>JAFIRS010002144.1:0-248533 GCA_018342105.1 Gonioctena quinquepunctata
AAAAATACAATCTAATAAACTGATATTGCTCTTTGTTCAAAAACCTCCATTCCCCGCTGTTCAATTATTGAAGAATTGATTCTCTTCAAATCCACTTCTTTTGGAAGAGACATAGTGAATTTATGAAAATTATAGATTATTTCCACTGATAAAAAATACACTCACTAATCTGAGACACTACTTCTCGTACTCTCTGTAGTCACTCTAATGATATTATCTAACTTGTGATTTCTCAACAACGACTTCACACATTTTATAAGACATATCCGCAACCCCCATTCTGAGTGGATGGGAGTGCGAAGGTCATTGCGCACTTGATCATCAAGACACTCATCAATAGTCGCAGTTCACTCTTAGCTCTCTCTGAGGATGAACACCCTCATCGCTTGGGGGTGCAAGGATTCATAAAGGTCGAAGTCAAACAAAAAAAACTCACATGACCTCCTCACAGAATATGTATGACCACAACTTTGGTCAAGGTCAAACAGAAAAACTCAATGTGAAATCTCAAAGGTTAAAACTCAATGTCAACAAAACTCAAAGTCAAATCTCAAGGTCGAAATCTCAAAATCACCAATCTCAAGGTCAAATTCAAGATCAAAAGTAAAGGTCGAATCTCAAAGTCGTCATCGTCAAAACCCAATGTCACATGGACAAATCTCAAGGTCAAAATCTCAAAGTTACCAATATCAAGGTCAAATTTGAGGTCAAAAGTAAAGGTCGAATCTCAAAGTCAAAACCCAATGTCACAATGACAAATCTCAAGGTCAAAACTCGAGGTCAAACACACACATTGCACACCTGCAATCATTGAAGGTCACACGTGACGTCATAGTGGCGGGGGGAGAGCCAGAACCGGCTTAAATCTCCTACTCATGTATACAACATTTTTTATACATAACAAGGAAGAATGTATCAAAAGTATAGTATTCAATCCTGATTTACTTTTTTTAATCGTAGGTAGTGGCATGAACCTGGATAAAATTAATGATTTGACTGTTTATATACAGGGATATGATAATCTGAAATTCATGTTTGAACGAAATATGGGGAAGTATATATTATATTTCTAAACCCTTGATTGAACTTTGTTGAGGTGGGTTTCAAAGATGTTAAACATATTCATCTAACATAATGATACGAAAGAAAAAAACGTAGATCAAGGAATAAAACGAAGTTCAAAGTTAATACAAACACATTAACATTGTTTAAAATTTGTATCACTATTTTCTTCTATAAATTTATTTATTTTTATGTTAGATGAATATGTTTAACATCATTGAAACCAACCTCAACAAAGTTGTAAGAAGTATGTTTCGCACATGAATATGTATTAATATTGCTTTTTTCATCTATTGTAGTTTCCCTGATGATGAAAATAAACATTGTCAAATGAAAGAGGAGAAAATTCTGAGTAAATAATAATAACATAAATAAAGTACAATCTTAGATATAAAAAAATATACCAAGTGACAGAAAAACAATTTTATAGTATATTTCAGCATTTACCTGTTTCGTGTTTCTGTTTCTATTAGATAGACATTAATTTTAGAATCTCACATATTATCAATAACTCCAATAAGGTACAAATACGGTGCAAAAAAAATATTCTAATAAAACTGAATGTCACTGAAATAGCTACCCGAACGGGCCAGGCGCATGGGGACAGACGTGGTTGACGGTCGTGTACGTAATAGCAATTTTTTAGCGCGGATTTTAAATATATTTTCATTTTCTGCTGTCATTCATGCACATTAAACTCTTCCATGATTATTTATCTTCATTTCTAAGTTATGTAGAAATAATAGGGTAAAGGGGGGTTTACTTTATTCTATTCCGTATACTGAACAATTGTTTTATCATGAATCACCTAGTCTATATTGTTTAATTAACAAGTATCTATTACTCACGCTATCATATCATTCTTATTTTTCTTGTGGCATCAAAGGTAAAAACGAAAAAGTTTAACCCTTTAGGCGCAAAACATTTTTTATTTACTTTTAGCTTCAATTTCAATTAAAATTGGGATTTTCAGTTGGAAAAAATGTTGAAAAAATTATTCAATATGTTATCAGTGCTGTAAAGGGTGTTAGCTACCACTGACTATCAGGGTAAATCACCAACCCCTTCAAGCACTGGTAGATATAGCTACTATTTTTGTTATATGTAAATAGTATTGATAAACGTTGCGAAAACATTCACGTCGGTCGATATATCTGTCTCCATTGTGTATAAATCTGATGAGACTTTTGAAATAGAATGTAATGAATTGATTCAATCCTTAGCTTCGTAGGCATATCAAAATTCCCTCAGGTTTCACAATGGGCAGAGTCTGATATAAACCTGATCTAATAGTTAATGATGTCCCAATATCTAGCACAGATACGTATTTTAAATTTTTGGGAATTACAAACCTTATTTCCATTTTTCACTCACAATGTTATTTTTTGAAAAATTTGGGAATAGTTGTCACCTATGATCAACTGCAGATGGTGTATAATGCACAAGTGGTGTTTGTTCCTGGGATGTTCAAGCATAATTTATTTATAGCCCAAAAACACAACTATTACAAAAGTGTATTATTTTTTTTTATTCGATAAGAGAATATACTTTACTACCAACCAGTGAATCAAATAGTTTTCTTTGCTAGATATTCTATTGTGCTTCACATGTATTTTTTGTTTTCATGTGATTTCTGTATATATATATATATATATATATATATATATATATATATATATACCGGGTGACACAGGATATTGGGCCACCCCTGTAACTTCTGCATTCGTGAAAGGATTTTTCTGAAATTCGGTAAAGTTATATAAGCAACCATTTCGGATTTGATCACATTACAATCCAATATGGCGGACTTCTGGTTTTTTTGCAAATGCCAGCAACTTTGTTTTTTCAAATAGAATACCCTGTATATTTTTACATATTCTAGTTCGACAGGTCAAAACAAGTCCAAACCTTATGTCAAATGTAATTTTTTTAAAACAATTGAAATTGAAGTTGTTTTTTTATTTTACCTCGTGGATAACAGAGAAACATTATTTTTTCTGAAAAATTATTTTTTGTGTCATTTATTGATGTCACATCACATTTTGAACAAATATTCATTTTTTTCAAATGAAACCCCTATGGGCCACCTACCTGTTTCTCTAGAGCATTAATTAAGGAAAAAAATTACATATCATTTTTGTATTTCGGTGAAGTAACAAATTGTATACATTCAAAAATCTACAACTAGTTCATGAGTTTCCTTGCAGTTCGAATAATTTTTCAACTTAGTAAGCTGTGGAAAACAACATTTCTGAATCTTGTCAACTAATTGTGTTTTGCTGTCATCTTTCATATCAACTCTCGAAAATTACTTAACTTCCGAGAATTAGTTTAGTAGAAATGTAAAATCAAAATTATAGGTTCACAAGAAGTGAACAGGTTGATATGTTATTAATTTACGGAGAATGTCTTAAAAACAGTGTCGCCGCTTGTCAGTTATACGCTGAACGATACCCACACAGAAGACACACAAAAGAACCTTTTTCAAAAATGTGGAGAGAAGATTCCGAAAAGAACCCAACAATGGGAAAATCGTAAGTAAAAAAAACACCGCTTTTCGTATGTTGATTTTAATCCAACCGTTTCGCGGGAATTGGAATACCACAATGTAAGTCGAGAAAACGCTAGAAGAATTTAAAAAAAAACACCATTATCGTGCTTATAGGTATAACTTACACAATTAGTTGACAAGATTCAGAAATGTTGTTTTCCACAGCTTACTAAGTTGAAAAATTATTCGAACTGCAAGGAAACTCATGAACTAGTTGTAGATTTTTTAATTTATACAATTTGTTACTGTACCAAAATTCAAAAATGATATGTAATTTTTTTTTAAGTATTTAGGAAGGTAGGGGCCCATAGGGGTTCCATTTGAAAAAAAATGAATTTTTGATCAAAATGTGATGTGACTGAATTGATTAACCAGTAAGTGACACAAAAAATGATTTTTCAGAAAAAAATAAGTTTTTCTGTTGTTTGCGACTCATTGAGAATAGCTTCGACCATATCTCATTTATCCACGAGGTAAAGTAAAAAAACAATTTTAATTTCAATTGTTTTAAAAAAATTACATTTGACATAATCTGTGGACTTGTTTTGACCTGTTGAACTTGAATATGTAAAAATATACAGAGTGTTTCATTTGACAAAACAAAGTTACTGGCATTTCCAGAAAAACCGGAAGTTCGCCATATTGGATTGTAATGTAATCGAATCCGAAATGGTTGCTCATATAACTGTACCAAATTTCAGAAAAATCCGTTCACGAATGCAGAAGTTACAGGGTAATATCTGTGCACCGGTATATATATATATATTATATATTATATATATATATATATATATATATATATATATATATATTATATTCTATGTTCTAAATGTTTCAATTACTATCATTTCCTGTTATTCCGTTATCCCGTTTTTTATTTATTCCGTTTTCCTCCCGTTATCCCATTTTCCTGTTACCCCTTTTTTCATTCCCCGTTATCCTCTTATCCTGTCATCCCGTTTCCCGTTTTTTCGTTATTCCGTTATCCCGTTTTTTATTTATTCCGTTTTCCCGTTATTCCCTTATCCTGTCATCCCGTTATCCCATTTTCCCGTTTTTTCGTTATCCCGTAATTCCCGTTATCCCGTTTTCCTAAAAAAAAAAAAATAGGGGTTGATCCTAGAAGGGTGAATTAAGAGTAATATGAATTTTTTTATTTTAAGTGACAAAATAAAAATAAAAATCTTGCCAAAAAAATAGGGGTTGATCGTAGAAGGGTGAAAATTTAGGGTTGTAATGTATGTAAAAACAAAAAAAATTGTCTACAAAATAAAAAAAAATTAAGGGGTGGACCACCCTTAACATTTAGGGGGATGATTTGTGAATCTAAACCTTCCAGGGCGCCACCCAAACGCATGCACAAAAATTCATTCAAGTCGGTCCAGCCGTTTAGGAGGAGTGCAGTGACAACACACGTAGAGTAGAATTATATATATAAAGATATTTATATTATTGTCTATTCCAATTCCGTCCAATTGTATTATTATTATTATTATTATTGTCTCTATTAGCATTGATGATAATAACAGTTGGAAAAACAAACTAATAATTATGCAGTTTCATGAAAAATAAATAATCTGTTAGGTCAGAGTTTTCAGAATTTATATTTCAATCAACTTCATTAGCTTTTTTATTCAATTGTCAACTGGTTATGGGCCCAGAACATTTATAGTAATAAATATTACAAGTTGTGGGAAGAACGATCAGAATGAACAGAGAAACAGTAAAAATCAATAAATTGCGGGACAGCAGTAATTGCGAGCAGTGGATTAGTCCGGTGGGATCGATGGGTTATCTTTCAATGACCCAATTTTTCGGTATATCAAAATGGGACCTGTACAGGTCGATTTCTCATATTATTCCATACATGGAATGGAAATATACGACACGCCAGCGTGGTCGTGACAAAAGTTACATGGAAAAAAGGAAAAAAATTGGAATATTCCAAAAATCAAAATGAAGGCCCTATAACTCCTAGTATAATACAGTTATTCGAAAAATTCTTCCACTGTTGGAAAGGCCTATTCACGAACTTTGAAATGGTGAATCAAGCATTATTTTGTGCTGAGACTAAATTTTATCAATAAAATATTATTTTTGACAACGCTGAAAGTCACTCATAGTTCATCCAACTAAAATAATTTTTTCACCAAAAACTGCACAATTTCCCAAGCAACATTTCATGTCGATTATGTATAGATCTATTCTCGATAATAAATTGACTGCAGCCATTTGAAGACGACGAAACATACCGTCCGCGATTCCATCCGCCGCCGTCGCCAAGTAAAACACACATTACACCCAGTTTTTACGTTAAGGTTTGAAAATAGTCGTTACATTCACCTCTTCCACAAACACTATGGGAATACCCAAGTCACCATTGCCGCAATTTTCCCAATCCAAAAAAATTTGCTAGTTGTATCACATCCTGTCAGTTACATGATCGCAAATAGGTTTCTTTCCAAAATTTGAGCTAATTCGTGAATTGCAATAAATCTTTCTTATTTGAAGAAACAGTAGCATGGCCTATCTCCATGAATGTTTTGTTCGATCTCATATTTTCATTATTCCAATAATAAAATAAAAGGATATCAAAGAGTAAGGTTGTCCAACTTTATTATTAAGTTGATAATCATGTTCGTGAGAAATGTGTAGAATCAAGCGAGTATGTGCACGGTTACATTCGAACACATTTTCTGGTGATACTCCGAATTTCTCTATCTGAAAATTCATGGGAAATGTATGAATATATTGCATACCTTTACACATGACTCCGCATTATCCAATCCACCTGCAATAATTATTTCCTTTCCAGAACACAATCGTAGGTGACTTTCCATAACATAATGGTTAACAAATTTTATAAGGGACATTTTGTTTGAAGTAGATTTCAAAAATGTATTATAATTGGGTACATTCTCGTACCATTGATTGCATACGTTCCTATTTTTCGTTGTCCCCTTCTGAGACGTTCGCTGCTTTTTATTAAAATCTCCAAATCGTAGCGATCGAATATAACAGAAGAAACAGTTCGG
This sequence comes from Gonioctena quinquepunctata, assembly GCA_018342105.1. NCBI lineage: Eukaryota > Metazoa > Arthropoda > Insecta > Coleoptera > Chrysomelidae > Gonioctena > Gonioctena quinquepunctata. The sequence continues at coordinate 6,649 of JAFIRS010002144.1, forward strand.
CAACTCTGATGTTTGTTAAAAATATTCGAAATGTTCTCTAGACAAATCTCGCCCAACTCCTGAAATATTTTGAAATACTTTGGATTCAATTGCTGCAGGATTATCATACCATCTACAAAATAAGAATCTATTTCAGAAGGCGGCTCCATCGTAGTGCCTTCGAATGTTTCCAGTTTGGTGGCATCAGGAGCGCGCCAAGCCATGCGGCCGCCTGTGGGCAAAATATAATTTTACACCCCTTACCCCTTTTTTAGTAAAAATGTATACATGGGTGGGTACACATAAATAAAATCAAAATACGTATATTTAATTTTGATACTGATCCATCAGATAAGGGGGTACACACAAAATTGAAATAACCGCTATTACTTATCTAGTTTTGAAATGAAATATGTGTTAATTTATATACTATATAATGTATAATCTAAAATTTCAAATCATCATTATCATTTGATGTTTGCAAATAAAGGAAATTAGTATTTCCGAAAGCTCAAATAAAAAAAAGTATACTGATTTTAATCAGCATGATACCTGACTACTCATCCCCTTAACATTTAGAAGACAAGTCTTAGACATAAGGATTAACGAAGAATGTAAAAAAAGCAAAGCAATAACAAAACTGACAAAACAATAAAAATGTTACATAACAGGAAAAAAAAACAAAATAACTTATTGGAAGCACTCTTTTCTTGCCTTTTTTTTCGGCAATATCTTTAATCCACTCGTCTAAAGGAATACAATCCATAAGGTCACTTTCTATGGACATAATTGCCAAATTACTGAGTCTCTCTTGTGCCATAGTTGATCGTAAACAAGTTTTTATTGATTTTAATTTTGAAAAAGACCTTTCCGATGCTACAGATACTAGTATCGTTAAAAAAAATCGTATTGCCCCTGTAGTATTGAAATTAAATTGTTCTCTAAAATGTGTTGAAGAATTAACTGAGGATCTAACTCATTTTCCTCTGGTAAGTGGTATTTTAAACAAATAATTTCATCAAATAAGTCATTTGCATCTATATCTGATTCTTCACGTGCTTCATCTTTCGAATGAAATGATAAATTTTCACACGAGTTTCTTAATTTTTCTTCATTTGATAAATAAATCTAAAAATGTTATTAAATTGCTCCAATCCCTTGAATCTTTCATTAAGAGATGATAAGGTTGTATCTAGTATAGAGAAGAATACTTTTACTTTGTAATTCATTTTCGGGTCTGTTATTGGTTCGTCAGTACTTTCATAATCAAACTGTCTTTTCTTTTTTCTTTGACGAACTGTTTGTGAAGATAAAAAATTTGGTTCAATTTCTAATTCTTAGGCCAGCTCCCTGGCGTCTACAAGAAGTTCGCTAAATCCCTTATCATCTCTTCTCTTCTCAGTCTAATTTTTTTTTAAATTTTGTTTAGACAGTCTAAACAAGCTTTTAGATGTATACTTTGATTCTTCATTAATTTACTTAGAGAATTGATTTTAAATAAAATATTGTACCAGATTACTACAGAGCATAAAAAATTGTAGTTTTGGATTTTTGTTGCGAGCGATCGAGCTAGGTGTGATGTACTAAAATCTTTTGAAGATGCGGATGCGTCCATTACTTTTAAAAGAGCATCATAAACCTCACCAATTTGATATCTCAAAGGTTTTATAGCGTCTATTCTACTGGACCAGCGTGTATCAGATAGTGGTTTTAAAGTTAAATCTGTAAGGCACGTTCTCAAAAATGACCATTTTTTGGTTGACGCGGAAAAAAAACACACATATCTCTTGAACAATGTCAAAAAATCCGGACACCTCAAAAGACATTTTAGCAGCATCGTTATTAACTAAATTTAATGAGTGCGCCGAACAAGGAACAAAAAATGCTCGCGGGATTATATTTGAGATTCGTGTTTGTAATCCATGTTTGCTCCATTATCATATCCTTATCTTCACAAATCATATATACTTAAATTTAATTCTACTAATAAATCTGCCACATAGTTATACAAGCCAGCACCAGTAGAATCAACTATAGGGCAAAATAAAATGTTTGTCATGCCGCTACCGCTGCCGCTGCTTTGATTTTTATGTGAGCGTCGAACATGTTGCTCCATTACAGAATCAAATTTGGTGAACGTTTCTATTAATTTTAAGAAGTTTCCGTTATTATTTTCATATAATTTGTTAGATCTACCACGTAAAGCTAAACATTGACGACATAAAAACTGCATTGCTGAAATTATTCTTTAAATGACACAATTTTTTTTCTACATGCAATGAACGTAATTGACTTTCATTCATAGTAACTCCCTTAGATAACATATTTGATAAGTTTAACCAAGATCCGATATTTTTTTTTATGGGAGCCACTCTTTTCGTGTCTGTTTGGCACTAGTGACAAATGTTTCCAATCGGAACACCCTTCCTTATTAGACAAGTTGGTCAAAGACTTACCAAAAAGTTTGCAACAGAAACAGTAAACCGCATCTCTTGTTGTTGAGTAAATCAGCCACTCCCTTTTAACTTTATCTCCATTGGCGAGGTTACGATAAAAACATCTGGCAGAAAACTTTCGGCCTTGTGAGTTTACTGGATAGATCCAATTCGTATTTGATGGGGTCCTTTTTCCGTTATAAATCTCGCATCTGTGGATGTAATTATTTCGGACCACTCTCCAGGGTCATCAGATAGTACGGTGGAGTTCGAAAATAGTAATGTTGCCGCTGCTGGAACGTTTTCAGTATGATGTTCCTGGGTACTACTTATATTATTACAATCAGAAACAAATGAGGAACTTGGGGCTGAGGAACAATTAGGGCGAGCATCGTCGTTATTTTCAAGTTCAGGAAGAACACTTATTTCTGACGGTTTCAAATATTTCTTCAAAGAATCAGCTAATTTTTCCTTCTCTTCCATTTTCTGCCGTCTTTGTTGGCGGAACTGATGACCTGACAATCGTTTTCTTTTTTTGCCCTTTTCCTTACAATAGGAAATGTCATAATGTTGGAAAAAAATGTAAACGTTGGATATCTCGCAAACAGATGAGTTTTGATGTAGGATATGTTACATAGTGATCTATTTGAAAAAAAACACCCTGTACAACATTTGTTGAAAATAAATATGTATTAGTATGTATTACAGGACCTTGAAAAACATTACCCAAACATACTTTACAATTAGTAGTTGGTAGTTGCAAGGTAAAACTATTAGCCATATTGTTAATTGCCTTTTACGGGAAAAAAAAATTCAATGTCAAATATCTCGAAAACTACTGAGTTTTGATATAGAACATGTTTCAGAAATTTTAATTAGAATTAAGCGTAGAATAGTAAAAATTTACCGTATTCAGTTTTAGTTACACTACTTACCATTTTTTACACTGAAATATTCACCTCACTAACTAACTATCTAATCAACTGATCTGATTTGCAGAACAAACTTGAATGACCCATTTTACAAATTCCAGACATATTTAATATTAATTTTCATTTTTTGCGGCTTCCAACAGACGACTTTTAAGCCTTTCTCGAATAAAAAAAAGTAATAAAAACATTTCTCTTCATTTACTCTATTTGTTTTTGATACTTACCGTTACTGCTAAGCCACCTGTGATACTCGCACTTTTTAAGCTAGCCGCTATCGTTAATAGCAAAAGAGTACCGAAAGAGAATCACGCATTAAACATGAATTGGAGCCGACGCCCGGCATCAGAAAGAAGAGGTCCTTAGTACGATTTATTCAGCCGAATTGCCGCCCTTAGATTTTGCCGCCCGTGGCTTTTGCCTACATTCGCCACATAGTTGGCGCGCCCCTGGGTGGCATAACTGTATAAAAACATGGGTAGTATAGGCGCATCATTATTAGCGGTGGCGTCAAATTGCTGTAGCCAATTTATTATCGAAAATAGTTATATACATAATCGACATGAAATGTTGCTTGAGAAATTGCGCAGTTTTTGGTGAAAAACTAATTTCAGTTGGATGAACTATGAGTGACTTTCATCTTGTTGAAAAAATAACAATTTATAAAAAAAATTAGTTTATATATTATATATATATATATATATATCAGGCTATGTGTGCTAGTTGGGTAGGCAGCATGCAGGAATTATACTCTAGTAACACTTATTCCAATATTTCGACAAACTTTATTGCCATCATCAGGGAAAGCTACACTGTTAAAATACAGTAGACAGTGACAAAACAGTGGATTCTAAAAATACTTACAGTGTCTATGAGGTTATAGGCATCAGATAGTATAAAATAGATGTGTACATTACAAACATATTGAAAAACAATTCGTGAAATGTCAATAGATGTAAATAAGGAAATACATTAGTAATATGGTTGTTGTTCCTAACATAAATTTTATAAATAAGAATAGTTGTAAGGAATTGTGATGACTACGTCTATTGACATTTCACGAATTGTTTTTTAATATGTTTGTAATGTACACGTCTATTTTATACCATCTGATGCACATAACCTCCATGTCCGAATTCCAAGATACAAGTCGGAATTCAGAATTGGAAGTCGGAATTCCGACTTGTAATATATATATATATATATATATATTTATATATTTATATATATATATATATTTATATATATATATATATATTTATATATATATATGAATTTTGAAAGTTCGGGTTGAAACCACAGCTAGAATTTTTGTAAATGAAAGGTCACCGACAAAATTGGCAGAATCTTAGGGAAACGCGACATTAAAACAATTTTCTCAGAAATAATAAAATCTCTGATTTTCTCAGGTTTTCTAAAGATACCATAGCTAATGAGTCTCAAGGAATATATGAAATACCATGATCCGAATGCACTAGGACATACATAGGACAAACTAACAGGCGAGTCACCAGTCGAGTTAACGAACATCAACTTAGACTCTTCTTCGGCACTCTCCAAGCACTATGAAGAGACAGGCCACATAATGGATTTCGACCACACAAGGACTGTATCTTTAGACAATGCCAGGACCATTGCCACTCAGAGAACACTGCAAGCGAGGGTCATTCGTGAAGCCCTTGAGATCGAGAAGCGCCCGAACTGCCTCAACAAACGCGATGAAGGACTTGGAAACCTCTAGTTTCCCGCTTTACTGCCAAACCAAGCCCTGCCCATAGTTCCGCTCCACTGAATTCACCTAAGTTAAATAGTCCACATTCACCCTCTGATCCTCAGTTACCTCAAAGGAATTGGCAGATTGGGACCTTAGAGGTAGGGGAGAGTGGGCCACGATGAGACATTGCAATATTATTGTTTAGGTAAAGTGAAGGCCTCTGTTGTTCAAGCCAATAAATACTCTCCACGTGACTACTCTCTTATAAAAATATACACCTCAGTGGGCCGCGCTTAGTTGAGTTATGATCGCCAGTGAGTGTGTATAGTACCAATTTTTTACAAACAGTTAGGTATATTCATTCCTCTGGCACAGGAGTCATACTGGAAATTAAGGTAAATTTTTTATATTATTTTGAAGGTTAGTTAATAATAGTTCTTTTGTATTTCACAAGTGTATGAAATATCAATACTGTGAATATACATGGATTTTTTAGTCAAAACGTGTAAATGGGCCACCATGAGACACGGTTTTTGGTTCACCTTGAGACATAGTCTCAAGGTGGCCCAATGGAGAAATTATTTTTATAACAAAAAATAACAAATTTCAGATGTCCAGAGGGCGCAAGAGAAAAAGTCAAAAAGGTTTGATTTTGGAAGAAGATATGAAGAGGGCTGTTCGACAAGCATTGATAGGGGAAGGTGGTTTAAAACTATCGCTACGTAAAGCTGCAACATATAATGGCATATCTTTCCAGACATTGCAGAGATATGTTAAGAAAGAAAGAGAAAAGGCAAATCCTAACATGAAAAGCAACTACAAACAAAGGTTAATTTTCAATGAAGATGAAGAAAGAGCACTGGTAAGCTATGTCATCACATGCTCTAAAATGTGTTATGGTAAAAGTACGAAAGACACGCGTCAGTTGGCTTATGAGATGGCAAAAATTAGCAATAAAAAAATACCTATAAGCTGGGAAAACAATAAATTAGCCGGTGTTGACTGGTTATAAGGGTTTCTAAAGAGACACCATAAAGAATTGAGTATTCGACAGCCTGAAGGGTGCAGTCTTCCGAGAGCATCCTCATTTATCGAGTATAATGTCAAGTTATTCTTTGATAACCTTAAAAAAGCATATGATCACTCAGAAATATTCTCTGATGGCACTCGCATCTACAATCTTGATGAAACCGGTACGACTACTGTACAAAAACCAAAGAAAGTACTATCAGCGAAAGGAATCAATCAAGTCAGCAAATGCACCAGCGGTGAACGTGGAGTATTAATAACTACCTGTTGCATAATAAGTGCCAATGGAAATACCTTGCCACCTATTATGGTGTTTCCTCGAAAACAATTCAAAAATCAACGGGCTGGATGAACGGGGAACTCTTTCCATCCGTAATGGAACACTTCGTAAAATATAGTGGATCCTCCAAACAAACTCCAACTATTTTAATATTTGATAATCACGAGAGTCACCTCACAATAGAAACGCTCAATTTAGCAATTATCACCCTACCTCCACACTGCAGCCATAAGCTGCAACCATTGGATGTTTCAATATTTGCCCCATTTAAGGCACATTATAATGCTGCGGTTGATTCTTGGCTGTTACATCATCCTGGCACACCGTTATCCATTTATGATGTAGCTGGTTGTGTTTGTGTGGCATTTGAACGTTCCATGACTCCATCAAATTTAAAGGCCGGATTTAGGAAAACCGGAATTTTTCCTTTGATTCGGAGGGCTTCACGGCCGATGATTTTTTAAGTAGTTCGGTCATCGATAGAGACATTTTGCATAAGTCTACCAATGCTGATGAGCAAATTGAGTCAACAGCGCTGGCGATCGATATACCAAGTGTTGGGAATCTGGATGAAGAACTTCCATCAAGCTCGATTGAAACGCCCCATACTTCAGATCGAACTGATAAAATTTCCGCTCCGGTTTTTGTCAGCCCCCAACTTTCCAAAGGATACCTCAAAGCGAATGGAAGAAAATTGAAAAAGAACCAGCGTAAACGTGCTACAAGTTGTATTCTCACCGACACACCCAAAATGGAGAAAATTGAAATGAAAGAAATGGAACAAAAAATGAGGAAGAACAGAAAAGAAATGAGAGGAGTGCCAGAAAAACTTATTTGCAAAGAAACGAAAATTTAGATCCAGAGACATATCTTCTGATGAAGACAGTGGCGAAGAAGAACGTGAAATATCACTTCATGACGATTTGGATGAAGATGAATGGGTTCCTGAAGTCGCATCCTCAAGCTCTGAAGAACTTAACAGAGATCCTGAGCCCACCGATTTTGTTTTGGTGCAATTTAAAGCGAAGAAAGATATGTTCTATATAGGAAAGGTGGTGAGGTAGAAAAAGAATCAAACGATGTCAAAATCAATTTTTTACGGAAATCTTCAAAGGTTGATGGACATTTTATTTTTCCAGCTATTTTGGATATTGCACTCGTTTCAATTGACGACATTAAATTTATTTTGCCTACACTAAGTCTATTAGGAAACACAAAACGCTTGCAATCCTATTATAAATTTGAAATTAATTTTAGCCAACTGAACATGCGCTAAATTCTTTTTATTTTGAGTTATTTTATAATGTATGACTTATTTTACCGTACGTTATATAAATATTTTCTTGAATAAGTAACTTTTTTCCATAGTTTTATTTCTGTGTCATGGTGACCCACGATTGGGGCCACTATGAGACAAAGGACAAAAATATAAATATTGAATAGTTGTCGTATCGTATCGATTTTTATTACTTTCAAATATTTTTAGGACTTGCTTGATTCTATTTATTCACCCTGCATATATAAATTTCATATTTGCAAAACAATAACCGAAATATTTATATAAAACTTTTTTCGTCTCATGGTGGCCCACCCTCCCCTATTGGCGAAACCTGGGGAGTAGGCAAATTGAGACCATGTTGTTGAGTTACAAAATCCTGAACCCCGCCTAAGCGACTACATCTAGGAGTAGGCAGATTGAGACCTCAGTTGGAAATCATTTCCATTCCTAAGTGACAACACCTGAGGAGTAGGCAGATTGACACCTCAGGGGAAATCACATTCCTACCTCAATGACTACAACCTAGAGTAGGCAGATTGAGACCTTGGTTAGACATCACTTCCCTCTTTTGTTCTCATAAATAACTGATATTTATATATTTTTTTCTCTTTTCTCCAAAATGGGAGCCAAAACTTTGAAATTACCAAATTTCTAGACGCGGTTCAACCCAACTTTCAATATTCATAAGAATCATGACCGCGGAAACCTATCCGAACAGACACACACAATATATATATATATATATATATATATATATATATATATATATATATATATATTTATATATACATATACATGACAGAAATTGTATATTAGCCAGCAGAATGTATGCAGTTCGAGAAATTTACAGATATTTTCTCCGAAATTATTTACCAACCAGACACAGGTTGAATTACCATGAAAGCGCACCTCCCCACAATCAAAATCGGGTAAGAAGATTTTCAAACAGATGGCGCAGAAATAAATGGTTAGCAAGAAACAGACCCATCCATAGTGACCAGCCCCTAGATTTCTATCTCTGGGGATATGTTGAAGGAGAGGTCTACCGCGAGAAACCAACGACACCAGAAGACATGAAGAATATAATTAGAGAAGTTTTTCGGTCTATTACAAGATCAACTTCAATTGATGTCCGAAGAGCAATTGTACATAGCTCAAAATGGGAGATTGTTTGAACATCTCCTGCGGATTTACGCTTTTTTTAATTGTTTGAGTTTTTTATTTTACCTCTTTTGTCTAGCATTGAATTAAAAAATTCGTGATTGCTGTTATAATGACTTTTTCATACTTTCCTTAAGAATTAGATACATTTGCGATGGAAATCAAGTAGGCAAACAGTACATTTTTTGCAAACACATAGTGGTATTATAGCCTTATTTACAGGCTGTTTCATTTGAAAAAACTGAGAAAAAAGTTATTTCGAGTTTTGGTTGCCCCTGTTTAGAAAAAGTGCTATTCGGCAAAATTATGAATAGGAAATGAAAATACACCATTTTCGAGAATATTGAGTGGAAAAATTCTCTTATTCCTAATTATTGATTTTGAGATATTTGGTGTTGAATGAATCCATTTTGTAACAAAAATTCCAACATAGCTCCCGAATCGCCTGGTATAAACCCTCTTCCAAAGGAATTCAATCGTGTGAAAATGTATAGGATATTTCATTTAAAAAACATAACTTTGATGAGTCACACATTTATTGAACACCCTGTATGTTGGTAGTTATTTTTGGAACATAGCTTTCATTGCATTCTACAAATTTTATTTGAGTTATTTTTTCTTATGTCAAATAGGAAAGCAGCTATCGTCCACCCACGTTGATACATGTTATAATAATCTCATTTGTTCAATGTTTTCTCATTGTTATGACCTCTATGTCCGAATTCCGAGATACAAGTCGGAATTCCGACTTACAAGTCGGAATTCCGAGATACAAGATACAAGTCAGATGATATTACCACAAATACGTCCAAGCGATAACATTAAGCAGGTCATCAGTAACTAGATGGAGCAGTTACAGAGTCGATGATGATAAGAAAAATTCTCATGACATTACAACCATTTTTATAGCGCATGGAAATCGTTTCCAGAAAAAAAGAAATTAGAAGGCTGAAAATTCTAGATGAAAACCCAAAGAAAAATACTTTTATTGGGTAAAACTCGGATGAAAGACTGTTTCTTAAAAAATAATGGAAATGAAAGAAAACATGCATATTCAGCATAAACAGACAGCAACTGTGGTGAAGTTTTGGTAGGGAACACAATGTCACAAACGCCAAGTTCCTAGTACTGGTACCAGTAAAATTTAATGGTTTTCAAATTATCAATCTCCACTACTCGTTAGAATATTATTACGAGTCTGGGGTTCGTGACTATTGAAAATACTGAATTAATTATTATTCGTTTATTTACACTTCGCAAAAACAACACAATAATGCACTCTGGCAATTAAATCATTTAATCATAATTCACTCTTAAAATACCGAGCATGTCATTGTCGAATTCCACCTTGGATAACCGTAGTATACTCCAACTGATAAAATATCTGCCGTCGCTCATATGAGGTCATTGATAATAGGAAATTATCGTCAAGTACTTTTCGAGTCACTGGAGAATTCTCGATTGTTCGGCAGCTTATAGTCAGTTGCGCTACATTCATTCATGGAATCCACGTGAGCGGCTAGACAACAATAGGCAGAGGCATACTGATCAAAGGCCATTGTTTCACCGTGATATGGCTTCAGTCTTTCCAGATGAACAACTTTCGTCTTAGTCCAAAGGCGGCGCAGGATTCTGCAAACCACGTCGTTGATCCTCTTCTTAACTTCTTTCGGTCTCTCCCAAAACGATGTTAGATTGGGAAATACACATTCTGTACAGTCGAACCTATTTACCTTTTCTAAATCCTACTGAATTGCACTAATCTGCAGATAAAAATTAATTTTTTTCTCCTCATTGTTTTCATGCATGATAACATCATATTTGGTGGTCTAAACACGGAATTTAACATGCTAATAAATACAGCCCATAGATTTTAAATACCATGTCCATTTGATTAAAAAACCATATTATCACAGTAACAACAATTACAAAAAAGTGAAAAAAGACTACGGTCTAAGTTTTACAACAAAAAATGCTAATTTACAGTCACAAGTTAAAGAAATATTAGTATATTTATCGCATTATGGTAATATAATTCAAGTTATTTTGTAGTTTTTTTCTTTTCATCGTTTTCATCGAAGTTTCTCGGCGAATCGACCAACAAAAATCAGCAAGCATTGCTGCTGACCATTTTCCATTGTAGCGTCTTTCAATATGCATAATATCCTGATGAAACCTTTCACCATGCTCATCTGATACAGCACCGAGATTTTCCGGAAAGAAATCTGAATGCGAATTCAAAAAATGAATTTTGAGTAACATATTGCATCCTAAAGTTTTATAAGCAGAAAGAAGCTTTCGAATGATTTGTCGGTAGTTGTCAGCTTTTGTATTACCAAGAAAATTATGACACACTTTTACAAAAGGCACCCAAGCTTTTTTTTCAGCTTTGTTCAACTTCGAATTGAAAACTTTATCCATCATAAGCTCTCGTATTTGCGGACCTACAAAAATCCCTTCTTTCAATTTCGCGTCACTGATTCGAGGAAATTTTGTTTTGAGATATTGAAAGCCTGCACCATCCTTGTTCATAGCTTTCACTAAGTTTTTCATGAGTCCCAACTTTATATGAAGTGGTGGCAGAAACATTTTGTCACTTGGCACTAGAGGTTCTTGAGATACATTTTTAAGTCCAGGTGTCAAGCTTTTTCTTTGTGGCCAAGTTTTCACTTTGTAATGTTTGTCTCTTGCGCGACTGTCCCACTCACATAAAAAACAGCAAAACTTGGTGTATCCTCCTTGCAATCCAGTAAGTATAGCGACAACTTTTAAGTCAGCACAAATATTCCATAGGTGAGAATATTTTATTTTTTCAAGTAATACCTCCAGATTTGCATAATTTTCTTTCATGTTTGTTGCATGTGCTAGAGGCACTGATGGGTATTTATTTCCATTATGAAGTAAAACGGCTTTCAAACTAATCTTCGACGCATCAATAAAAAGTCTCCATTCATCAGAATTTTCTGGAAAACTCAGTTCTTCAAGAAGCCCTGCAGCATCATTACAATATACTAAATCATTTTCTTTGGAAAAGTAACCCGTAAAATATTCTTGTCTTGTGCGAAAATATGAAACTCTCGTACTTTTATCCAACAAATTCCACTGTTTTAATCATGATCCGAGTAATTGAGCCTTAGATTTTGATAACCCCAAGTCTCTAACGAGATCATTTAAATCAGGTTGTTTAAGAAAATGAGGTTCTTTTGATGGACTTGAATCCAGATAAAGTGTATGATGATGAAGAAGTACAGGTAGAAATGAAATTCGATTGAGGCTGTAGACCAGAAGTATTTTTATTTTCCATCTTCTCGCTATTTTTTGGAGGTAAACTGCCTTCACCACGAGGAAGTGGTCTCTTTGCAGATGCGATGTTTGTTTTTTTTTTGAGAATCCTCGTGTTGATGTCATGCAGAAATAACAGTCATTTTCATGATTCTGAGGTTCACTCCAAAGCATTGGCATCGTAAACGGCATAGATTTGTGACTTCCTTCAAGCCAACCTCTCAACGTTCTTGAACAACTGTTACAGTAAATTTTTGGTAACCAACTTTTATCCCTCTCATCGATAGAGAATCCAAAATAAAGCTGATAAGCTTTTTTAACAAGATCTGTTATCGCATTTCGCTGTGTTTCTAGAGTAAACTCACCACAATGTAGCAAAAACAGTCTGTAGAATTCTTACAAGTGCGCGGCATTTTCTAACCTAAAATTAAATGGAATTCATTAAAAAAAAATACTCTCCTATATTTATTATCTAGGTTCATAAAAAAATGGATAACCTACACATAAAATACTTAAAATATATATATAATATGAATTTTGTGCAAAACTTACTAAAGTATTTGATATAGAACGTAAACAATTAAAAGACAAGTTTTCAACTAACTGTTGTAAAGTCACAGTGTATACTGCGCAGGCGCATATGTACTACCATAGAAATCACTTCCGGCACTTCCCTTCTGACGACTAGCAAAAACCTATTTCGTATACATTGTTTATAATGTTAACGCATAAAACGAATTAAAAAAGAACCTAAATTTACGATATTTTGGAAAACAAATCATATCGAAAAATCTAGACGTGATAGAAAAAATTGGCCGTAGGGAACAGATTCAGAGCATCAAAATCTTCATATTTATGAAAGTAATTTTTTGAAGGATGATTTTGTTGCAGACCAGTGTTATTAGCTTTCAAATTATAACGACCCTTCATCCTGTCTCCTGCCAATATCATCCGACTGGGGGTGAAGCGTAGTAGTTCTGGTCTTGCTGATATCCATCACCTCACAAACTTTCTTGAATAACATCGACTCAAAATTGCTTCCTTGGTCAGAATATTTCTCCATCGGTACTTCAAATCTTGAGAACATGTTGTCCACCAATGACCTTGCTATTGTGGATGCTTCCTGGTCTGGAAGCAGGGCATAGCGATGGCTTAATTCTCACACACAAAACTCCTAAATCCACTTATTGGCCAAATTCACTTCAAAACATTTTCGTCTATGGAAAACATAAGCGCATGTTGAATGCAACACCCCTAACAACACAAGGATGTCCTAGGTAGGGCCTTTTTATGTACCTCGGTACAAGGACATGATTGGGACATTCAGGAGATATCCCGCAGAGGTTGTCCAGAGGACATCCCATCTGGTATATCCATAGATTGTCCGATTCATGTCCCTGGTATTTCTGATATCCACTCTCATATCCATTCTCATATATAAGAATCATCGAAACTCATAAAAATGTTCATTGAAAATTCAAAGCTGATATTTTGTTTTGAAAATGTTTATTTTTCTTTTAGAAAATAATTATGAAGGAAATGGTAATATATGTCACAAATTTCTGAAGAATGAAACAAATTATATACAAATCCCAAAGACAATTGCATTTCGGTTTATGTGGTTTAGTCCTGCTTGGCTTTGGCAACATTGTTTGATTCTTTGGTGATCTGTCAACAATGTTAACCTCACTTTGCATAATGTGCAAGTTTGGATTTTCGACATCTGACCGTGGCTGAGGACTGGCGGCGTCCTCGTAGTAGGAAATCAAGTAAATGTTACTTGATTAATCAAGTAAATGTTAGCTCCATAAAGTCCAACATCACCTTCACGTGGTATGGAGTAAACGGGTCGTGGCCGCGCAGCGACGAATGGTATGGATAGTGGACATTCGTGTTCCTTCATGTGCGGCCGCGACTTGACTAACGAGGCTCTGGCACCGAAAGGGAAAGAGGACAACTCTTGGCCCTCTCGGTTTCTTCTTTCAGGACACTGAAGAGGTTATGATTCCGAGCTGTACAAAAGACAGGGACCGCTCAGATGAACCTCCAGCCCCGCAAGGTAGCCAAGGCAGTACATGCAGTCGCTAGGAGGGAACTCAAAGCGGTACTTAATCGACAACCATGGATACGACATGGTGAAAAAAATCGTACCCAGGTAAGTTACAATGGACCGGAAGGCTCAAGTGTTGAGCCACAGCCTGACGAGCCTACAGGGTGGAGGTTTTAGTGGGTAAACCTGTGTCAGGGAGTACCAAACTCTGACCGTAATGGATTTCCTCCACTTCCCCAAAAAAAAAGTAAATGTTATGTGATGGTCCCGCCTTTTTTAACGTGCCTCGCAAAAAGTTATTTAAGTGTAGTTCAATAAATGTTTGTAAAGATATCCAGGCTACTTCTACTCTATGCCAGTACCCAGGCCGGATGACAACGGATTTGTCGGAAGAAGGGGTCTTTAATTGTAAAATCAGAAGACATGGTAATAGTATAGTTGCCGTTTAACGTGCATTGCATATTTGAACATTATTCGGTCATTCGTGGGATCACTTCGAGTGAGACATCCAGGGTGCCCTATTATGAAGCCCCGATTATGTAACAGATATAACGTAAAAGGGGGTGCTGGTATACGTCATCGTAATGAAGCCGGCCAATAAAGGAAGCGAAGAAGAAGAATGTGCAAGTTTCTAACTTTCCTTTGTTTTCTTTGTTCGGCGTAAAAAGATTAGCGGCATAATGTGTTTGACGATTTTTGTGAGCATTTCAAGCATTCATATCTTGGAGAATTGAGCCTTACATCAAGAGAAGACCCACTTCAAAATTGTCCTGTTGAGAACTTAAACATAAATTCAAAGTTAACTGAATAATGGGCATTGAAACACAACATAACACATGCAGCAATAATACTTGCTGAGTATTTTTATCTATTATTGTAAATCCCATCCCCAAACATCGAATCAGTAGGTTTCAGAGTCTATCTACTCCAGGCAATGGGGACTAACAAAGCCCTATGAAAGGTGGGGTAGTAACGATTTCGATATATGTTAGATATTAGTAAGTTCCGGGCCCCGATGAAAAATCTAATGTGTATGGATTTTTCGTTATGGGTTTTGTAACAGCCATTTCATAAAGCAGGTATAGACGAATATCGCTACTATTCTTAATTTTCGGATACGCAAGTAACACTGAAAAATCTCCAGGCATTTATTTAATTTTTTTGTTTTGGTTTTATTGCAAGAAGTTACATTAGATTATTTAGCACATTCATTGCATTACTAAATATCCCATTTAGGCTCTTATGAGCCTGTCTATGAAAAAATATGATTACAAGCTAGTTCTTAAGTATGTACAATGTTGACTTCCACCTTCCACTATGTATAAAACAGATAAATGGTTTTATAATAATGTCATCTATTTATGGTTACAGAAAAATTATTAGTTTCGAATGTTGGGAAGGAATGGTATATAGATAATACTGTAGATTTGAGCCTAGACTGATCAGAACATATATAGATCATATACACACCCAATACACATATATTCAAATTTTAATGGTACATGAGAATGCTCATCAGCTGTGAATCCAAGGTATTTGAAATTGTTTGACAATGTTTGAAATACGGATACCTAGGAGAATGAATGAGTTCCGTAGATATTGTACATGGTCCACAAGACACGAAACAAGGGTTTCTTTCCAGGAAAGATTCCAAATTCACGTGGTTGAATATCTTTGAATATAAAACTTATTCATTGTTTAGGATTAACCAATGTATTGATTTCAGTATGTGCTCATCTCATATTTTGTTTGGATTATTAAAATTCCGAGGGTTATTACTAGATTACCAATCATTAATTGCTTTTCTTGTAGGAAAAATTATCTATTGAGTGATCCTTAACGAGTACTCGATGGATCACCAATTTTAAATTATACAAATCATCAATTGATACTTAGTCCTTTAATGAGTTTCTAGGTGCGAAAGACGCATATATAAGTGGGCAATTTTGGAAAACAGGGGAGCCTAACGAAGAAATAGATGTCTGCGGAAGTTTTTTTCGATGAGTCAATGATGGTTCAAGTTTTTCAAGAACGATTTTTGGCCAATGAAAAAAAAGCCCATCAAATTTCGATGCTGACAAAAAAAAATCGAACAGGCTGCTTTTACTGTTGAGGAGGCTGAAGAAGATGCTGATGTCATGATTTTCAACACAGCGATTTCCTTCCGGGTAGAGGAAACACTGCTCAAAGAGTATTTTCCGGGAATGGTTTGACAGTGAAAGAAGCAGCTGAAAACATCCTGTTTTTACGTGCGGTTAGCGGCTGTGACACAACATCATCCCTTTTCGATGAAAAACATTTTTTTTAGCTTTTTCAAAAAAACAAAGGACTTAGTGCCGTTTGCCATCTTCAAAGATCAGAATGCCAAACCAGAAGACATCGCAGACGCTGGAGCCTTCTTTCTCGTTGTTTTGTATGGTGACAACACGGAAGAGGAAACCTTGGAAAAAATCGGCTACCTACCAACGTTTCGCAAAATAGACAATGAAAAGCAAATTCCACCTAGTATCTTTACTACCAACGAAGGAAGCTGCACGGTAGTGGTACCGTGGAGCTTTAGGACCTACCACTAAGTCCAAAAATGGTGTGACAGGGGCTGGAAACTTGGTACCAATGGACTCACTCCAGTAACAATGCCAGAGAAACCTGCCCTAGATATAAGATGCCTAAAACCCCTGGTGTATTCACTGATTCGATTTTGTTTAGAATTTTTGGGGGACAACAAATGAAAAACGTTAAATTCTGCTGAGAACTTCATTAGCAGATGGCGCGGTTAAGGAATGTTTGTTGTTTGTGTCACGCAAAATGACAAACTTCAAACCTAAGATGTATAAAAACCCTGGTGCTTGCACTTATACCTGTAGAAGTTTGGGATCGACTTGGCGACACTTGGCCTACTTGATAATAGAGATTACTATCGTGTCAGATGGCGCCAATTTCGATTTAGTTTCAATTCAGTAACAGGGTATATTTATTTACTCAGATTTCTTTTCGAGGCTAACTGTGCGCGGGATCTAATTCTAGCTTTGCTATTGGTTTAAAAGAGACATCTGTCAAACTTCACCAATAGCAAAGCTAGAATTAGAAGCCCCCGAACATTGCACAAAGAAAGCACTGTCGTGTTGTTTTTCGTATTTTGTACGATTTGAATTTGAGGTTAACTGCATTTTGACAGACGGAGAATTGGAAATGAAATTGTCATTAAATTGCAGAAAATATAAACTTCAATGCATACAATATAATGAACTATAGAAATATAATTATTAGTCAATTCGTCAAGATTTGTACTTGCTTCTTTTACTAAATACAGGCGAAAATTCGAATCTGCGGCTTTGTACTGTACACACAAAATGCAAATGTGGCTCATTCTACAAAAAGTATCCTTACACACTACACGACCTGAAAATGAACAATTTCTCACGCACTAATGAACTGATGAACGAGTGGTTTTTTTAAAGAACAAGCTCAGGAATAAGCTAAGCAATATTTCATATCAAAGAGATGGAAAACGTATAGATACCGACGAAACACTGAAAATAATTTTATATAAGATGCTGCAGATGTCAGAAATTAAGTTCTGACATTAAGCGAGAATATAGACAAACATTTTTGGACGGCGCCATCTACCACAAAGAGAGAAGCTCTGTTGAAGTAACAGGTGGTGTCCCCTAAAAAATCTAAACAATATCGAATCAGTTCATTCACCAGGGTTTTTAGACATCTTATTCAAACCTATGAAATTTTCTTTTTCTGTCAACATTACTTCATGCAAAAAATTGTGAATTGATCGTTTACAAAGATTATAGTTCTACGAACAAGATCCCGCTCAGAACAGTTGGCGCGAAAATGAGATGAAATCCTCGAAACTTACTACAATGTTTGCATCTGTCTGTCAAAAATCAGATTTTTCTTGAAGTCTACCTGGCAATTTTTTCAAAGTGATTTCTTCTCAAATGGCCTTTTTGGCATCATGGAAACTTCCACGAAGGATTGTGAAAAGGTAGGAGAGTGGACTGATGTCTCTAGATGATAAATTATCTTGAAAATTGAGGGGATTGGAAAATGTCCCCGATGACATTGTTCCATTAAACTTTCCGATACAAACTATTGCCAAGCCATTCACTGCCCATCTCTGCCGGATTATTACCTCTCTAACAATCTTCTCACATGATCAAAATCAGAGAGTTCATTGTAGATATCATAAAATATGTTGATGAAGTTGAGAAATCGATGAATCCTGGTGTGCCACAGTCTAGGCTGCTTCCAGCTATCTTAGAATGACTTCTCCGGAAAAGGTGAGCCCATAGACAAATTAAAAATAAAGAGACTGTTTGAAACATTGGCGATATTGACCACCAAGTTTTTGGTACGGCCAGTCGCGCATGGAGGCGCTGCCCGCAATCAACAGACGACTGACATGATAATTTTCCAATTTCGACATTTGTCAGAAAATGACAAACCACGTAATAATTTCAGAATAATTCTACTGTTAATTGTCATCGAAAAATTAATTATAGAAATTATACTAATGGACTTGAATTATGAACCCAACGTCGAAAATGGAATGTTTTGTTATTCGAGTTGACGCTGAAATTCCTCGAAATATTCTTTCACAAGGTAAAATATGAGCTGCTTTTCACAAACTGATACTTATTTCCATCCATTAGTTGCAGACATTTTTTCACAAACTGATACTTTCCACTTTCTATCGCCATTTGAGGAAGTACGAAGAGTATCATCAAACTGGAGTATTTGTTAAGTATACCTACTCGTTCTCCTTTGTGCTAATATATGAACAAAATTATTGAAGGTTTGTTGTAAATGTAATTTGTTTTTATTTTGGTTGATTTGATGATAAGACTGAAGAATATTTTCAATTTTGTTGTTTTTCGGAGTTTTATTGTTTTGTCTGTAGTTGTACCTTGTCCTAGATACAATAAAATGTGTTTTTATAGTGTTCAACTTATTATTCTTGTTTTATAAGATCTTTGATTTTGTTCTTGATATCATGAAATAAAGATTTACTTTGAAATTTAATTTTAACCACGAACGAACTAACAGATTCTACGAATCGATTACTGTATATATTTTATCAGTGATCGATTTGCCATTCCTGTATTTCATATGATACAACCATTCATATGGAATAGAAGAATGGCAAATCGATCACTTATAAAATATATACCATATCAATCATATAAAAGTAACACATTTGAAAAACCCGCCTTATCTTATTCGGTTCTACCAACTGTATTTAGTTCGGCCAGTTGCGAGATATGTCGCCACTGTCTAAACGTGGTGCCAACTTTTACTGCAGGTTTGACAACTCTCTTTATTTTTAGTTTCTCTATGGGTGAGCCCTACTAACAAAGGTGAGGGAAGAAAACAATAACTTAAATGCTTCTTTTATTTTTTAGTAACATCCCGCATGATATAATCGGAGAAGGAGGGCGATCTAAACCAAGCAGTTGTTCGGAAGAACAAGGCCCACTCCCAAGATCGATAAGGCTAATGACTATGATTAGGATAATTATCACTTTTCAATAAACACATGAATTTCACAAGTAAGCGTGGACTTTTCATTCTATGAAAATATCTTGATGTTGGCTAGTGAATTCCGAACCGTCACAGAGGGTCCCATGGCTCTTTGGAAGAAAATATCCACTATATTTAGAATTTTCCAATACTTCTAGTCAGAAGATTGTCATCTCATGGTGAAAATGTTATACAAAATATATATAATATAAAAAATAAATATAAAAGTAATAATAAAATTATTTGAGTTGCTAGTTACTAGATTCATTACAATCACAAGTTGAAAAAAATTATTACAATGGGCAAGGTCTTTCAGAGAAGATTCAAATTAATTTATACACATACGAGTCATTTTACTAGTAGTGGAGTAAAATTAGATTTTAGCTTCAGAAATTTGGGGACTGTGGGAACTTTTTACTGTACATTAGTGATGATGTAAGGAACAACATATAGAAAGTTACCAACCGTAAAGTGTGTGCTTAATTTATTATTTAACAAATGAGTTGCAAAATTACATTGTTTATTGAATATCTTGAAAAATATATATAATTTTTTTCAAAACAGATATTGCCATTCGAAAGAATGGAAGATTTTACATGAAAAAGGTATATAAATATTTTTTTAAATTAAAACTGTAAGCTGCAGATTTTTTTTTCTAACGTACGAAAACTTTTACCCGATTTTTTTTTCTCCGAGATGTACACATAAATGAAAAATAGGTAGCTGTGAATTATCATTCATGAAATCTACCTTTACGACTCGCCACACCAACGTTTTTTCAATGTCATATTCTAGTTCAGCGACCTCAAAAACCCCTATGCATCAATTTGGGTAAAATTTGCCTAACAAAATCGTTTTTCATTGTTTAAACAATTAATAAACAAGCAACGCACGAATATAAGTTTATAACTTTTTTCTGCAAGCAATTCCTGAGTAATATCAGAAGGTTTTAGGAAAATCCATGGAGTCCTCCAGGTTTCCAAAATAATGTATGATTTGAAGCTATTTTTACTCCGCTATATGAAAGTAATTTGAGTTCTTGCGATAAGATAGTCGTGTTGTCTGCCAAAATAGTGAACATCTCTCAATTTGTCCAAAAGCTAGGCTGAGAGGTTCTTTCACTCAGATAGGATTCGAACCAATTGAAGCTTCGTCCTCTGAAAAGCTGTAGAGATGAAGCTTACGTGACAGTCAAAAGCTTTAGATATGTCGCAAAACACTTCCTTCAGACTAGAATATAGATTTTTCAGAAAGCGAAAGAGATCTCCCGTACTTTCATTGGTTTAAAAGCTAAATTAAGTAATTGTATGTAATTTACAGCACTTCATAAAATCATTATCCGCTCCATCATAGGATTTTTATCATGAGCAAACAGGGACAGAAATACCTAAGTACCAACTCGGTGAAGCCGTATCAATAGAAAATTAAGCATACAAAATAAATTGGTAAGGTTCATAATTAGAATTATTTCGGAGCACCTCTCAAATATTCTATATAACACTGACATAAGTACATGGAATAGTTTCTTCTAAAATATGTTACATCGATCAATCAACCACAAAATATTTCACAACGAATCGACATAACCTTAAAGACGACAAAAGCACAATCACAGAACGGATCAGAGACACAAATCACAAAAACACCCTGTGTGGTCTTTAATTTAGTTCACTGAATTATGACAAGAAACGACGACGGCGCCATTTGAAACTCTAGATAACTCCATTTATAAGTGGGCTGGTGTCCCCCAGTTTGTTCCAATATTTTACAGGTATAAGTGAATACACCATGGTTTTTAGACATCTTACCTAGATACCTTATTGAATGTCGTTTCATGCAATTGCAAAAAAGGGATGGAGCATGTGACTGCAGAAATAACGTTTCGAATTGCTCTGTTGTTTGCGGATTCTGCAATGGTGAATCATGCGAGAATGCACCAGGGGTCATCATCGAGAGCGACGACGAAGATGAGGCAATGACATGGAGCCCATATTCTCAATGAGGAAAATGGGTTAGGTTAGGTTAACACTGACGACGAAGACGATCATAAAGACATCAACATCAACTGACCAGGATCATAAAAAAAATATTGAAATAATCACATAAATTCCGGAATAAGAGCCATACTGAATTAAAAAGAATAACTTCTGCGGATTAGGCATAAGGGGATACCACTTTTTTTTAATGCGCTGTTCCTACTAGCTCATGGTGGTGTGGAAATGAGTTGACTTTGACTTTCTTGAAATGAAAAACACGAGCAGTTGGATTATTCTTTGGAAGAATGTTTACATTTCCACCGATATAACTCGTTACACATTAGACATACAAAAAATGTAGAGAACTTAGTCTACTTCAAATGTAGATGGAAACATTTTTGTCGTAGGATCAGCCGTTGAGGAATTATCTGGGAAAAACATTTATTTGTGCCTTTAATCCATGATGAAAGTCTGCGCCGACCCCCTCCAAGGTCGAAAACTTGGGTTTTTCATCTGGACCCGGAACTAAATAACATAAAAAATCGAACTACCCCACTTTTTCTGTGGCAAAAATTACATTTTGTGATAATTATTTCTGAAATCTCAAAATTTCGTCAAAATTTTCAAATTTAATGGTAATTCAAACTCGATTTGACCTCCACTTGAATAAATTTTCTCAAACACTAGCGCCAGTAGTGGTTGTTTTGGGAATATGGATAAACAATAATATTTCTCACAACCCAAACATAAATTCATCCTTACTTTCAATGTAATGTTTCAGAAACAATTGAAAATACCATGATAATAAAAATATTAGTGTTACATATGAACGAAGGCCGATGAAATTATAGTTGACAGTTCGAAGCAACTAGCGTAAAAGAGTGAAATGTGTGAAGCGATGCATACGTCCGTCAGAAGGGCTAGGAGTACGTTTTTGAATGTGATGAAAAAATTGGTGTTTTTAATTTCTAATCGAACATTTTTTCGATTTTTGAGTTTGTTGCTGAATTTTTTAGCTGGTAATATTTATGTACAAATCAAAATATTCCAGAAAAGGAGCACATGCGTGTTCCCTATGATCTTCCACTGGTGGCACCACCGACATAACCTTAATCTAGACTGCTGGTCTCGTATGATGAGAATTCATCCAATTACAAGATATTAAAGAGCTTTTAGAGCATGCGCATTCTGTGTCTATGACGATTCAAAATCACATAATGGCTCCGCGTTAGATGTCAATGTCTGAAATGATATTATTCGTGCCTTCTGCGCTTTGCGCAGACACGTTTACGTAAATTCTATTCGGATGAATTTTTCGAGTGGTGAGGATATGACCTCTAGCGGTCTAGATTAAGGTTATGTCGGTGGGTGGCACTGAGACACAGATTATACATATAGATAGGAAGCTCCACCGGCTTCGGACTTTTAACTCGAGATAGGCACAGTTGCCAGTTCTATTTGGAATTTCCAAGTAGCACACAGAGGTCATAATTCGGTTGTTCAGACGTCTACTAGACCTTTCGCAAAAGTTCATGACTTGTGTCTTGTAATATGCCAAGACGTCGCAATGTATGCCAATACGACAAAAAGGCACACTCTTGCGACGTCACATCGACGTTATGAAGTAGTGGTAATGACTTGTCAATATAGACTTATATAAGCCAGTCGCAAAAGGGTTGGATTGAATATTATTATTACGCCGTTCTGTGGTCTAGTGTAGTCATTATATCATTATGCATGAAGGTCATAATCTTTCTAATATAGTATTACAATATGTATACCATATCGAAAGATTTTATATAATATTAATATAATATATAATTCAGTCTTACTTTACATGTTCATGATACTCTGTGGTAATGTCCTTATCCACTATAGATACTAACAAAACAAATGTCCGTGATAGTTATCGAGATAAAAATGATTTCCATTTATGTATCTCTAAGAATTGCTCTGAAACTCTTGTGACCAAGCAAATCCATTTTCACGATCAAAATCCAATTCTACTCACTTAAAATTCATGCACCTCGAAAATGAAGAGAGATAAATATTTATTTTCATTTCAGCAATCCTGTATGAAAAATGAATGATTTATTGATAATTCGCTTTCGAAATTGTATATAGTGTTGAATGCTTGAGTGTTATGTAGAATAATATCATTTATTTCCTGAATAATTTTGAGATTTTGTGAAGTTGGCCATTCTGTGTCATAGCAAACGTCATCATTCAAAATGGAGGTATTGCCGTAACCCCTTCAGTTGTATATTTAAATT
Organism: Gonioctena quinquepunctata; assembly: GCA_018342105.1. NCBI lineage: Eukaryota > Metazoa > Arthropoda > Insecta > Coleoptera > Chrysomelidae > Gonioctena > Gonioctena quinquepunctata. The sequence goes on from JAFIRS010002144.1 coordinate 30,571, forward strand.
ACCTTCATGTAGGTAAAGAAGGGCATCATAATACCGACAGTTCTCCCGGGGCATTTAACTTGAGAGGGACTCCATCTCTCTCTAATTTTGATTGTCTTGTCTAGCCTTCTCCTCTGTGTTACCACAGTTTATTAGCTATAAACTGTGGTGTTACTACTTTGAGTGCGTTCCACTAAGCACTCACAACGATCACGATCACGGTTTTCGCCGTTCCACTTGGTTCTGGGCGTCACAATCATAAACTCAAGTGGAATGGATTTTGAAGCGTTTTGAGCGTTCATTTAAATAATACAAATGGCGCGTCTAAAATAATTAAACAAAAGGTTGATGAGGTTATGTTACAATTTGTAAGTGGTATCATTAAGTTTTATTAATTATTGGTTAACTAGATTTATAAAAAAAAATACATATATACTTTAATTTTAGAGGAGTATTTAACTAATTTATGTTCGTATATAATAAATATGCCTTTTACGGCGACAGTCGGAAATTTGTTGGTGCGTCGAAATAATGCTTCACAAAGTACTAGTTCGTCCAGCTCAGACGAAGAATGGAATACAATTTTACAAAAATATAATCGTGAAAAACGAAAACTTAGACCACGTATTATTGATTACGATAATGTAATAACTCGTTATTCAGATGAAGAATTTAAAAGTAATTTCAGGTAAATTATTTTTTGTCACTTAATACACTGTAGATTTTGAAAATTTTACTCTTTAGACTTTCAATATGTACATTCAATTATTTACATGAGCTGATACAAGAAGATTTAGTTCGACGTGTTCCCGGATGTCCTACAATTCCTTCTCGTCATCAATTGATGATAGCTCTTTGGAAAATGGCCACAACAGATTCTTATAGGTCAATTTTTTTTAAATTAACTATTTTAATGTTATGTACCATAATTCACAAGTATAAAATTAAACCCTTTTTTTCATTTTTATCATAGATCAGTCTGTGACAGATTTAACATAGGACGAGCTACTGCTGTAAGAGCTGTACGTCGAGTGTGTCATGCCTTATTCAAAAAACCTTTCAGTTTCTCAAAACGCTCACGTCGACCCACCTCTTGAGATGGGTCGTTGTGGGCTCGGCGTGAGCGAAATTAATGACGCTATAAGTGACGTTTTCGCCACGACCGTGGTCGTCATGTGGAACGGCTGAAGGTATATTTTGATCATTGTGAGCGCTTTGTGAATGGGGTGTACCTATAAAACACAGCCATAAATTGGAGACTTGGCGCAAAAAGAGTAAAGCTGGATTTATAGTTAGACGGACTGTAAACGTAGACGCACTGTATACGTAACAAACGGACTGTAAAATATTATTGAATTTATAAATCGACGGAACGGAATTTTTGCGCATGGGTAGAAGTGATAGTGATATTCAACATAACCTACACATTATACGAATCATAAACAGCCTGTGTTGGTTTGGATTGGTATTATATTCTAAATATTTATCTATGCTTCGTTTTCTGTGTCACAATGGATTATGAAATACATGAAGGTATGCTTCTTGGTGCCGTGGGACTGTTGTTGTGTGCAGTAGCATTGGAAAAGTGTCGACAAACTCGAAGAACAATAATTATGCGACGACGTTACAAAACAAGACCCATAAACCGTAATAGAAAAGTAGAGAATGCCTACAATAATTTTTTAAAGATGAAGACTGCTGATCAATTTTTTAAGTATACGTGAATGACTGTTCCAGTATTTAATGTATAATTACGTCTTGTAAAAAATATCACACATGATTCTTTATTTTGATTGGCCGGACGCAAGAAACGTAGTGTAAAAGATGAAAGTTGGCCAACTCTTCCGTTCCAGTCCGTTTCACTTACGTTACGTCATGCGTTTACGTTCATTTATAAACAAGAGTACATAAATTCTATAGTTGATCTTTTTGCAGTGCGTCTACATTTACAGTCCGTCTAACTATAAATCCAGCTTAAATGTTATCTGAGTTATCTATTCCTTATAAGACAATGGTGACACTAATAGAAAGACATGAAAGATTATTTGTGAGTCATAGTGACGTATATGGATATGTCATGACTACCATTCTCTCTGGAAACTGGCATACTAGCGCACTCTGGTATCTGAGAGTTACAGGCTCTTGAATGTATATTGGACCACTCTGTATGTTACGCGAGCCACCTGTACTTATGTGTAATTCTACAAGATTCTAATTGGCTAGAGTTTATTAGTACCTCCTATTCAGATAACGTTTACTCTCTTTGGACTTGGCGAGATATGCACAGAACACATATATACTAATATGTAATATGCCAATTGTCCCGTCATTTGTCATTGTCTACAAATGTTATATGTTATTGTTCCTCAGGGATATAAGATATAAATATCCTATTTTAAATATATTATATTTATTCAGCGATGGAGGTTGTTGCCAATAATTACATGCCTGGCGATTCTAGTCTTGTGGAACAGTTGGTTTATGAGCTAAAATCTCAAGGTATTTTCGATCGCTTTAGAAAAGAATGCATCGCAGATGTAGATACAAAACCCGCTTATCAGAATTTGAGGCAAAGGGTAGAAGGTAGTGTAGTCACTTTCTTAAGACAGCAGACTTGGAGTCCTGATATGAACAAAAACCAAGTTCGTGAGCAACTTCGAAAAAATATATACGAGTGAGTTCATAGAAATTACTTGGATTTTGAGTCTGAAACTAACTGATTTTGTTGTAGGTCTGGGTATCTAGAAACTGGCGTTGAGCGTATTGTTGACCAAGTTGTGAACCCAAAAATCAATACAGTATTTTTGCCACAAGTAGAAGATGTTGTCTACAGATTCCTAGGAGTAGAGAAGCCAATAAGAGATGTCAAAAAAGAAGTTAGAATAGACATAGCAGATCTGCTTCCCACTGATCTTGAAGCAGTATCCCCAGAATCTGTGCATAGTTTCAAAGATGAAATCAAACCTGAAGATAATAGTGAGACTTTGAACGATTCACTGAACTCCAGTTCAAAACCAGATGAAGATGAAAGCCCTCCCTTTGAACCATTGGATACTAGCAACAAAATAGTGAACTCAATTGGTCTAGAGGAAAATTCAATAGACTCACATTTGTCAGGATTTTCAGGTGAGATATCAAATATTAAGAATTACATTTTTAATTTTTTATCAATGTGGCAACTTTCTGTTTTCAAGCGCCATCTCTGATTTTAATGAAGTTTTGGATAGAATAGTATATATTTTGGTAAATATCTAGTGAGGCCATTCATGCTCCCTGAGAATAGGCGTTTTGTTCTACTTATGTATTTTCAACGTATATAAAACTGACACAGCCGTTTTGACACAATCAACTGAAAATGATCCAGTATTCAATAACTATTTTCTAACACAAACCACAATTTTCTAACCTAGCTGGTTAGCGAAAAAATTGTTGTTCTAGCTTAACTCCTAAGTTGGCACAGCCGTTCCATAACTTTTTATCCAGAATAGTTATGAAGATGATTCAAATGCTCAAACTTCTAACTTTTTAATAACTGTGAGCTCTCTTTCGAAATAATGTTATTTTCAGTAAAATAAATGTGATATTCTGTTTTGCTTGATGACTTTTTACTTGTCAAACTTCTATCTTTTTTTGAATACTACATACATGATAAACAATAAACAAACAATGAACTATCAAATAAATTCTAACATTCTCCCCCCTGGTGAAGAATTTCACGCTCCTTCCAGTTCCAATTTGCATATCCTGACAACTGGTCGCCGGTAAATGGAAGAACCAACTTTAACGTCGACAACTCTGATTCTGCCGTCAGGACCTGGGAATGTTTGTACTATTTTACCAAGTTTCCATTTATGTCTTGGTACATCATCGTCTACCATTACGACAATATAATCTTTTTCAATCCGTGCCTGATCAAACGTCCATTTATTTCTTTTATTAAGGGTGGGAAGATATTCTTTCAACCATCTGTTCCAAAACGATGTTCTTAACATTTCTGCCTTTCTCCATTCACGCTTCAAAAAATTACTATCTGGATCCACTTCAATGTTGAACTATCATTATTTGCGAAACCAAACAAAAAATGATTTGGAGTTAGTGGTTCGAGATCATAGGGATCGGTTGATAAAATGGTGACGGGGCGAGAATTAACAATATTCTCAGCTTCTGCAAAGAGTGTTTGAAGAGTTTCATCCTTCAACGATTGTCCATATAAAATTTTTCCTATTACCTTTTTAACAGATCCAATCAATCGTTCCCACACACCCCCCATGTGAGGTGTTGCTGCAGGATTGAACCTGAAGTTTATGCCATCTGAAGTAACAGAGTTGATGAATGAGGTGTTATTCAGATATTTTTTTGCTTTCGAATTTCATTATCTGCTCCTCGGAAGTTTGTCCCGTTATCACAAAAAATTGTTTTCGGTTTACCTCTTCTTGCTATCATTCTTTTTATTGCCATAATACAAGAATCCGAGTTCAAAGAATGTGAAACTTCCAAATGAATAGCTCTGACTGCTAAACAGGTGAACAAAACACCCCATCTGTTTTCTTTTCTCCTTCCCACTGTGACATAAAAGGGACTAAAGTCTTTTTCACTGTCCCACCAAAGGCCTAGTACTCGAAGTAGGTTTTCTTCATCTAAATTCTTGACAACTAAATCCAAACCCAGCTCTTTTCTAACTTTCGGTGAGTTCGTCATCCAGTTCACAATGTTGAATCCTCCTTTGGCCAGAATTCTTCGAACTTCGAGTATAGTTTCAATTGCTTCTTTTTCTGAATTTTTGCTATCAAGGTAATCGTCCACATAAAACTTCCTGGTTATTGCACTCAAGATATCTGGAGATTCTGCTTGTTCTTGTGCAACATAGTTTTTAACAAACTGAGCACAAACTGGAGAACATTTGGAGCCGAATATCATCACCTTCATCTCGTAGACATCAGGAGGTTTTTCTCTATTCAAATCTCTCCATAAGAACCTTTGTGCACATCTATCCTCTTCTCGAATCATCACCTGGTGAAACATATCTTTGATATCTCCGCAAAAGCCAATTCTTCTCTCCCTGAACTTCCAGATGATTGCCAACAATGATTGCAGTAAATCAGGACCAGGTAATAAAAAATCATTTAGGCTGAATCCATTGGATTTGACAGCAGCGTCAAATACCAATCTCATTTTGCCAGGTTTCTTTGGATTAACGATACCAAAGTGTGGCAAATACCACGTTCGAGGACCTTCAATCAAAGCTTCTTGTTTAGATAACTTCCTGGCGAAACCATTTTCAATATAATAATCTATTTTTTGTTGGTACTTTATAGCGAAATCCTCATTTTGCATACATTTATTTTCCATGCATGTTAAACGTTGGATGGCATTGTATTTACTTCTGGGTAATGTAGTTTCATCATTTTTCCAAAGTAAACCAATTTCGAATCTATCACCAATGCGTTTGATTGTTCTGTTCATGATGTCAAATGCTCTGTTTTCTTCAGAACCTCCCAAACTCTGGGTTGGCTTTATCCCAAAATCTTCATTGGCAAAAAAAAGCACGTTTCAACATTTCATGCAACTCATTGTCAGCTTCTCTGTCACAGATATGTAACGTGTGAGCTCTGATTTTCATATCTTCATCCTCCAGAACAGGACCGTGGAGTGACCAACCCAATTTGAATTTTGTAGCCACAGGAGAATCTTCTGGGCCACCTCGAACTTGACTGGGAGCGATAAGTTTGATGTTGTCTTGGCCAATTAAAAGGAGTGGTTTTTCATTTCCTATATTTTTGATTGGTAGATTTCTCAGATGAGGAAATGACTTCCACTAATCCATATTCACCGACTGTGAAGGAAGTGAGAGATTTTCTATAGTATGAACACCCATCATTGTGAATATTTCGGCACCATCCTGATTTTTGGAGATTTTCAAGTTTAATTTTTCAGAATTTTCTTGCCTTGAGATTTTTTTTTTTTTATGGCTTTGACATTTGTCTTTCGGCCGTCCAAGTTAGTTTTTTTTTTTTCATTGTTCTGGTGGCCTTTTATAACTCCATAGCCCCTAGGAGCAGCCTGTTAATTTGAACGCAACAGCGAATCGTCGAGGACCATCCTCGGCCCGGCTACGAAATTTAACATTTAATTCTCTCAAATTAAATAGAAAAATTTCTGCCCTGGCCGAGGATCGAACTCACGACCTTTCGATCATGAGTCGGACGCTAACCCACCGCGCCAATCCCCCCATTTTGCCTTGAGATAATATCATTGGTCCACTGTAAACTTCTTTCGTTCCAATTAGTCCGAGGCTTCTTGATACTTCTCTATCAATTATTGTTACAGTGGAGGCTTCATCGCAAAGAGCGATAATTTTCATCTCTTTATTAGGGCCATGAATTCTTATAGGAATTGTTCTCAACAAAACTTTCCTTTTGTCAGTCTGTGTTGCAAGAACTGAATCAATATGGAGATTTGTATTTGACTGTATCAGTACTGAAGTCTTATGGAGAAGTGGATGATGGAAGCTTTGACAACCATCCACAAGACACCGTTTTTTCTTATTACATCTAAATTTCTGGTGTTTTCCCTTCAGGCATATGAAAATGTTTTTTTTGTAAAATCCTCCATTTTCATAACGATCTGATTGGTTTGGAATGTTTTTCATGTTCAAGCCCACAATAACTACAATTTTTTTTCGTTATTTCACTCGTACTGAAAACTCATTCAAGTTTTTTTGTTGCAAATGTTTTTTGAATATGCTTTTTAGGTTGAGTTGGAGAAGTTAATTCATTTGGCAGACTAACGTAACATGCTGCTTTAGCTATATCTTCCAACCACTTCGAAAAATCCTTCAAATCTATTCTTCCACATTTTTCTGCAACTTCAGTCTCAACATGTCAGGAAGTTTGTAGGCCAAATCCCTAATCAAGTGTGGATTTTCCATATGTCCTTTGGAGTTCAAGGTTTCAATAGTTGCTACAAGGTTGTTTACCTCGTTGGAAAACTGAATGAGTTTCTCGATATTTTTCTCTTTCAAATTTGGAAGTTGTTTAATGTTCGTAATTATCACTTCAATAATGTAGTCTGGTCTTCCAAATTGAAGTTGCAGGGTTTCCATCACCAAATCAGTATTTTCTGATGTGAACATCATTCCCGCGACGGCAGATTTAGCCTCCCCTGTTAAGCATTTTTGTAGCTTTGACATTTTTTCCTCATTGGTGAAACCACATAAATTGGAAATTCTCTGATATTGTTGATGAAAAAGGGGCCACTCAGCAGGATTCCCAGCGAATTTCGGGAAGTCTTTCTCAACGACCTGACACCTTAGGAACATATTATCTTGCTTGTGTTCATTTGATGCAGGGACAACAGTTTTTGTAACCGCTTTTATCGCATCTGATATTGTTTGACACAAAATCTCAATTTCTGATTTTTTCTTAGCTGGGTCATCATTTCTGGGAGGAGGTATCGATTCGCTTCTACTACGCTGAGAACTCTTTGATGATCATCATTTTGACACTGTTCGTTGGATTTTCTCACCCATTCACTCACAAATTTATGTTTTGATGCTACTTCCAGATCGAACTGTTCTTGATCTGAAGAACTGGATTTATCATTCACTACCATAACTTCTGGATATAAACAATGGGGTACCTTGTTTCGTTGTTGAGTACTAATGGTAGTTCTTTCATTTGTACCATTTGACTGACTTCTGTGGCTTCTTACTTCTTCGATTGCATCAAGTCTAGCATTTTCCAGATCATGTTCCATCTGCAATAGCCGCATATTGTTATCTATCTCAAGTTTCTGTTTCTCCAACGTCTGCTTTTTCTTTTCCATCTCGATAGCAATTCGTTGTCGTTCTAAGCTCACCTGAGAGTTATGTGAACTATTGTTGGATATTTTGGAATATGCCATCGAAGTTCTTTCACCAAATTTTTCGGGCCATATGAAGTCAGCAGGTAGACTCTTATTTTCTTCTCCCGCATTTTTTCGCGAATTTCTTTGTAGATCATCCATTGGTAGGTTCTTTTCAGGCCCCAAGGACCAAAATGTAAGCTCTCTTTCGAAATAATGTTATTTTCAGTAAAATAAATGTGATATTCCGTTTTGCTTAATGACTTTTTACTTGTCAAACTTCTATCTTTTTTTGAATACTACATACATGATAAACAATAAACAAACAATTAACTATGATATACACAGAGTATCAAGTAAATTCTAACAATAACTCTCAGATAGTATATGTCTTATCCGAATTCTAACGAAATTAAAAGAGTTTAATACATGAAAATTAGTTTTCACCACTGTACTATTTATTAACTCCAATACACTCATTGAAAATGAACCAATAGTTCTTTAATGTTTCCCGTTTTTTCGAAAATAGTGAAGTTGTACTGGAAAATAAATTGAATAAAAATTATAACAGAGCCAGAAACTTAACAAATTAATTAAAAAAAAAACGTTTTTGTGACTACTATTTAATAACTCCAGCACAATCACTCAAAATGACCGGAGAATGCTTTGCTGTTTATCATTGTCCAGAAATAGTGAAGTTGTGCTGGAAAATACATCGAGTAGAAATTATAACATAGTTAGAAATTGCAGATAAATACATAAAAATGTGTTTTTCGGACTTTACTATTGAATAACTCCAGCACAATAACTCGAAATGAACGTAGAATGCATCGTTGTTTATCATTATCCAGAAATAGTAAAGGTTGTGCTGGAAAATATATCGAATGGAAATTATAATGTAGCCAGAAAATGTAGATAAATACATACAAATGTGTTTTTCGACTCTACTATTTTATAACTTCAACACAATCACTCTAAATGAACCAAAAATGCTTTATTGTTAATCATTGTCCAGGAATAGTAAAGTTGTGCTGGAAAATATAACGAATAGAAATTATAACATAGCCAGAAACTGCAGATTAATTCATAAAAATGGTATCTATTATTGTATCTATTATTTTATAACTATAACTTATATTTTATTTTATAACTCCAGCACAATCACTCAACATGAACGGATAATGCTTTGTTATAATTTCTATACGATTTATTTTCCAGCACAACTTTACTATTCCTGGACAATTATAAACAACGATGCATTCATTCTACGTCCATTTTGAATGATTGTGTTGGAGTTATGTAATAGTAGAATCCGGAAAATTATTTTTATGTCTTAATTTGCAATTTCTGTCTATGTTATAATTTCTATTCTATATATTTCACGGCACAACAAAACATTTCCCGTTCATTTTGAGTGATTGTGCTGGAGTTATAAAATAGTAAAAACACATTTTTATGTAAATCTGCAGTTTCTGGCTATGTTATAATTTCTGATCGATATATTTGCCAGCACAACTTTACTATTCCTAGAGAATGATAAACAATAAAGTATTTTCTGTTCATTTCGAGTGACTGTGCTAGAGTTATTAAATAGTAATTCCGGAAAACTAATTTTTTTCTATTTATCTGCAATTTTTGGCTATGTTATAATTTCTATTTGATATATTTTCCCGCACAACTTAACTATTTCTGGACAATAATAAACATCAAAGTATTTTCGTTAAGAGTGATTTGTAATAATATTTTTGTTTAACGAAAATGAATTTTCATGTATTAAACTCTTTCAATATCTTTTAAATTCGTATTTGACATGTACTATCCGAGAGTTATTAAAAAGTTAGAAATTTGAGCATTCATCTTTCTAACCATTCTGAATAAAAAGTTATGGAACGGCTGTGCCAGCTTAGGAGTTAAGCTAGCACAACACCATTTTTTCGCTATCCAGCTGAGTTAGAAAACTTTGGTTTGTGTTAGAAAATAGTTAATAAATAGTTATTGAATACTGGATGATTTTCAGTTGATTGTGCCGAAACGGCTGTGTCAGTTTTATATACGTGTTTTTTCACTTCCTGGAGACACATCCGAAATAAATATGTGGCTCTCTTTGGAAAACCGGTAAACCTGCAGGAAAGTGGAATGTCTGCAATTTTGATGAAATTTTCACAGATGCTTCAGAACACTAAAATAATGATAGCTCCATTGACATTTTTCAGCGGAAACGGTTAATTTCGGAATTATGTCCTTTAAGCAGACCCTCATTATATGAGCAAGACCCGACACGCGACTCATCCACGTTTGTCAATACATTACACGGACATGACACAAACCCTGCAAAAGAGCTCATTTGTATACTGAATGTAGTTAGCCATAGATATATATTATTTTGCCTCCCTTATTCTCTAAAAATGCATAAGTTGTTAGAGCTATTGATGCAATCATATTATTAAAGGTGTTTGGGTTTAACAGTAGTTGCAAAAGAGGAAACAATCAACTCATTAGGTTTATTGAATTGACTATGACACATTTAAAGAATTATGAATTCTAATCTTTCATAGAAAGGAAAAACACTTTATTTAGTAGTAAGAATTCCCCCCAAAAAACTTTGTTGTCTTCAAAAGACATTTTAAATTCAGTATATCTTCCTAATACCCACTCTTCACTGATCACACACATTCCATGGATCAGTCGCGGTCGGGTCGTAGGTTCGGTTATCAAACTACCGAACTTACAACTCGACCCTGACCAATCTCCGACTTGTCTCTCATTAACACAAGCTGAGACGGACCAATCCGATAATTAATGGGGGGCTTTAATAGGTTCAAAAAGGTCTATTTTCAATCATGATTTCCACTTATTTGAGACAGCTTGATTTCAGTAACACACTGTATAGAACCCTTCATTTCAATTTGATACCTACTTCAATGCATTTCATAACAATTTTGTTTTTGGGATCAGGGTAATGGTTCCTTTAGAAAAATAGAAATGGTTTGACGTTTTACTTTACTTTATACATCACATTTGTTTCCACCATTGTGGCCAATTATCCAATTCTCAAATGTACGGTTTTTTTAAATCAAATATAATGATTACATTATCGAGCACTGGGGATTGCTAGGTTAGATGGGTTATGTTGTGTGTAGAATAGTCTTGGTCTACCAGCAGAAGACAAACTAAACTACATTGGGGATTAGATTGCATGCAAAATGGGCAGCAAAGTTTGCCAAGTTAGGAGACTAGTTTAAGTAATGATTTGAACACGAGCAACTTGAAGAGCTATATCACCTAGATCGAGGTTCCCTTGTTTCGTGATAGGTTAGGTTGCGTCTCTGTCTCAGATCTTCATATTTCGCTTCAACTTTATGACCAGAGATATAACCAAGTAACGAAAGATTTCACACAAATATTCTGATTTCTGAGTCGATGATTGGAAATGGAGTTGCAATAATAAAATATCGGTTAGAAAACAAAAGAAAATGTGTGCATATTCTGTATTTTTCAGCAAATGCACATTCTGTTTCAAAACAAAATTGAGCAAATTCCAAATATTGGCGTTTGCTAATCTGTGGGTCTTCCAATATTTAAAAATATGGCCCCGATTAAGGCCGCCAAATCTTTGTTAATATCATTGACTTTGTATGATTATGATTGTTTGGCAAACTATCATACTTTTTTACAATTGGCAACATTGCATATTCAAAATTCCCCATGAGTGACAATTGGCAATCAGCTCAAATGAACTGATTTTGAAATGGTACTGATTCAGCTTTTCTCTCCATCTAGCTATTTGTCCTTCTGGATATTTTATCTCCAGTAGCCATTTCAGGGCCGCGTGATCGGTCCTAATGAGAAACTCTCTTCCATATAGGTATTTGTGGAAGTGATATACTGCCCTGACTAGCGCTAGAAGTTTTTTCCTGGTGACACAGTAATTCCTCTCGTGCTTAGACATCACCCTGCTGTAGTATTCGATAACTTTTTCCTGACCATCCTGCACCTGTGATAACACAGCTCCAAGTCCGGTGTAGCTCGCATCTGTATCCAATAAACAGGCCTTTTTGTTGTGGGTATGCTAAAATTGGACTGGAACAAAGCGCTGCCTTCATCTTGCGGAAAGCTTTATCGCATTCGATTGACAAATGGAAAATGATTCGATCTCCTGTCAACTTATGTAGTGGAGCTGCGATTTCTGCAAATCCTTCCACAAAACGACGGTAATAGGAAAACCTGGCCCAGGAAGCTTCTTACTTCGTGCTTATCTTTTGGTCTCGGCCAGTCTCGAAAAGCCTGTATTTTTTATTCATTCGTTGGAATTCCTTCCTCCGAGACTGTGTGGCCCAAGAAATCCACTTGCTTCTGGAAAAGGGAACATTTGTGAGGATTCAGCTTGAGGTTTGCATTCCTTAAATGTTCCTCCTGCATCTTGATCATTTCCATAATAGCCTCCATATCATCGTAGGGTGTATTTCTTGTATTCACCATCAACTGTTACAAATAGTCACTAAAAATCCCCACTTCTGACGCCAATTGTTACAAAACTGGGTTCAAGAATATTTCAATATATTCATACGTTTATTCCACTTTGAAATACAACACAATAATACTCTAAGAATACAATACTTGTTCAGAATTACTATGCATAGCAATATTCATAAGACTAACTTCTGACTGGCTCCTATCGCATATGACACGCTATATATAGGACGGCCGAAATTTCCAAAACAGTGTCGATCGGGAACGTTCCATAATGTCATCGCTAACGGTCGGATCTCTTCTCGAGTCTTCGAATGGCAGTTATCAAACATTTGGAGCATGACATCATCAATGTTTACATAAAAATAATAATAAAAAAATTATTGCACGTATTACATAGGAAAATGTAACAGCTAGTCAGAAGAAATCAAAAAAAAATAAATTTTTTTTTCAAAATATATGTGTTACCACAATTTATTCGATTGATGTATTTCTCAACATTGTATGGTTCCAATTTAATCGGTAGCACAATATATTAAATAGTAAGTAAGAGAAAGGAACGGAAAAATAGTTTGCTTTGTGTAATTTGGTTTAAGTGAATAAATACATTAGGTAGCTTATATTTTTGTTCATTCAAGGTAAACAAGGGAGAAGTTTGTTTGTATAATCCATTTTATAATATCTTTTTTAATTTTATTGTATGCCATTAATCTAAAGATCTGAGGTAGAGCATTGTACACTTTGGGACCTGTACTATATATATGTTTCTGGCAAGCAACATGTTTGGGGTTTTTCAGAAGGACATTTAGATGAGCTGCATTCGCGTGTTTAGGTCATGACATTCTCAACATAAATCTTGCGACTGCTTTAAGATAAAGTTGGTTTGGAATCAATAACCCACTTTCTTCATATACTTATTGAGATAGGTAACACTTTTTCTTACTTCAAGCTTTGACAAATATATACTACAAGCATTTCCCCTCACAACGATGCCATAATTTATGATAGATTCTACAAGTGAGAAATATATTGCTTATGCTTTTATGAATTTTATTAGAATTTATAAATGAGTTTTCCAAGTGAAAAGTTCATCTACAAAAATGCTCAAGTATTTAACACACGTCTCTATCAATTTTGTGTGTGCCGTTCTTCTGCTTCATGAAATTCAAAATTTGCAGGACAATTATGTTTTGCTCATTCAACAATTGTTAGGTTTTATTGCTTCAAGAAATTATAAATTTGCAGGACAATTATGTTCTGGTCATTTGACAATTATTAGGTGAGTTTTCGGCTGTAAGAAAAAATGTTCAACTGATACACAGTGATCTGAAATATCATAAAAATGCTTATATGTTCTATTAAATATATTTTAGTATATAACATGGTGAATGTATTTCGTAAAAACATATTTGATACTCACTCAATTTATTTTTGTGGCAGTGCTAAATTGATATCAAGTTAGCTCAGCCACTCCTAAGAAAGAAATGTGCGCCGTTCTTCTGCTTCAGGAAATTCAAAAACTGCAAGACAATTATGTTTTGATAATTCGACAATTGCTAAGTGAATTTTAGGCTGGAAAAAACAGATACTGTATGGTGAATTTCCAATTAATTCATCATTCTCAGCCATGTTTGAATTCTAAAAGTTTGCGGTGATTTATTTGTTGTGACCAACATGGCAAAAGTGAAATTCACTAAAAATTGTCTGTCAGATGTGAGAGGTTAGGTTGTTTGTAAATGTTGAAGGATTTTTTTCGATATAAGTAGGTGTTTATCATTCCAAAATTTGACTAAAATTCAGTGGTGCAGTTTGTGCTGGTAAAAAGAACGAGGAATTGGGAGTGACTTTGGCATGAGAAAACGGTGTGAATAACCCAATTCTGAACTTTGAAGAAGGGCTATAACCCGGTAAGGTTATGAGACCATGTTTTTATTTATGATTTGCGTTCAGATAGCGAAAATACATAATTACTCTCCAATACTTTCGGTGTTATGGTCCTTCAAAAGACTGGTGTGCTGAATACTCCAATGATAACCGAGGGTCTATTGGCGGCAACTTTTTTTTGAGGGTATGAAATTAATGGATGATTTGACTGAGAAATGATGATTCACATGAATTGATTGCTACACAGGGACAAAATTACCCCTATAAAGTTAGCTCAGCCACCTGCACAAAAATCGAAAAAACCTATGCCAATATTTGTCGTAAATTTGTCATGAACACAAAAAAATTGTCGCGCTTTTAGTTTTTTTATAGGGGGTGGCTGTGCTAACTTGATATAAATTTACCAGTGAAAGTCAAATTTCAGAAATATTGTTATTAAAATTTGTCATATAATTGTCAAAATCCATTGAACATACCAAAAATGCACTAAAATAGATTATAAAAAAATATATGCCTTTTTATCTTAAATCTAATAAATAAATCAATGTATCTAAAACCAGTTTCGGAAAATGATATCATCAGATATATAAACAGCCTAAAAAATAATAGCGCTCCTGGATTCGATGGTATAACTGTTAAATATCTGAAACTATTACATCCCTATTTACTGAAACCCTTAAAACATATTATAACTCTAATTTTTAATACTGGAATTTAAAACCACTGTAATAACTCCCATCTGTAAGGCTGGTAATCCTAATCTAATAACTAATTACAGACCAATCAGTTTAATTAACAACTTAGCAAAAATATTTGAGAAATGTCTAAAAGAAAGATTAATAGACTACTTAAAACTAATAACTTACTCCCTAAACATCAATATGGATTTACCGAGGTCCTAAACTCAAGTGATGCCATGCATGAATTAACATCACACGTTGCTAATGAAATGAATACAAATAATAAATGTATAGCAATATTCCTGGACCTAGCAAAGGCCTTCGACACGGTGCCCCATTGAAAACTCCTTGATGTCTTAGAACAGAATGGAGTGAGGGGCCTTGTGCTGGAGGTCTTTGAAAACTAACGAACAGCAAACAAAAAGTTAAAATTAGAGACACTGTTAGCACTCCTGAAAATGTACAGATTGGTATACCGCAAGGAACAGTTTTGGGTCCAATACTATTTAATCTGTCCATTAAAAGTTTAACTGAAATAGATATCCAAGGTAAAGTAATATCATATGCAGATGACACTATACTTATCGTTAGTGATAAAAATTGGGAGGCCATGAAGATACGAGCCGTAGCAGGAATTAAATACGTCAAAAATTGGTTAGATGCTTTTAAACTATTACTAAATGTAAAAAAAACAAATTGTAATGCATTTTCCAAAACATCTGCAGGTCGTCCCCAATTTAAGAAGTTAATATGTGCTAACTTAGACACTGAAATACAAGAAACTAAAACCTCTAAATATTTAGGTATTATTATCGACCAAAATCTAAAATGGGACTCCCACATAACCTATGTAACAAAAAAACTTGAATACTTAGTTTACAAATTCTATCTTATGAAACAATTTCTTAGCTTAGACCTCTTAATAACACTGTACTTCAGCTTAGTTGAATCTATTTTACGTTATGGTATCCTGGTATGGGGAGGTTTTTATAAAATAGCGCTAAGTCCATTAAATGTTATTCAAAATAAGATTTTAAAAATTATTTAAAAAAAAAGTCGAAGATACTCTACTCTGCTATTATATAATGAAAAAATTCAAAATATTAGATGCATATACATTCATACCATATGTTGTTATATACATAAACATGAATAATCAAAAAACTATATTAATGATTGTCATATCACTAGAAATGTATCCAACAAATGTATTAAAGTTTCAAAGCCAAATAGTGAGTTCTTCAAAAATTGTTTTACTACCTGGGGCCAAAATGTTACAATAATTTACCGATTGAGGTCAAAATGCTGCATAAACCTCACAAATTCGATAAAACTGCCTCAATATACATTTATAAAAATTCTGGAAATTTCTATAGACATTTTCTGGAATAATATATGTTATATAGTGGTAATTGTATATTTTTTTCACATTAATTCCACGTTTAACGTTTTTCCTATGTATTACTTATAATTATTTCTCTTTCCAGACCTATTCACATTTATTATTACTTATAACTCTATCTCCTTTAGACCATTAAGACTTATTCACATGGCACATACAGATTTCCCTAACCTAAGTGCCAAATTAAACACGTGGAATATTTATCAAATATCTATGAATTTAGCATTCTTTTTATTTTTTCTCTTTTCTCTGTAACTCAACTTCTATCTAATAGCTGATAATAACTGATATATAAATACAAGTATATTAAAGAAAAAAGCCAAGTGAAGTGGAATAAAATAAGAAATGAAGTGCACAAAGTCATCTTCACAAAAGATTCAATATAAATTGGAACAAAATTGGTAGACCACAGGCGAAAAACTACTACTTTCCTAGCAAATACCACGCAGAACGTTGAATGATATTCACCTGAAAATCCATGCAAACTTCCATATAAATGGAAATTGATTGCAAATGTTTCTTTCTGATAAGCTCGATTATGTTTAATTTATGTCGGGTCCGCCTAACAATCCGCATACTGGTATCAGGCTTTTTCGCCCTCATCAGTACGGAGTAGTCACCAGCCAGAGATCCGGAGAGCTCTGGCCGAAGCGAGACACAACAAAAAACAAAATCACTGGCCAGAGCTCTCCAGATCTCTGGCTGGTGACTACTCCGTACTGATGAGGGCCAAGAAGCCTGAAACCGGTATGCGGATGGTTAGGCGGACCCGACATAAATTAAACATAATCGAGCTTATCAGAAAGAAACATTTGCAATCAATTGCATGGATTTTCAGGTGAATATCATTCAACGTTCTGCGTGGTATTTGCTAGGAAAGTAGTTGTTTTTCGCCTGTGGTCTACCAATTTTGTTTCAATTTATATTGAATCTTTTGTGAAGATGACTTTGTGCACTTTATTTCTTATTTAATTCCACTGCACTTGGCTTTTTTCTTTAACATATATGCTAGTCGGGCAACTCAGCCACTCCTACTGAGAAGGAATCTTTTATTTAGAATCCTATCGAGGTAGGAGAAATGTATGGAGTGTTTCTTTCTGTCACTAGGTACCGCCGGTTAAAAGTTATCTTTTCCGGCGTACCTAAAGATGTTATAGGCTTGATGGTGATTTTGTTTATGTTGTGTCTCGCTTCGGCCAGAGCTCCCCGAATCTCTGGCTGGTGACTACTCCGTACTGATGAGGGCCAACAAGCCTGAAACCGGTATGCGGATTGTTAGGCGGACCCGACAAATTAAACATAATCGAGCTTATCAGAAAGAAACATTTGCAATCAATTTCCATTTATATGGAAGTTTGCATGGATTTTCAGGTGAATATCATTCAACGTTCTGCGTGGTATTTGCTAGGAAAGTAGTTGTTTTTGCCTGTGGTCTACCAATTTTGTTTCAATTTATATTGAATCTTTTGTGAAGATGACTTTGTGCACTTTATTTTTTATACAAATATAATTATTTAATCACCAATTAATGTATTTATGAGAAAT
The DNA here is from genome assembly GCA_018342105.1 of Gonioctena quinquepunctata. Classification (NCBI taxonomy): domain Eukaryota; kingdom Metazoa; phylum Arthropoda; class Insecta; order Coleoptera; family Chrysomelidae; genus Gonioctena; species Gonioctena quinquepunctata. Next base: position 48,373 of record JAFIRS010002144.1, read on the forward strand.
GTATAAAATATATAAACAATGTATAAACAATGTATGAACAATTTCAATAAACAATTTCTTATGGATATTTCCTGGTGTCCGTTAAAATTTCGAGTTCTTGGCAACATCGCATTCATATAATTCATCTGATTTGTGCATTTTACATGGAAAGGCGAAATATAAGTGCATAACAATTTTGAATTGGAATTTTCAAAGTAGCCAAGAACTCGAAATTTTTGCGGACAATAGGAAATATCCATAAAAAGGCGTATATTTTCTTTAAAATTTATTTCAGTGCATTTTTTTATGTTCAATGGATTTCGAATATACGACACATTTTAATAACAATATTTCTGAATATATACTGTGCTAACTTTATATCTAGTTAGCACAACCACCCACTATAAAAAAAAATCTCGACAATTTTTTTTGTATTTACGACAATTATTCGACAAATGTTGGCCTAGGATTTTTCTATTTCCGAGCAAGTGGCTTTGGTAACTTTATAGGGGTGTCATTTATACTTTATAGGGGTGTATTTAGAGCCTGATGATTCATATTTGGAATACAAAATTATGCATATCCTCGAAAATGAATAATATTAAGGAGTTCAAATTTCGTATAAATATAGAACACATTTGCTAAACTCAATTGGTAAATATTCTGCTTTCAGTTATCACAGTGACAGAACTTAAAATTTTTGAAAACACAAATAATCATTTTATTGGAATCTCTACATAATACACTAACAATATCAAATTGTACATAGGGATAGTACATTGGAAATAGAATCAAATAGTACCAAGAAAATTTTCTGCCAATGATGATTTCAGGATAGAAATGCAAAATTTTCCAAAATTTAAATAATTCGTTTTCTCGAAAACTGTACAAGTACTAACAATTTCAAATATAGTACATTAATCACTAGGGAGTAGAGTCAAGCGGTATTAACGAAATTTTCTGCCAACGTTGCTTACAGGGTGGAAATTCGAAATTTTTCAATAATTAAATAATTCATTTTCTCGAAAATTAATCATACTAACAACTTAAAATTATACAAGCAGTTTGTTACTTGGTTGTAGAGTCGAGCGGCATTCACAAAATGTTCTGCCAACGTTGCTAATATTGGCAAATCGAGATTTTCCCAAAAGAAAATAATTAAATTTCTCAAAAACTATGCATACTAACAACTTCAAATATAGCAAGCAGTTTGTCACTCGGGAGTAAAGTCCAGCGGCAATCAAGAAGGTTTCTGCCAACATTGCCTACACGGTGAAAATTCGAAATTTTCCCAACAGAATGAATTTTCCCAAAAACTAAAAAAATATGCATATTAACAACTTCAAATATTGCAAGCAGTTTGTTACTCAGGAGTAGAGTCGAGCAGCATTCACAAAACTCCCAGCCAATGTTGCTTACAAGGCAAAAATTCAAAATTAAAAAAAAACATTTGTTTTTAAATTATATCTACAACTTTAAATAATGTTGTACAGATATGATCCATTAGAGAAAAAGTCGAGTGTTGCCAATGTCACTTTCAGCCGACGATGATAACATAGTGAAAACCATACATTTTTAAATAAAAAAAATAAATAAAAATGAAAACTTAAGGCACCATAATAATTTCAATGAATCTCTTAAGTTAATTCTGCGAATCAAACAGAGAAATTGGGGTTCTATTCTTTATATAGATAATGGTGCTCCTGATATATCTCTCAATAAACTCCACATATTTCAATATTTTCGGCAGAGGTCACACATATCATTGAAAGTTTACTGCGAATACTGAATGCAGTATTCACCTAAAGACGATACAAGCATTCGAAACGTCGTGAAAACCTTTCAAATCCATTAAGACAATGGACGTCCGAAAAGAGAGTAATCAAGTTACCACATAGTCTAAACAAACAAACGCAATTTTTAAATTGGTTTCAATGAGAATAAAAGTTGAATTCTTGAGTTTTTGGAATACTTTATTATTTTCCTTAATTTTACATATAATGTTGCTGTCAAACCATCGTAGGTATTTTCCTTGAAAGTTAAGATGAAGTGGAACATGTCGATCTAGTTTGTCATACAACACAGAGCTACATTTACATCTGAAATATTGAATAGGAAGTTCCAATTCGAATCTATCAAGTTATGAGTACTTATAAGGAAAGTTTGCTCCTTTGAAGTTGTAATTATAAATTTCTGTGTTGTATGAAACATGTGGGTGACATTCATTAAGGGTAACAGATATATTTAGAGCAGGATGATATTTGTCCTCTGATACATATGGTAAGGTGTCTTTTCCTATATGAAAGTTCATGTTAGAAAATATCAAGTTCCAAATAGTGTTATATTGCTTGGCATCGAAAAAACTCATAAAATGACCTAGAGTAGCTAGCATTACATTATTTGTAGTTCCAGGTTCGTCTTAATTATCAAAATTGGGCTGATTGAAATAGCCAAGGATTCATAAATTACAGCCTTATAGGTATTCTAAAGATTCAATTGTCTCAAGAAGGTTTTAAAGTGTGCAAGATTAGTAGCTGGTGGAATATAAATAACAAATACATATATATGTAGTTATGCTTATAGACTACTTTAACTCCGACTTACTGAAAAAGTGATCACGTAGCTCGTCGAGATTGAGTTCAACTGCATCAGAATCATCACGTACAGCCAACAAGGCACAACAACTACTCGTGGTTGTTGTGCCGATCAAATCTGAACACAAAATAATTTGCTCCGATGTTCACACTAGATTTTAACCAGGTTTCTGTAATTGCTACTATCTGGAATTTAGATAATGATGGTTATTGGATAAATTCTGCTATTTTTGTATTCGATCCTTGGAAATTCTAATAGTAATAGTGCATTTCTTGATTGGTGCTCCATTTGTACAATTCTACAGGTTTTTTGTCGAGATTTGTGGGACACCTCTCATAAACCTGACGAAAACCTCTTGTTACGTCTTTCTGCTATTTCAGTTAGACTTTCTGTGAGTGTTGAAATTGTCGGGGGATTAGGTCATCACTATAGATTTTCTTGGCTTTGGCAATGGTTTGTTTATTCTTCAGCACTCTGAGAGCTTCATAACTTTGAGAGTATTGTGATCCTGGTTGGTTATTTCCTTAACAATATCTTTCACTTGGACCAAGTCTGATTTTTTTGTTTCGGGTAAGTTGTAGATCTTTACATTGTGTTGTCATTTTTTATGTTCCCTAGCAATTTTTGTAATCAGTTTCACATGAATTCATCGTAGATTTCAACTTTTCTATTTCAGACTGCATGATGTCAATTTGTTGTAACAATTGAGATATTAGTTTTATTCCGTTGAAAAAGGAAACATTCTCAGTTTTATTCCATTTAAACAGTCTGGGCAAAAATAGTCGTTGACCTTTGAGATCCATTACCTTAAGTTCAGATGCATTCAGGCCACTGCAATCACGATGGACTTTATTTGTGCAACCATCACATCCATGGGTCCGCATAAACCTTTTGTACACTTTGCACAATTCTTGGCAAGAGATTCTGAAGCCTGACCTGGTATTTAAAGAAATATGGCTGGAGATAAACCCCTTTTTATGGTTTTAACTTTTTACAACCACATGAGTTTTTGTCCAGTTTTTATGTTGGAAGGAGGTTTGATTTGTTGCATGCAATTGCAATTTCTGCTTGGAGAAACTTTTATGTTTGAGAATGATGCACAATTTCAGGTTTGCCAAATTCTTTTGCAGAATTTGATACCACTATCATTTTTTTTACTAAAAAATAAACATTTAAACTTAGTGAAAATACCGGGAGCAACACACAAACATTTACACACAACTCACTTTTCACAAAGATATATTTTTCATGGAAAGCCCTCCAAATATAAGAGATTATTTTTTTAAATCTATTAAATACTTTGTGTTGCGCTCACATCTAAAAAATAGTAGGTGAATATATTGAAGAAAAATGTACCAACATTATATCCAAGCAATTAATGAAATGTGCCATTACTCAATATAGAACCTTGAAAAATCTTAGCGACATAGAAGGGTGGTTTGAATTTTTTTGAATAATATTGGTAATGAATAGGTTAAATCAGCATTAAAGGAGTTTGGGATTACCAATTGTGTTGATGGAAATAATTTTGAACATGTCTTAGACCTAACAGGAATTGATAAATAAATTAATAAACACTTCATTAAAATTACTGAAAAAACGAATATTCATTATGATGGACCAATATCCGAACTGAACATCGTCCAAAATGAAGAGGCATAATGATAAGAGATAAAGGAGTAAATCGATATAACTAATTCTTTTGTCGTTAATCACTTTTGCAATCTGAAATATTATATTTTGAGTTTATATAAAGAAGTCATTCTTGATATTCCAAAGAATAAGCTCACCAAAGACGTCAAATTTGTTAAAGGTAATGATGTACATTCGGAAGTGGTTTCGCAGGAATGTTGGAAGAGAAAGGAAAAGTCATACAAAACTCATTTCTATAGGAGCTTTTTGAAAGAAACACCAATGCATGCTTCGACTTCATCAGAGAATCAAGTGTGATTTATGCTGAAGATGATCATGAATTAGTACACTGTGCATATTGCGACATGGAATGATTGACGAGAAAACACCGAAGGTAAAGAGTGATCAATATTAACGGTAGATTCATCAATTGTGTGCGGATCCTGAGGACACAAAACATTTTAATCCATGAAATTCATATGCAAATATGCCAGATAGGAGAAATACACATAGATTTGAAGAGTATTGTGGAAAAGTTCTACGAGGTTTTTTTTTTTTGAAGAACTTTTCACTGACCGAACAGCAGATGAAGGAAATAGAAGAACAAACACGAACACAAAGATTATGTACAAAATGGTTTCAGGAAAGCGATGAGAGTAAAGGCTTCATTTTTGGAAGAATTTGTAAAATAAGAAATATTTGCAAAAAGATCAACTATATAATTTATGTACTCTTGTTTATAAATGAACGTAAACACGTGACGTAACGTAAGTGAAACGGACTGGAACGGAAGAGTTGGCCAACTTTCATCTTTTACATTACGTTTCTTGCGTCCGGCCAATCAAAATTAAGAATTATGTGTGTTGTTTTTTACAAGACCTAATTATTCATTAAATACTGGAACAGTCATTAACGTATACTTAAAAATTTATCTGGATCAGCAGTCTTCATATTTAAAAAATTATTGTAGGCATTCTCTACTTTTCTATTACGGTTTATGGGTCTTGTTTTGTAACGTCCTAGTCGCATCATTATTGTTCTTCGAGTTTGTCGACACTTTTCCAATGCTATTGCACACAACAACAGTCCCACGGCACCAAGAAGCATACCTTCATGTATTTCATAATCCATTGTGACCCAGAAAACGAAGCATAGATAAATATTTAGAATATAATACAAATCCAAACCAACACAGGCTGTTTATGATTCGTATAATGTGTAGGTTATGTTGAATATCACTTCTACCCATGCGCAAAAATTCCGTTCCGTCGATTTATAAATTTAATGATATTTTACAGTCCGTTTGTTACGTATACAGTGCGTCTACATTTACAGTCCGTCTAACTATAAATCCAGCTTAAGTACCAACATCTGGGTTTATAATTCACAAACAGCATCCATTTATAGCTGGTTTAGCTGATGGATTGATTGACGAAGATTGCATCAATAGGATCCATATAATTCGAGAAATAGTAATCCACATTTCTATAAATGTGACTTCTTTTGGATACTGATAACTCCACGATAAGGTATGTCCACAATTACCAATATCAAATCCAAGGTTTGTTAGAGATAATTGATAAATCGTTGTGTGATATGGTCATATTAACTTTCGAAGGAGTAAACATTATTAGAATTTCTAGATCAACCCAATTCTGAGATAAAGTTTGTTAGTTTTTATTATTTCCATACATTAGGTTGAGTTAGGTTCTTTTTGAGTGAGGCGATAACCCCCCCCTTCCACTGATACCTTTTCCAAGTCTCTAGGCTCTAGCTGCCTGTAATCTGTATGGTAGAATCTTGTTCGTTCCAGACCCTTGCATCTGCACAAGTCCGATTTTTTGAAGATGCTTTCGCAGTCTACAGTGACCTGTCGGTAGTCCTGTTATGATCCTCAGGTTGTACCTATTCAGTTGTAACAGGGCTGCTGTTATTCTTTTCGAAGGGTTATAAATGCCTTCGAGTGGACTGTTTCATACCAGTTCTCGCATTTTATCCGCTCAGTCCAGTCTGAAAACACTTCTTTGGTTATGCTCTTTGATATTCCAAAGAAAGGTTCGGGTCCTATGAACTCCTTCATAGTGCCTTCTTTTGCCAGAAAGTCGGCTTTCTCATTTCCTCCAAAGCCTTTATGTCCAGGGACCCATAGCATAGTTATACTGTTATCCCTGCCTATTCTTTGAAGGGCTTTCACGCAGTTCCATACTAATCTAGATTATATCCGACTTGATGCTAGAGCTTTCAGGGCTGCTTGGCTGTCCGACATGATTTTGATCGATTGATTTTTGCTGTTTCTGTTCTGAATTTCTTGCAGGCAGATTTCAATTGTATGGACTTCTGCCTGGAATATTGTACCGTACTGTCTCAGGTTTACACTAAGCTTAAATGCTGGCTGTACTCCATGTACTCCGGTCCCAACTCCGTCTTCCATTTTGGAGCCGTCTGTATACCATTGCAGATTGGCCCTTGTGCGTTCTCGTTCTTTCGTTCCTATTCATCTTTTCCCGAGAGGAGAATCTCATAAGGGCTATCAAAGTTGTATAGAGGGATAACTGTGTCTGATGGCATTGCTAGAATCGGATGGGATTTTATCTCGATCTTGCGACAACTTCCTCCCCTATTACTCGTTGACCTCGGCAGGTTTCTGTATATACTCACTCTTGCCTCCTTCTCTAAGCAAATGTGCAAAGGAGGGATGTTGAGGAGGACTTCCATTGCTGCTGTCGGGGTAGATTTTCTCCTGGTAGAGGGAACTCGAGATTATTCTGTAACTTAACAGCGCCTCGATCCAGTTACAAACGGTTTCTGATATGCCTTTCTTGATTGCAGCTCTGTGTAGGGATATCGGTATTGCATTCTTGAATGCTCCTTTAGACCTTACCACCGTTGTTAGCACAAAAAGAAAATTTGTCTGTGCCCGAAAAAAAAAATGGACTACTTCAGACGTGAATTACTACAAAGAACTTTCAGATAATTGGGGATATGTGAGTTACATCAAACCCGCATGTTGAATTATCCGTAAAGTAAATTTCAATTGAAGAATATTTGACACTGAATGGTAAAAATTGGTTTTGTTATAGATCATTGTCTACATATACTGAACAATACCAGATTGTTTCGGTAGCAAATACTTTCATAATATTAGGCGCGGAAAGTTACACTAACAATTTCGTAAGATTTGCTAGTTTCATAAAAAATAAGGTGATATTTCCAGTTGCCAACCACCAACATATTCTGATAATAACCAATCTAGCAGAAAAAAACACCCTGTGATTGATCCACTGGGCAATGAGGAAATTATTGGAAAGTTGTTGCTGGAACGATTTGTCACGTTTGCTGACTTAAAAGGTTCAGGAAACTCGAAATCATGCATTGCAGAAGGAGAGCTATAACTGTGGCATATATTATAAATTTTTTTCGAAAAAGATTAATCAACAAAACTAGTAACGTTGTTACAACTGCATTTTCAACACGTGTAGACCAAAACAATTTTAGAGATTGTTCACTCCTTCATTAAAAGGAAAACCATGAGCTACAATTAATAACCCAAACCCAAAAATATGTGTTTGCAGCAAATAAGAGTACTATTTGAGGATGGTTACTGCATATTTAAATCATACTCAAAACAGTATTCTGTTTGTATAACTGACATGATACTCATTAAATCAGTGCCCATGCACTTTTGACTGCCTCATGACTCTGGCCTGAAAATGTTTAGAGAGTGCAAACAGAAGTTAAAAAATACATTATTATGCCAAATTTCTACATAAAACTGAGAAAAATGGCTGTGAAATGAACAAGTGATTGCTCTTAAAAGGGTTTCTTTTTGGTGTATAAAACTGAAGAAAAGTCCTCTAATGATCTCTGAAGAGCCTTAGTTCCTAAAGTATTCGAGACTGTTGTAAATATTTTAGAAGGAACCAAAATAAATGGCACTGCCATTTATTAGATATATACCGATTTGATAAAGTTAATTTTATTTTTTCATTTTCAGGACTCCAGAGTCATGGATCCAACCATAGCAGTGGTGATAATAGGGTGTGTCAAATGGAGATATCGAGTCAAGATTCTCAAACATCTCAAAATAGTTCAGAGACTAGGCTATCCATCATAACATCCGAAGACACTACTAAAATGAATATTTGTGAAGATACGTCCTCAAATATTTTGGGATCTGCAGTTATAACAACTAAAAATGATATCTCAAATGAATCCAAAATGAATATTGAGGAGAATTTGCCAAATGATATCAGCGAAGAAAAAACACATAATTCAATGTTGGAGAAAAAAGAAAATGATACCAGTTTAGATAGAACTGATGTGGAAGAAAAAAAAATTACTAAAGATAATACCAAGAATGAAAGTGAGAAATCTATAGATGGGAAAAATGATAAAAGTGAAGATAAAAGATGTGACGATAGAAAACACAGTAAAATTTCTGATAAAAAATCAAGAAGTTCAGATAAACACATTTCTAAAGACCGAAGAGACGACAAAAATAAGAAAAGCAGTAGTAGTAGTAGCAGAGATAAAGATAAATCTAATTCAAAATATTCATCTTCCAAAGATAGAGATAGATATAAGGATAAAGAAAGAAGTGAAAATAGGGAAAAACATGATACAAATAAGGAGGGAACAGAGAGGGATAAAGAAAAGAAGTAAAGAAGAAAAGATAAGAAAAAGAAAAAAAAAAGAATAAAAAAGTAGCAACAAAAAAAAAATATTAAAGAGAGATAAAATTTCAACAGAAAAGAAAAAAACAGACAAAGACAGTGATAAATCTGAAAATAAAAAGGAAAAATCTCACAGAGATAAAGAAAAATCTTCCAGAGACAAACAGAGGGATGATAAAGATAAATCTAACAAAGAAAAAGATAAATCAGATAGAGAAAAATCTTCCAAAGACAAATTTGACAAAGAAAGGTCTGATAAACATAAGCACAGAGAAAAAGACAAGAATTCTAAAGAGAAGTCATCCCAAGATAAAGAATTTCATACAAGAGAAAATGATAAAGATAAGGTAAAAAGTTCAACTTCAAGTTCTAAGAATAGCAGTATGGACAAGAAGGACAAGTCCAGTTCTAGTTTGAAAAAGGAATCATCAAGCTCTAGCCTTAACACAGGCAAGGAGAAATCCCGTTCCTCCAGCTCTAACTCTTCCAAGGACAAATCAAAAGCTGAAGATGGGGAATCCAAACCTAAATCTTCCACAGATAGTGCAAAAAATCGTCCAATAAATGGAAAGCACTCTAGCAGCTCTTCTACCACAAAAAAAGACAAAGACAGGAAACGTGACTCAAAGAGAGAGCTGAAAGATGATCACTACAGTTCTAAAGATAAGAAGACTGATCGACGATCAACAGACAGAGACTCCAATGATGGCCAATCTAGTAAACAGAACTGTTCGAGTTTTTTTTCAGAAAACAATTCTTCCCGCTCAGTGAAAAGCAGTCAGGATTTCTCTAGTACTAGTGGCAGTGGTGATTCTGGAAATTCAGATCAAGTTTATCAGGCAGATGCTGGGAGTAAGCAATCATATTCTCTCAACACTGCGGAAACCAATTCTCCAGTTTCCTGTGATTTCCAGAAGCTGATCAAACCTAAATTCGCATTAAACTTCAAGGAGGCTAGAAAAATCATGAAGATCAGGAAACAACTTGCCATGTTGGAGAGGCAGAATCAACTTGGTTTCACTGAAATCGAGAGTCAAGTAGCTATTGAAAATGGCTTGCCTGATAAAGGAAAAATGAAAAAGCGTGTAAAGGATGATATCCTAAAGTCAAACCAAAAAAAAGTTTCTGAAAAGAAAACAACACGTTTGGAAGAAAAGGAAAATGTTGAGGCTAAAAATGATCTTAGTGAAAGGATTCATACCCAGAAAAATATGGAAGATCGGAGTTCTGAACAAGAAAAGATTCCAACTTCCAAAGGAGAATCTAGTTTAAATAAAGTAAAAAGTGCAATTGTGGAATCAGAAGAAGAAAGCAAGGAAGCTCTCGTACAACACTGGGAATCAACTTCTGTGAAAAGAACTGAACTGAGCCAAGAAAATTGGGAAGCTCTTGAAGCAAGGTTGGCACAAGAAATGTCAACTGTCAATTATAACTGCTATGAGTCTGAGGAAGATAATTATTCTGAGAGCCCCGAAAAAAAATACAAAAATGGAGTTGAGCTTGAAGTAGCTGGAACTGGAACTACTGTTGATATTCATCTTGCTGACAGTTTCAGTTCGGAAGATAGTGTAAAAGATTTGGACGACTTCAAAGGATTTAACAAGCAAGATGCTGACAATGGAACTTTGGAATTTTTCAAAAAAATTATTTCTGAAAGTATCAAATGCCAATCGATGATAGTTAATAATGTCTCTACTCAGAGAAGCGTTAACAGTGAAGAGGGACAAGTATCTGTTGAAATGAGTACTGACAAATCATCTGATGAAATTAATATTGACAATGTCCGAAGTAATGAAACCAAACGATTGTTGGTGGTTTTGAAGGAAAACAATATAACGGAAAACAAACACAGGATAGGGAATTTGAAAATAAGTGGCAAACATGCTGAGAACTGTCTATACCTTGAAAAACCAACTATGTGTGAAGAAAATAATTTGGATTTTCTTCATGGGTTTATTGCAAAACTTGAAGAAGACCTCTGCAAAGAGATATCATCGAACCCTGTTCAGGTTGCGAGAAGTGGAAGAAAAAGAAAACTGGATGAAAATGTTGATTTGAAGAACAATAACAAGGCTCACTATGAACAAGCCATAGGTGAGTTGTATATTATAATTTGCAGAATAAAACTGTGATTAGATGTGAGGATTCTTCAAAGCTGAGCATGTTCACCATTTCTTGACCAAGTTGGCTTGAATAGATTCACTCATTTGATTGAGTCAACTTTTTAAAAAACATGGTGTGTCTTGTGATGTATGCAACAAAGGTGGAAAATATACCAATCGCTCAAAAAATTTCATTTTTGATCCTTGTCTAGAAATTGAAATTAATTTCTGAATTGATGATTCAAGAAGAAATTCACTAAGTAATACTCCAGGATTGAATTATTTGACATTGACTTGATATTCATATCTTTCAAATATCCAAATATTTTCTAATAATTATTTCCCACTAGAGATTTTTTCGTGACAAAAATAGTACCAGAAAACCGATTGTGCCATCATACGAAAGACGGCCGTAGTTATATCCTGTTATGTTTCATATTCGCAACTATCATTGCTCAATTTGTTATAAAGATTTAAGAGCAAAAACTCCTGTTTTTTTTTCATAACTTGAGCGCAGCGCGCTTGTATTACTATATATACGCTTCCCCGCATCTGTTGCTCTACCCCCACTACTCAGCTGCTTTCACGCGCTTGCCTGTTTTCGGTCATGTTAAATATTTCTCACCTATTTTGCAGCATTTCAACGCATAATGAGAATATAGCTTTTGTAGTACTATACTTCTTCTTTCAAAATCATTTTGAAAAATTGAAATCGGACCACCTATGAAGCATCCAGGCTTGAGTTTTTTACACATAAAAAAATAAGCTCAAAAACTAAAACCCGACTACGAAAAAAATGGGGGCGCTCTGAAAAGGACGAAACAAGAACATATTCCTGTCCGAAATTCTTATTTACCAACTATTCAATTATTTAATGTCTAATAAGTAGACAATTTATAAATTTCAATTTAACACATACATATAGTGATGTTCAGATGAAAGCCGTGGTCGCATGCCACCTTGTCCTGAGGTTTGCTCACTTAACAATACATTTTAGGGTATTATTTAGGTAAATGCAATAATTTGAAATATATATATATATATATATATATATATATATTTTGTTTCTTAATTTCTTGACCACATATTATTTCTCGAATAAGGGCCTTAGTCAGTCTATATATTTTTTATTTCATTCGACGTTTCGACATTGTTTATGTCATCTTCAGGTAAAAATATAATTCAACTATTATTCTTTCATTTCATTTCATGATTGAATGAACGTTGTTGAATCTGATTGATTCAACAACGTTCCATTTTATAACAGATTACGTGGTAGAAAATCAAAAAAAAAAATTAAAAACATGTTTTGTTCTTTGTAAAATTCAGGTGACCTACTCAGAGGAAAACTTTGGCAATTGCCGAATGCAATATACATTCAACTCGACATTTGAATAATGATAAGATAAGATTTTTATTGACCTTCAAAGTTTACAATAATGTTTATGAAACAGGTTCACAACAGGATTGTGTAGGTACGTCAAAACTATAGCTAAAAGAGAATAATACTAGCACCCAAAATAGTGTATATATGTACATGTGTATATAGTGTAAAGAAAATAAAATATTTTATGTAAGCCAGCACATTATATATATTGTATATATAAAAAGTAAAAAAGAGCATGTATATTTTAACTAAAACTAAACTATGGAGTAAGCTGATAAAACAGGCATATTACATCCATTCATGAGAAAACATAGCACATTATATCCATATTATATATATATATATATATAAAAAGTAAAAAAGAGCATGTATATATAAACTAAAACTAAACTATGAAGTAAGCTGATAGAACATGCATATTATATCCATTCATGAGAAAAACCGTTCGATATTATAGAGTGGGTGTACAAGCAGCGATTTTTTCAAATAATGTTTCAATTTTTTAGTAGAGTAGGTCTTCCAGTCCACTGGAATACGGTTGTACAATTTGATTGGTAAATATTCTGTCTGCTTCATTGTTTTAGTAAGGTTCATTCGAGGCAGTCTATATAGATCTTTGTTTCGAGTATTGTGCTGGTGGGTTTCAAGCCCTGTAATATTCTTATTTTTGTGTATCCATAGGATCGCTTCTATGATATATATATATATATATATATATATATATACATGGAATTGTCAAGATTTGCATTTGAATAAATAAGGGTTTTGCATGTTCCCTCGGACCCGCCTTAGCCATAGTTCTAACTATTTTTTTTTGACTTATCAGTAGTTGTTGGCATGTTGAGCTTGTGCCCCATAGTAACACGCCATATATTAAATGACAGTGAACCATACCGTAGTACACCGTCTTCAGTACCTCTACTGATACCATCTCTCTGAGATTTCTTAATAAAAATTGGCTTTTTGATAACTTTTTCTGCATTTCCTGAATATGTTCTTTCCAGTTTAAGTCCGGATCTATCTGAAAACCTAGTATCTTTACTGACGAGTCACCTACAGTATCTCTGTTTTTTGTGAAAGTTATTTCTTTGGTTTTATTTTTGTTTAAGGATAATGTTTGCGTTGAAATAGGTTTCAGCTTGTGACAGTGTCTCACCTGACATTCTATCTATTTCTTCTAAGTTTCTGTCTCTAATTAAAAAGGTCGAATCATCTGCATACATGAAGACTTCTGCAGTATCTAGGAATGTTGGCAAGTCATTCAGATAAATTATGAACAACAGTGGCCCCAGTACTGAACCCTGCGGTACACCATGTTTAATTTGTGTTGTATTAGAGACTAAGTTATTGTGATATATATATATATATATATATATATATATATATATATATATATATATATATATATATATTGTTGTCTATCTGTCAAAAATGTTTCGATGAGACGAAGAGCTGGTCCACGTATTCCATGTTTATAGAGCTTTGTCAATAGATTTCTGTGTGAGACACTGTCGAAGGCCTTCGATAGGTCACACAGGATGGCACGTGTGTGTATCCCCACATCAAGATTTTTTGCTATTTGGTGAACCATTTCAGTTACAGCTTGTGAGGTTGATCTAAGAGATCGAAAACCATATTGCTGGTCATTAAGGTATTTTCCTTTTCCAAAAAGCTTGTTATCCTGTCCTTGACAATCACTTCAATTATTTTTGATATTATTGGGGTAATTGTTATAAATCTATAATTATCGCAATCATTCATATCACCTTTCTTCAGAATTGGGGTTGCTCTACATAGTTTGAGGTGTGCTGGAAATTCTCCCTTCTCCATGCAGGTATTAACTAAGTGTGTAAGTGGTCTGCTTAAGATTTCCGGAATAAATTTGATTATTTTTGAACTTATGTTGTACACATCCATACTTGAGCTATTCTTCAGAGCTTTTATCACACTTGTTATTTCCTTTTCATTTGTTGGGCTCAGGAATCCTGAGTCTTTGGCGCTGATTTTCACAAATTTATCCCCAGATACACCTGTGGGGGGTATTTGTTTGATAATATTGTCAATCATTGTGGAGCTGAATTCATTGAAATCGTTTGCAGTAAGGTAGGTATTGTGGTTGATACTGTTTCCTGACTTCCCTTGTGTTTCGTTAACAATTTTCCAGACTGTTTTTGCAGTATTCCTACTGTTTGTAATAACATTGTCGTACATACCCTTTTTCGCTCTCTTCACATTTTCTCTGTATATTTTTTTAATTGTATGATAGGCGCATTTTGTTTCATAATTTCCTGTCTTCATGTATTGATGTTTTTTTTGTCTTACGTCCTCCCTCAATATTTTAAGATCCTCTGTGTACCACTTGGGTTTTCCAGTTTTTTTTTAATGTTTTTTAGCGGGAAGGCAAGTTCTATGGCATAGGTGATATTTTCACACAGGAATTCCGAGAGAGTGTTTGGATCGTCAGTTTGGTAGTAGTTGGTCCAGTCTATTCTGTTCATCCATTGCTTAAATTCGCCTCTGCCCATTCCACTTATATGTCTAATTTGTTTGGTTATATTCTTATCCTGGTTCAGACTATTTTTTATTTTGAGTTCGATAAACTGACCATAGTGGTCAGAAATATCTTCTTTTATTATTGAAATTAATGCATATGTTGTCAATACATGTGGAGGAATGTTGGGTAACCCGTGTTGGTTCACAGAGCAGAGTTTCAAAATGTAGAATGTTGGACTGATTGTGTGGTAAATGTATATATTGCAGGCTGCCTGATACAGATATTCAATTTCAATGAGAAGAAAACAACTAACCTTGTTATATACAAACTGGCGATGAAGTCATAACTAGTTGACTTCATACTCTGCTTTGAGGCACTTATAATAATTATCACTTGTAAGAAACAACCAACACAAACAGAGGGAAACATTCGCAATTGAATATTGTTTTGAAAAATAATATCACGACCATTGTAGTGATTCAGAACACGTGAACACTGTTGGTAAGCAAGATTCTCGCATGCACGGTTTACAAAGCTGTCTACAATCGAAAGTTTGTTAGATTCTAATAGTGTTTTCTGATTGGCTGGTGAATGAAAGATCCTGATTAGCAACCAATCAGAAAACAGTACGCGATGTGCAGGAGAATTAATTTGAACATTATTGTCTTTGTATTTGCTGGCTCTTAAAACTAAACACCGCAGTTCCGTGCGTATTTTGAAGAGTAGAGGACAAGATGAATCACACGTCGCATTTATGAATGAAGTAGTACATTTCAATTCTGGTTGGATTCTGGAGTCGCCAATCACTGTGCGGGCGTTTTCGTACTAGATATATTGATATAATAAACATTATTTTTTGATAGAATGAAAAAATTTTTAAAAGACAAAGACAATAATGTTCAAATTAATTCTTGTGCACATCGCGTACTGTTTTCTGATTAGTTGTTAATTAAGGTCTTTCATCCACCAGCCAATCACAAAACACTAGTAGAATCTAACAAACTTTCGATCGTATATAGCTTTGTAAACCGTGCATGCAAGAATCTTGCTTGCCAACAGTGTTCATGTGTTCTGAATGTCTGAATCACTACAATGGTCGTGATATTATTTTTCAAAACAATATTCAGTTGCGAATGTTTCCCACTGTTTGTGTTGTTTGTTTCTTACAAGTAATAATTATGATGCCTCAAAGCAGAGTATGAAGTCAACTAGTTCTGACTTTAATATCTAACTCAGGCATCCTGCAATGTGTACATTTACCACACAATCAGTTCAAGATTCAACCTTATTCAAATGTCGAGTTAAATGTTTATCGCATTTGGCAATTGTCAAAGTTTTCCTCTGAGCAGGTCACCTGAAATTAAGCTGGAGATGCTATCCAAATCTAGATGCCTTCAGCCCAAACACATAGAGATCGCATTGAGAAAGTACACAAGAGGTTCTTAAGATACCTTTATGTCAGGAAAAATAACACATACCCATATATGGTCTCATATAGGTGCATGCTAGATAGCTTCGATTTCAAAAGTTTGTTGGATAGAAGAAATAAACAGGCGGTGTTATTTTTTAATTACACAAAATACAAAGACTGTGACCTAATCAAGTACATATACATAAACGTCCCTAAAATCAATTTGAGAACTACAAAAAATCTGACTGTGTTTGCTTTACTTAGCTTAGTTTAGGTATAGTCTGTAGAGTTGTTTGTTATTTTTGTTTTGCTATATTTGTAATTTTTTGTATATATATATATATATATACAGTAAAAACCGGATATAACGACATTGAAGGGACCGTATACTTCGGACGTTATGTCCGATAGTTGTTATAAGCAATATACACAAGTATGTATGTATATTATGTCTGTTTATAGTATGGGAATAGATTATGCATGTGAACTTGTTTTCAAATAACTTTATGTTCAGATGTCCTCGATCGTTTAATTTTCAAAGAGTTGTTCTCGAAAAGAGCCTTTATTTTATCTCTATCCTTCCAAATCGTTGATATCGTAGAGTGTGAGACTCCCTTTGCAATTTCACTATTTGACTCGCCATTTTCTAATCTCCATATAATATGTGATTTTTCTTCAATATTAAACACTTTCCTATTTTTTTTTTGCGACATAGTAACGCGTAAACACACGATCTAAACCAAAAGTTTTAAAATTAACCTGTAATTCACGCGGTCAACTATCGCACTGAATATGTCGTAAAACATGCAAGGTCAAATGGCAAAGAGCGGGAAAGAGGTTCTATAGCAGAATATTCCTTCATATAATTAGTATAAAGGTGAAAATTGTTCGTAATGTTTTGTTTTGCTGGAATAGGTAAACGGTTGGTCGTTATAGCCGATGAATATCGATAAAGTTTCGTCGTTTTAAGCGATATGTCGCTGTATCCGATGTCGTTATAGGCGGTATGCGTACTTATTGATTTATATAGATTCGGCCGGGACCTTGCCATTCAGTTGTTATAACCGATCTGTCGTTATATTCGGTTTTTACTGTATATATATATAGAAAGAAAGAAATAATATATATGTATATATATATATATATATATATATATATATATATATAATATATATATATATATATATATATATATATATATATATATATATATATATAAATACTCGCTTCGGCGGTACATATACTAAAATTGGAACGATACAGAGAAGATTAGTATGGCTCCTGCGCAAGGATGACACGCAAAATCGTGAAGCGTTCCACATTTTTTGCCCCAAACCCTTATTGAACGTGATTAAGAACTTTCTGTCAGACCGCAAACTGAGAGTCAAGATATTGGACACCCATTCAGAAGAATTCATCCCAGAACAGGGCCTTCCACAGGGATCGCCATTATCCCCTGTCTTATACAATATATACTGCTCTGATATATATGACCATCTACAACAAGACACCGAATATTTCAAGCACTCTGGATACATACTACAGTTTGCCGATGATACGGCTCTAATAGCACATGTCAGAACTATTGAACAAACCATGTCCAACCTTCAAAATTTAACCCTAAAGACTAACCAATGGTTCGAAAAATGGTGACTCCTACCCAACCCCACAAAATCACAATTCATCATATTCAATCACCGGCTCAACAACTCCTCTCCAACTCTTACCATAAAGCAGCATATACTCAAACCTTAACCAAGTATCAAATACTTAGGTATCACTTTCGATCAACATATGAACTTTAATGCACATATTGAAATCAAGAAGAAGAATATGATATCACGT
Source organism: Gonioctena quinquepunctata (assembly GCA_018342105.1). NCBI lineage: Eukaryota > Metazoa > Arthropoda > Insecta > Coleoptera > Chrysomelidae > Gonioctena > Gonioctena quinquepunctata. Next base: position 66,491 of record JAFIRS010002144.1, read on the forward strand.
GCCAAACACTTCAGTAGTTTGATATACAGAAAAAGGGGCATTGACATGAATACAGCAAGCCACATATACAAAACCTTATGCAGACCCATGATAGACTATGGACACACATTGCTTTTAAACTGCAAGAAACAAGCCATCAACAAACTTAAAGTAGCTGAAAAAACATCGCTGCGAAAAATATCTAAAATACGACACCCGAACAACCCTCTTCACAACCCTCCTAACCGCCTGTTATACCAAATTTTGAACATTCACCAATAGACGAGAGGATACAAGACCTTGCTAAAAAATTCAGCCTAAAACAAGGCAATATAGATATTATTAGAAGATACTGCCTCAACAGGGAACCCAACATCCAAACCATGATCAGGCATCCACACCAGTCAACATTTGAGAAAATACTGGAACTATCTCATATTCAACACTAGGAAACAAACAAGAAGTGAATCCAACTTTCATCGAATGCTCATTTGACTTTTGTATATTAATTTATTTGTGTTTTTTTTTTACTTTGTTTTACTTTTTCTTAAATACTATACAATGTTATTGAAAAACTGTAACCATGGGCAGAAGGACCTCGGTCGATAGCCTTTTGGATCAAATTGATTCAATAAAGTACATTTATTATTATTATTATATATATATATATATATATATCATTTCTTTCCCCTCGGCCATTACTTGTGATTACCAATTGGTGTTTGTAATGAGAACAATAAATAAAAAATAAATAAGAATTTTGTCGAATTTTACAAAGAACAAAACATGTTTTTAATTTTTTTTTCTGATTTTTAACCCCTAATTCGTTATAAAATGGCATTATACACTCGTCATTTAGATTATACCCTGTGTATATATACATATATATGTATATATAGGTTATGTAGAGCTCCATAGTCGTTCGTGTCCCAAGGCAAGGCGGCATGCAACCACGGCTATCCTCTGAACATCACTATATCTATGTGTTAAATTGAAATATATGAGTTGTCTACTTATTAGACAATAAATATTTGAATAGTTGGTAGATAAGAATTTCGGAAAGAATATTTTCTTGTTTCATACTTTTCAGAGCTCGATTTTTTCCGTAGTCAGGTTTTAGTTTTTGAACTTATTTTTTTATTTAAATTATTCTAGGGTTTTATTTTCGCGAGAAAGTGTGTGCAGTGCCGCTGTACAATTTATTTTAGTTTTAGGTTTTATTTTAATAATTGCTATATATATTTTTTTACTCAGTGATAATATTCATATTGATTTTGTTCCAGTGCAATTCAAAGTATCAAGAACACAAAGCAAGGTAAAATAAACTGTAATAATGTTTCGGAATTGTTTGGCCCCCGTATTTTCGGCTCTATTTATTTACTATTAAGTCATCCATGTGCTTTACTTTCCTACAATTTCTTATTCCAATTTCTAAATCCAATAAGTTTTTATACATTTTTCTAATCACCTTTTAAACCTTGTGTGATACTTTATTTGGTAAGTTTGAAAAAGAAAAAGTGTTTTGCTCAAAATACGCCATTTTGAAGAAACCGACTATGCATCACGTTTATAGCTTAAACGAACATCTGAGACATGATTTTATAAATAAATGATACGCAATTATCGAGTTAATGCAAACAAAGCAGCGAGCAACAGCTAGTAACATATATTTTTAAAATGTGCTAATTAAGCCCTTTCATTTAATACTCAATACGGCATATTTCAAATATTTTTTTAATACTGGACTTTATGTCCTCTAGAGGGCGCCACATTGAACTTATTGTGACGTCACATAACCACACGGGCAACAAAAACGGGCAACCAAGACGCTTCTAACGATACCTCATTTGTCAAATTATGATAAGTAGTTTGGAAGATATGTGGGAATAGATTAACATACATTCATAGCATGCTAAAATCATAACGCTCCTTTTGGCTTTGCCGTAGTCGGGTAATAAAGTACATATCAATCGCTACTATAAGGCGGAGAGCCTGTGTTCAAATTGAAAAATGGCGGTGTTATGAATTTTTGAAAAAATGCAGATTTTTTCGGATTTTCTAATTTTTCTCTGTTGCTAATAATCCGATCAAGTCATGCATTTTAATTCTCTACAATTCGTCCATTGAGAGCATCGAAATTGCTTCATCAATTTCCATGTTACAGGCAAAAAACTGGATTTTTTGCTCTGAAAATCTTTATAACAAATTAAGAAATGATAGTTGTGAGTAGGAAACATAACAGGATATCGGTTTCCTGGTACTATTTTTGTAACAGAATCGGTCATTTTCTGGTCTATTGATTGGCCTACTGTTGGAATTCCGTGTCAAGCAATACTTCTCCTGAGGATTGCTGAACTAACTGAATTAAAGGATTGTCAAAGCTATCACGCTTGCTTAGTAGAGAACAATGAAGGTAATAGTGTTGTGGTTATACTTTGAAGCTCTGAAAAACATATAATATAATTCTTTATCACAGGAGTAACATTGTAACTGGCAACAATGGCATCCTGAAATTGGCAATCATTGGTTCATTAGCAATTCTGTTGAAGAAATGAAATTTTCTGAGAAATGTCCAAAATGCTTGCCTTTTAGGTTATCTTTACGAAGCTTTGAAGAAAATATGTTATTTTCAAATGAGAAATGGAGACAAAGGCAGAAAATATCTCTTTACCGTAACATTTTTGATGAAACTTCTTCATAATTTTTCATATAAATATTTAAAGAAAACTTTAGAAAAGTATCCAACTTCAAGCCTGGGATAAAAAAATATCCTATCATCAGGAAAGGTCATTGAACACTAGCTAAGTTGGGTTAGATGTGCACATGATGATCTAGAACCCCAAGATGCCATGGTATCAAAGTGACCACGTAGCAATTTCTCATGGGGAATTTCTCAGAACTCACATAGCACCTCTACTACCTCTAACAAGCTGTCAATCCAATGGAATTCAACAAGTATTAAATTAAATATTATTAGGTTACTATACTTCCAAATGGCAAAGAGCATTGTACTGACCACACATCTCCTTTATGCTTGTTTGGCCCTTCCTAAGCCTTTGAGGTCTTAACAGGAATGTTTTTTGAAACAGAAACTTTTATGTAGAAATGAACATAAAGCTATTATGAACGAAAGAACATATTCCAAGTGTAATGAAGCTAAAGAACTGATCACATCATCGATACATCCACATGGCAAAGAGTGTTGTACTGACCACACATCCCCTTTATGCTTGTTTGCCCCCTTCTAAGCCTTTGAGGACTGTAACAGGAATGTTTTTGGAACGAAGTTCCTTTACACGGCTTGCGGTAGGTGTTTACTGGGAGAAAATGTAACGTAAGAAAAAAGCGTTATGCCCCCCCCCCCCTCTCTCTGTCTCTTTCTATTATATAAGAGTATGTGTGACAACTACACTTAGTCATGCTGAATTAAATGTCAACGCATTCAATTCCTATATAAGGAAATAGGAAGTGCAAAGTGGTTCAAGGGATTTTGAACTCACTACATACATACATTTGAATTCAAATATGCCTTTTTCAGCATGTTAGAAAGCATCAATTTTTCAAGTAAGGCAATGAATAATTTAATTGTGTCATTTTCTGTATATCAATAAAAGTCCTCTTAGAGCAGTGGTTAGCATCATAGTCTCTCACGCGGTTGGCTCGGGTTGGATCCCATACCAAGGAACCTTTTTTTTTACAAACATATTTGATCTGATAGTAAAAACATTATATATATTTCAAGTTTTTGGGTGAGTTCAAGAGCAGTGAATGATCATTGTGAATGAATGAATCTGTAAAACGAAGCATTTAGAAACGGTAATTGTTTGGACGTGATTTCTTGGAATTTGGATCGAAAAGAATTTTTGAAACTTTCTCTGTTGAAAATTATAATATAACATGAATTCTGGCAATTTTATCCAGTTTTTAATGTGATTAGGGAAATATTCTAATCAAATATCTTTCATGCTAGAGGATTTCATCGCAATTTTTTTAAAATTTTCCCTGGAGCATTTTGTCTCTAGGAAATTTAACTCGTGCAATTTGCAGCCTTATTATCAAAGATTAAAATAGTATTATCAGGAATAAAATACTTTTTACTGTAGCGGAGGAGTTTGGAAAAAGGATATATAGGTATAGTATTGCTTGGTATTACGTGACAATTTTTACCAGTCAACATCTACCGCAAGCCGCGTAAAGGAACTTCGTACCTGAACTTTTATGTAGAATTGAACATAAAGCTATTATGAGCGAAAGAACATATTCCAAGTATTCGATATTGATTTCTTTATTTCAATTTTGAAAGATTATCACTTAAATCACAGATGCATAAAATCTCGATACCATAACTCATCATCCGGAAGATTTTCGGAGTAATTTTTGTTTGTAAGTAGCCATTTTTATATGTTTCTCTTTTTTGCCAACAGTTGAACATTTAGTTTTATGTTTATCCTCATTTCCAAATGATTAAAGTTTTTTCTAGTTTCAGCTCCATTATGTCCAAACAAATGAAATGAATTACAACAGTATTTACCAAATCTCATGTAAAACTTTATTGATTACTTTGTGAACTGTTCTAGTTCCATCCCTTGTGTGTGTTTCTGTTCGCTGAATTACCATACTTTTTTGTGTATTTGCATAATGCCCTACGAGAATTTATACTTGAAACTTGTTACAGTGTTACATTGATGAATAACTAATCGTCAAACAAGAACATAAAATCCCAATTCAAAAATACTCAATACAAGCCAACGATATGGTGGATTGAAAAAATTCCGACCCAACAAAGATATAAGTTTTTTTTTTTTTTTCTACATAGTCTCCTTGTAAGTCTACACACTTTTCCCAACGATGCTCCCATCTCTTTAACCCGTCCAAGTAATATTCGGAATCTTTCTCTGCAAAATAATAAGGTGATGGCCTCCTCATTTGACAAAAATCTCTGTCCTCCAAGCGATATTTTTAGCTCGGGGAACAGAAAAAAGTCGCTTGGGGCTAGATCTGGTGAGTAAGGAGGCTGGTCAAGCAGTTCAAACTGTAATTCGTGGATTTTCGCCATGGTAACTGCCGAGGTGTGAGACAGTGCATCTTGGCGAAAAAAAAGTAATGATGCGTAGTATGCTTCTGTTATGGTTTTTCCGTTTTGAAGATTAGATAACTCCATGACTATCCTAAAAAACAGTCGCTATCACTTTCCCAGCTAAAAAAAAAACATTTTTTACTTTTTTTGGAGTCAAATCCCCCTTCGCAATCCACTCTTTCAACTGTATTTTTATTTCTGGGTATAATGGTGTATCTAAGTTTCATCTACAGTAATTAATCGTGGCCAAAACTCTGATTTATTGCGCCTGTACTGCGACAACACAGCGTTGTTCATTCGAACACATTTTTGGTCTAACATGAGCAAACGTGGCACCCAACGCGCGGACAGCTTTCTTCTGCCTAATTCTTCTGCCTAATTCTTCATGCAATATGTGACAAACACGTTTTTTGGACATATTCATAGCCTCTGCTCTCTCTCACTTTAATTCGACGGTCCTCTAGCAGCATTTTGTGAACTGGAGCGATGTTATCGTCAATAGCTTCAGTTTTTGATTTATGATTCAGAATTTTTGTGCTTGTACAAACTTGGTACCCTAGGCAATCACCTGCTTCACCTTAATGCGTCTCTGCCTTTGCATGATATGTCTTTGTTCTCATTTCGAATATCACAGTTTCACATAACCTAAAGCATTGTCTGAAGATATATACTCAGTCAACCATACGTGTTTGTCATTGGCTAAGATGGGGCCCATGAGTAGATGGCGTTAGTCTGTTGGTACCCAAAAATATGAGATATCCAATGACCGAGTTAGATAGAACAATTTTAGTACGAATAATATTTTACATTTATCTTTACTGCCTTCTAAAAAGAAACGGGAGTATAGTTTTTGAACAGTTTTCCTGAAAGTTTGCTAGAAGGCTCTCACGAATTGCATCCAATACTTTTTCCACAGACATTGACTGACTATATATCTTTGAGACAATGCCTAAAGGCACACATTTTGTTACTTACGTATAAGTGTTTCAACTCTAATTTTCCATCAAATTTCAATTTGCATACATATTCTCATTTTTTCCATTTGTCACTTACTTTTTTGGGTATTGTATTGTTTGTAGGAATGATATTTCATATTATGGAATTAATCTACTTTATTCCTGGTGACAATTCTAAAATTCAATTTCAACATGGAAATGTGACCAAGTCACGTCAATAATTTTTCATTATAAATATTTATATACATTTTTGTTTAGGATTGTATCACTTTATTTGATGAAGCTATTTCAGTTATCTGTGAATAACTGATGGTGAAAATACGTTTGGGCACACAATGAGGTTGATGTTTTTTACTTGTAACTTTTGCACATATTTCAGGGATCCCTTTAATTTCTCAAAATCTGCTTTGAAAAAGTCGCCCAGACTATTTCTGGAAAGTTAACTGCCAAGGACCCTGATTTATTCAAGACGAGAAAACCTTTAGAAAAGAAAAGCACTTTATAATTATTTTTTTCTCTAATATATGGTGTTTTCCAAGTAGGTATTGAAAAAATTGGGTTATCAAGGAAGTCTTTATACACAATACTAAGTTCTAAACTTCATATCATATCATAAATACACTTTGTTTCGGTTGTTCTGACGAGTAAAAAATTCTGCTTGAATAAATTATCAAATTGATGTTCATTAGTGTCCTTAATATATTTTTTTGATTAATTTAGATTATTAACACGGTGGAGAACACTAGCGCTGAAAGACATTCTATATGGCGTGCTCATTGTGACAGAACGTCGTCCACCGTTTAAATGCATACTGTTAGTAAAAGGCAGAACGTTTATCAGCCTCCCATTTGCCATTTATAAAATATTAAAGACATGGTTACTGTCACAACCAGCATGGTTCTCCTATCAGAACAGTGTCGTTTTTTACGATTAATATAATTTATTTGGCATATTTCACAATATATTTCGTAACACACATTATTAAAAAATTTACTAGTATCATTTTTAGCGTCGAGTTGAGGTTTCTTAATGTCCGTCAACGTGTTACGCCTAATGTTGGCCTTAATGTTCTATCAATGGATTGCCTACTAGATTACATACTATTTCAGAAATTGTCCTGTCCCCCATAGATTGAGCTATAGGAATGTAACATGAACTTTCTTTTATGAAATATTTGTTTTCATTCATACTTGGGAAATACCATGTATAACATTTCTTTATTTCCTTGATAAGTAATGTTATTGTGAACCTGTATAAATTTTGCATATATTAAAAACCAATTAATTACGAAAATATTGTTTGAATTTCTGAAATTCACTCTTTTAGAATCAAATAGAAGAGAACCATATTAAACAATTCACTTTCTGGGTTTGAAGGCATTTGTAATAATAAGAAATACAATGCACACTACTGAGAGTGAAAAAGTGAGAAATGGTGTAATTAAAAAGGTTCGTTACTTATTATTCATTATCTGAAAATTATCAAATAAAAAAAAGTTGGTTCACGTCTCTTCTAGAGGTGGTCATTCCGTCATTTGTACAAAAACAATTTCAGGTAGAGGATACTAAAAATAACTAAATATCCCTCAGAAGTTTTTTTATGGGATATTGAGAACTCATTTTGTGTTGTGTCTTTCATTTCAAGTGAGAAAGAGGGGCAGGCCGCCTGGGTCAAATACAGTGCTAGCTAAGGCCCACAAAGAGAAAAAGTGCAATAATACAGGTATTTCTCGATATCTACCTTATCTACAAGCCTTTCCATTCGGGAATAAAACTAACCTTTGCTTTTTAAAAGCTTATGAATATACATCCACATTTTTCAAAGAGTGGAATTTCCCGAATGGAATTAAAATCACATTTTGTTGGTATAACTGTTTTTATTCATAACTTAATATTATTTGTTAGTGTATCTAGTGAAATTATGTGAACATTGCATTTTAGATATACCTCCAAATGAAAGTTTTTCCCTACCTTTGAGCCCTGCTGAAAGTGACAAGTCTAATGATAAGAAAGAAGATCTGATGATACCAACCAAGAGGAGAAAGATTATAGGAAGGTGTAAGTTACTATAATGGGAAATAATCAATAATTTTTCGTGATATATATTTTTTTTCTATTGATTATTTAGATTTTTATGCCCTTGAATAATTTAATGTACATATTCATTTATGTGCAAGCCAAATTGTGAAATTAATAATTCAATATCAATTTGACATTGTTGCTAGATTGCATTTTTTTTGCAATGACTCTTTATGTCAAGGCCTGCCCAATTATATTGAAAACGGGCATACTTTTATCTATGCAGATCACACTACAATCGTTGTTACAGCTCATACTATTACTGAACTAAAACTCAAGCTAGCTTAAGATAATTTCAATCATTGGTGTGAAAGTAATCCTTATTCATAACGTAAACAAAACAATACTAATTGAATTCACTAGCCAACTCAGACAAACAGAAAACCCAGAATTCGACAACACGAAAATACGAGCATCACAGACAACAGAATTTCTAGGTCTAGAACTAGACTATAAACTCATTTTCAACAGTCAAGTCAATATCATCTGTAAACAAACGAACAAACTATACTATGCATTGACCACTTTGGAATCTAATTTTTTCAAGGACCATCTATTAAATATGTACTGGGCCCTGGTTTACACCACGATAAGTAACAACATTAATTTATGGGGCAGGGCCACAGAAGCCTCGGGTATACGTTTCACAAAAAAGAATCATAAGACTTCTGTTCTGACATCCAAAACGGCATATTAACATTTATTTCCATCTACCTTTACATTCTATTACTTTACATATACACAGAAAAACAAACATAGCGAATTCCATGAACATCATACAAGAAGACGGAATGTGGTTATCTATTTAACCTACTGCCTTCAAACCTTGAGTCATTGCAAAGCGCCAGTACCTTCAAATCAATCCTAGGTACATTCCTAACAGAACATGCTTTCTATTCACTTGAATAAAAGGTTCAATTAAATACCTAATCTCGCTACTACTATATTTTACTACATTGTATCTGTTATATCTGTACCTCAGAACCAGACGGACTTAAGTCCAAAAACAGCAATTTTCAGGTTAATAATGGTTTGCACGTAGACTTTCATTCTCCATCAGACCATAACAACGTATGTCCTTAAAGATTTATCCTTTTTTATTAAGCACGGTTATAAGAGCGTAAGTCCTAAGCTTTATTTGAGCCAAATAAACATAAATGTACTTAATACCTAATGGCTCTGAAGCTTTACCAAATACACCTATAAAGCGTAAGTCCATTACTGGTTGTGGTGTTGATAAATTGCGTTCTGTTCCAAGTCCAGTTATCCACGTGATTTAGTCTGTCAGTATAGGTTAGGTTCAGTCACGATAACAGTGTGAAAATGTTGTGTTCAGAAGAACATTTTTGTTAACTGTAGTGGCACGTGAAGGAATAACTTATTTTAATAAATATTGTTATTAACACTGTATTCAAGTTTAGAAGTTGTATTTGTTTTATAACTGGTGTTCGGTTACATTCTGGGAATATTAAAAGATGAGTGGAAGCAGAATTAACGGTAAGGATGTACTATTTTTTGAATTAAGCTTCTCAATCCAAAACTTTTTGTGTTTTACTCATATAATATAAAAGTAACGATTTTTTTATAACATACCTAACTTAGCTACCTCGTATATATTGAGCGTATAATGTTATTCATGTTCTATCGAGTAGACCATTCTATGTCAAAACATCAATCTAAATAAAAGACCGCTTTAGATATATTGATATAGCATTAAAACCACCTAAATTCAGAAATCAGAAATTGCTCGTTGAATAGTGAAATATTGTTTCAAGGCACTGAATCCTAGTTTTGTGAACAATTATTTTTTATCTGAGGATTCTGAAAAGGAAGAATTTGAAGTAGAGCTACGTACAGAGGACCAGTTCGAATTAAACCTATATTCAGAGGAGCACTTCGAAGTAGGTGTACAAGCAGAGGCTCCAGCGCAAGGTTTGCACGTTGTGTTCTAAAATAATGATTTTAACAAAATTCAATTTTTTTTAGGACTAACTGATTATGAACTACGCCTCCTCACTTAACTATCTGACACTGAAAGCCGAATGCTTTTGACAATGGAGAATTAAGCAGTTTTGACGTTGAGCAATTGACAGATGATAACCTTGTTGATCCTACTTTTTCTCCTGGAGCAGCTTCAGAAAATGACTCACATGCAAGCGATGCAGACGACGACCTTGACGGTTCTACTTTTTCTCCTGGAGCAGCCTCAGAAAATGACACACATTCCTGCGATTCTTTTACTGCGGCCCCAGACATTCTTTTGAATGAAGCTGTGATGAATGCAGTTTCTCTGGTCCCTTATAGTGATTCAGATACAGAAGATAATCAAAACATCGATAAGCAGAATAAAAAAGAGGGCAAGTAACGAGTGAAAAATTGAAAAACATGGAAAAAGAATGTAAGGAAAAAGAGTATACTAAGTGGAAAGGAATATGTTAATACAAAAAATGTAATTTCGAGTGAAAAATCTCGCCTGAAATGCAACCAAAGGTTTACAGAAGAACAGAGACTGAAAATATATTGTGACTATTGGATTTCGGAGCGAAGATGGGACTAAAAAAGACAGTTTGTGATTTATTGTATAAGAACTAAGCCTGTTGTTCGACAATGGAAAATATACAGCACAAGAAAAAGCAAAACCGAGAGCCACACATTTATTTTTAATTTGAATAATAAGGAAAAAGTCGTTTGCAAAACACTTTTTTTGAACACACTTTCGATTTCTGAAACATTCATAAGAGTTGCTTTGAAAAAAAGGCAGCAGGTCTGGTTTGATAAGACTAGACCTTAGGGGAAAACATACCCCAGCAAATAAATTGTTGAGTGAAAGGTTAGTACGGATCAAAAACCATATTTCGAAGTTCCCAATATATGAAAGCCACTACAGAAGGGAAAGATCCAAGGGTAGATATTTGGGGAATCACCTGAACATTTCCACAATGTACTCATTGTATGTACATGAGTGCCAATAAGAAAAAATCAAACCAGAAAAAAGAGGGTTTATTCTAAAGTATTCAATAAAGAGTTCAATTTTCTTTCCACATACCAGACAATGACACTTGTGATGTTTGCGGGTGAACTGCAATGTGAAATTGAAAAAATTATGAAAAACTCATTGAACTAAAACTACAAAAAGAAAACCACCTGAAAGATGCTTCACATAGGTATGAGTTGAAAAGAGAAGATAAACTGGAAGCATGTGCTACTTAGGCCCGATTTCACCACAAGACAGATAAACGGCGTTTTACTAAACTCCGTTCTCACTAAACTCAGATTTTAATCTTGATAAACCTCGATCCAGTTTCACCGACACAAACAGACGAAAGCTAAACCGAGTTTAATGAAACTTAGTTTAAGGACAGTCAAAAGCTGGCAACGTAGTAAAATATGTACGTTTCTGTAATTTTTGCATAGATTTTGTTGTTTTGTAGAGGAGCCAAAGCCAAGTGACAATATAACCTAAAAATTTAAAACCGATAACTTTCGTGTTTGGCTCATGTTTTGTAATATTTTTGTGGGTGTTCGGTGTTCAAAGTTTAGTTTTTGAAGAAACTTGATAAAAGTGACAATATCTTCTACAATGAATTTCAAGTTGGAATGTGAAAATATAATTCATCAAATAAATTCCTTCTTTGGACTTCGTTCGGCACCCAGCTTATTGAATAAATTGGTACAACATATTTCCTTTACCAGAGTGAAAATGTCTGGAACAAACTCTGCCATATTTCGTTAACTTATCAGACCAGTATTTTCGTTTGATGGCATGTATCTAGGCTGCTTGCCTTCTCTGGGAGATTTCACAATGTTTTCTATTTCAACATGTACAATTTACCTGAAAAATCGTATTTGGCCGTCTTTTGATGCATTTTTATTGCATTTCACTACAGAGCAATATGAAGGCATGATCATCTACGAATTAAACAATAACACATGTAATCCAACTACTGAATTCTTTTTCAAATAGGTAAAAATGTTCAATTCTCCAACATAAAATCGGAAAAGTAAGGTTGTTTTACCTCCAATGTCAACCATCTGTCAAACGTGCCCAAAACCAATGAACTAAACGTCGTTTAACTTCCTAACTGGCCAAATTCAGCCCGTTTTAAGTGGAAACGCCGTTTAGAACTAAACGCCGTTTATAGTTCCTGGTGAAATCCAATATGACGTGTAGAAAGCTTAATCTAAGTTTAATTTGAACAAAACTCGTTTAAAGAGGTTGGTGAAATCGGGCCTCAAGGTTTCTGTCTGATTTCCAAAAATGTCTTCCAACGCCTGATTTGAAGAATTCCCATAGTTTTTACTCGAAAAACCTCTGGACATTAAATAGTACTGGTTCTGAGTTACAGATATGTTAGGCTTAGTCCAAATATGTGATGTGTCCAAGTATATTATCTTTATATTTTTTTTTACAAATTCTACTATAACACATGAAGTTCAATTTGTGCAACTAATAATATTATGTACCTTATTTATGTGACAAAAATTTTTTTTTTTCACATTTTCTATTGACTTGTCTTATGTTATGTAAAATTACCCAAAGATAACAATACTAGTAGGTATCAGTTACAGTCTCCACATCTGATTTTATGAAAAACTATTCATATTAAATATAAAAAAATAAACTTACATCCATGTTTTTATAAAATCTATTCCACATAAGGAAATTGATTAATCATATTTGAAGTTGGTACTGAAATTAATTTTTCATTTCTAGCTACACAAAGGTATTCCAGCGAAGACTTGTACAAACCTAGGACAGTTTTCTGTAGGAGGAGTAAGGATGCCAGAAAGAGTTGAATCTTGAAAATAGCTTCTAATGCGACTAAAAAGATTTGTAAAGTTTATTTTGTAGTAGTAGCTTATAAATATATTTTTATACAAATATTTCTACCCTTCATAAAAGAGTATTATTGAAAAACAATGTTTAATTTTGAACTATCCCTAACCTAGAATTCTGATTCAGGAGTATTCCAAAATATGAACTTTTATTGTACATTTATGGAAAGGTAGAGTGAATTCACTATAGAGACAACACAATGTTAGATAGAGAGGGGGAAAACATTGAAGACGATTTGCTGCAGAAGCATAGGCTACGGTGAATACTTGACAGTGTCATGACATGCAAAGGTTGAAAGGTTACGTTTGTTAGGTTAATAAGTGATGGGGAGTGTAGTTTATACAATTTTGCAATAGTTTACTGTTACCTTGCCAAAATGCTCAGGGGTAAGTACTTTTCAGTAGTAGTAGAAAAAGAAGTTATGACAAATGTTATTAAATTCATGAAAAATGAGGCCAGAAATATGATACAAATACCTTTACACAAGTACAAAGAACGTGCCATAGCAGCTGTGAATTCATGTAATATACCCTCTTTACCTTCAACCCAAAAAAGAGTAGGAAGAAGAAAATCAAAAAGTAATATTTCAGAAGGGCAGGGTGAAACAATAAGAGCAATTATAATTTATTTTTGTTTGAAAAACAACGACTAACTTTAATGTATGTTCTCCAAAGCGCTTAGGTAGTGTTTGAAGGGGGTTGTACAATATTGAGCAAAATAATCAATGAGTTGGGTTTTAGTTGGGAAAAACTAAGCATATTGATGCCCACAAGTACACACGTTCAAAATTGTGCTCCGCTTCAAGCAAAAAAGGTAACCAGTGCACGTAGATTCATTCATACAGATAAGTCATTCGCAAAAACGCAAAACCTGAAAAAATTTCTTTGCATGAACTGTGAACATTCCTACGAAGGAAATAAACGATATCTTATCTCCAAAACAAAAACCCACGATTGTTAGGCGCGGCCTACACTCGTTGCTAAATCGACAATGACGATAACCAACGAATTAATATTAGAAGAGATTAAAAACAGTAAACGGAATTAATCTCATTTATAGAAGCTGTCGAAGTCAGACTATCATTGAAAAACGAAGATCTATATAGAAAATTGAGTAAAGTTGAAGCTGAAAACAAAGATATTTTGAATCAAATCGAGAATATCGAGAGAAAAACAAGAGAGAATAACATCGTTATTTTTGGACTTCAAAGTAAACCTGAGGATATGACACCCGATTATATGTGCTCGGAACTGAAAAGACTAGTTAACGTTAATTTAGTGGAATCTGATCTAAATAATACTTACGCGTTAGGTAAGAAGGATAACGCGCCAATCAAAGTGGAATTCCTATCCTACTTGAAAAAAGCTTCGTTATTCAAAAACGTTAAAAACCTGAAAGGTACTCAAATAACGATAGCTAACGATTTGACACTGATACAGAGAGAAGAGTACAGAGTTTTGAAAAAACACTTGAGTCTCGCAAAAATAAACAATGATAATACCTGTTACATCAGAAGAAATAGGCTTTTTGTGGATGAAAAGTCATGTACAGCAGAGGAGCTGGAAGGAACCCAAACTGCTGATGAAAACATCGCAAAAGCAGCCAGTGAACCAAATACCCCAACCCACAATAAACAAAAGGCAGAAAACAATAAGAAAATCACCAAAAAAAAAGACCTAACAACCAAATCTATTCAAGCAACTACAAGAATCAAAACAAATATTAAAACACACTCAGGGTCGGTTTACAGCAATACATAAATTATACCTATTTCACCTTTTTCTTTTCTTTTGCTGATGGTAGGAAGATAAAACAAGTATTCTCCAACTCACTTAGTATCATACTATTAGATAAAAGATAACAATTACCACTGTCCAACTGTATTATTCATAATATTTATTGTCAAAATGGATCCATTCATACTCGAATACAAAAATGACCCAATAATCACAAATGAAATTGATAGCCTTAATGGAACAATTTACCGAACATCATGAAAAAATTAAATTCAGCTCGACTTTTCAAAAACAAATTAAAGGAATGGATTTTTTCAATTTTTTTTTAAGTGCTATAACTGAAAATTAAACTGGTAACTTTCATGAAAGTGATTAATTAGTCAAAAAATTTTTTTTTTAGATCAAATAGAAACTTATTTCAGATCAAATATAAACTATAAACTATTTGTACCCGAAGACAAGTTCTTTGATGAACTTAGACGGGTACTCAACCTCCCTTGTTTATTCAGTGTACCTACATCGCTATAACAATATAATATTTAATTTATTTTTCTCTTACTATGTTATTCATGCTGTATTTGTTATAGTTATAATATAATTATTATTTATATTAGGTTATGAAGATAAATATATATATATATATATATATATATATATATATATATATGTGTATAGATATATCTATAATTTGAATTTATGTATAAATGTATGATTTCTTTCTTGATTTCCTGAATAAACAAACATTCATTCATTCATTAAGGGTGGAATTCTTGAAAAATGAAAATGTATCGTGAAGAAGGAAAAAACATTATTTTCACAGATGAGACGTATTTACACAGTTCTCATACACTTTCTTAAACCTGGGTTGATAAGAAATAGGCGAATTTAAATTTTAAAAAGCATTATAATGAAGGAAAAAGATTAATAATGATTCATGCAGGAGTAGAAATGGGGTTTGTAAAAGGATGTCCTTTTAATTTTCAAATCTGGGAAAAAAGTGGAGACTATCATGACATGAATAAAGGACATTTTATAAGGTGGGTAGAAATGCAACTGATTCCAAAAATTTCCCGCATTTTCTTCAATGAAGGGCTATACGCTAGACTGACTAAAAGAGAAAAATATAGATCATGCTACTAGATAAAAACACAATTGTATGAAATTATAAAAAACAAACCTCAATTTGAAAAATATATATTAGATGAAAAAATGTCTCATGGCCATTAAGTATGGAGATTATCACCCTATCACCCTGAAGTAAATCTTATAGAGAAAATAATAACTTATAGATTGAATGATTTAGAAAAGCTTGCCAGTCAAAATTTTTTAAGTCTCAGTGTTGAGGAATGGAACAAGTGAAAAAATATGAGTTAGAATTAATGGTAAAAGAGTATATGTTGAACACTGCTCACGATCGTTTCATTATCACGGTAAATGTGGGTGGTTCTGATGAGTCCCACAACATTGATTATAATATAAGTCTAGAAACAAAACATAATGAGAATGTGAAAGTCCCACTATCAATAGTCATGAGAATGTGAAATATCAGAATCTGACTTGCTATCAGCTTCACACAATTTTTTTATTGTTTACATTTATTTAGAATGTTCATTTCGGTTTTTCAGAGTTCATAGAATTCAATTTTTTAATTAGTAGGTATGAATTTGGGTTTTATTAGGAATCTTAATATCGGTTTTTTATAATTCTCATTTTTTTATTATTAATTTTTGTTTTATTTCGAATCTTTATTTTGGTTTATTTTTTTTTGTATTCATTTCAGTTTTATTTAGAAATATAATTTCGGTTTTTATTGTAGTTTTTTCAGAACAAATTTTTCATTTTTTGAATTTAATGATCAAATTGCCCTATTTCAAAATTAAGATTTTTGGTAAAAGATGGTAATGGGAGTCACTTAAGCAATAATTCTAATAAAAGCTTATTGTTAATTGTTAGTTTGGTGGATAAACCTTTCTTCCATCTTGGGTTGTATAACCAAACCTGGCCACCTTCTTTGAATCCTCCTCCAAACCTGGCCACCTTCTTTGAATCCTCCTGAATTAGTATTTTAATCATAACTGGCTTTCATCCTGTCACTTGCCAGTATCAAGCTGTTCCGTGGATTTTCAGCAGGCTCTCCCTTAATTTATCTTTTGGGTGCTTGGTGACCCAACACCAAGTCACGGGGCAACCGAAGTTCTCTTCCGAAGATAATGAATCGTGGTTGGCTGCTCTGTATGCCATCAGAAATAGTTGAAGGTGTCTGTCCCAGTCCTTTTGATGTTTTTCTAGAACCTTGGAAATATCATCCGTAGTTCGGTTGAATCTTTCAACAATTCCATCCGACTGGGGGTGGAGCGCAGTAGTTTTGGCATTGCTGGTACCCATCAGCTCACAAACTTTCTTCAATCGCTTCGACTCGAAATTCCTTCCTTGGACGGAATGATACTCCATTGGTATACCGAGTCTTGAGAACATCTTGTCTGCCAATGACCTTGCTATTATGGATGCTTCCTGTCTGGAAACATAGGCTACCTCTATTTGCTGAAATTGTTCATGGCAATAAGGATGTATTTGTTACCATCATCGGTCACCAGCTACATCAATGACAATTCGTTCGAACGGTGCACCTACATTGTATTCCTTCATTTCACTCTTGGCCTTGTTTTGGGACCTTAGTGCCGCCCTCTGGACATCTGATGCACCAGCTTCCTACATTGAACCCAGTAGAACCTCTGCCTGATCGTGTCCAAGGTCTGATGACTCCCAGATGTTCTGATTTTCCTTCGTGGATTTTCTTCATGTCTTTACTTATCCTCTTCGTGGGCAAAACCAATTGGGAAAGTGACGATCTCCCATCAGCTGATTTCCATACCCGTTTGAGTAGTCTATTTTCTACCACCAGGGAATCCCATCCCAGTGAACTAGAATCGATCACATAGAAGTTGCAGGGGATCTTCAACTTCACAATGTGGATACGAAAAAGAGGCACCAGTAATTATTGGAGAGAACTTTATGTCCGTAAACACGCACATCGTAAGTAATTACCCAGTGTATGTTTTACGGGTTTTCGCAAAGCAGCAGTTTTTTGAAAGATTATAAAAAGTCAAATGGAAGTTAAATCGATGTATAAATTATTAAATTAACATTTTAAAAGCAATTTTTTTATAGTTGCCAAATTGATCGAATAATATAGGTTTTGGATTTTCCATTGAATTAATAAATGGGAAAGAAATTTGATATTTCTTTTTAAGATCCTATTATATATCCATGTTGAGACATTTTCGCCCTTACAGTGACATTGTAACACCGTCAACTTGGCTAGAAGGCAGAGAAGCAAGGTTGAATTATTTTTTTATTCGCAGTATTTATCAACTGTCTCTAAGGAAGAACGGGTATTCCGCTGCAAATAATACGTTGCGCCATCTAGCGCCGTGTTAGCAACTATTTCGAACACCTATGAACTTACGAAAGCGGAATATCAAGAAATCTACAGAAACTACGGAAACATGTAAAAGTCCGGAAAAGGAAGTAAACTCTGGGGACGACGGCAAACTCCAGGGATAATAAACTCTGGGGCGGCAATAAACTTCGGGTGGTAATGAACTCCGGGGATGAAATAAACTCACTGCATAAAAGGGGTCCTCCTACGTGATATACACTGCACGCCAGCAGCGATGGAAGCTCCCATTTTTCCTGATAATTGTATTAGCTTAGGGAGCAGTATAGGCCCAAAATTCCTTCGGATTCGTATTCAGGATCCCCAAATTGTTACTAATACAGAGTTTCCTAAAACAATTTCATTACTAAAAAATCCGTATTTGTCTCACTTCTCATAGCATCCGGCGTATATATATCTTCGATTCTACCTCGAAAATAACGGAAGATACGGGGGTGCTTCTGAGACAAATTCGGATTTTTCAGGACTGAACATTTTCCATGGAACAGGTGTATTAGTAATAATTTGGGAATACTGAACATCAATCCGAAGAAATTTTGGGCCTATTTTGCCCCCTAATATAATTTGTATGTTGCGCATTGCTCCCTAATATAATTTACTGGAAAACTGGTTCCATCGCTGCTGTGTATATCACGTAGAATATTGTGCAATGAGTACATTTTCAGTCTATCTATCGATCCTGAAAATTTCATGATTCTACGACAAAAATTGCGGAAGATATACACTGTATAATTTACTCTCATTATTCGACTTCAAACTAAAAAAAAAAAAACTAAGGGATATCTAGCTCGAAACTATAAAAATTATGCAGTATATAATATATATATATATATATATATATATATATATATATATAATTTCAAGATATAGAAAAGGCGGTACCTATTGAAAACATTTAAAAATTCAAGTGAAAATATTAACTTCGGAGAATAAATAGACGCAGAATGATATCGTTAAGTAATCGCAGAGTGCCACCAATTAGAAATTATATAAATGTTGAATATGGGTCTTTTTGAAAAAGTCGCCCGATCATAATCCATAAAACTTCCTGTGAAATATATAAATATCACAAACTGGACGTTAATATAAAATAGGCATGGTGGTAATATTTTGGAGGTCATAAGCACTCCTCTAGAACGAGTTGATTTGAATTGCTTTCGAACCCTGCTTGGCGAGATCACAAGGTTAACATTTTGTGCATATTATTGCCCCCAAAGCGATGTCGCTGGTACTTATATGTTACTATGAAATGATGATCTACAATGAGATATATTGAATTCCCTGCCACTTCGTTGGTTGACTGGGATTGTGCCCACATTGCCTTGCAGATGGGATCTCTATCCGAATTATCTCTCCAGGGGTTCCGTCCTCTTTCCAATGTAGAAAACCACCCAATATTTCTGGGTCCTGTCTCGTGTGTGATGTAGTCCATTCGTCTTCGGTTAACAGTCTAGTTCGTCTAATATCGGCGATTACTTCATGGCATTCGCTGAAAATGCTTACAGGCTTCTGGACACGGTCTTTTAGATAAGGTATTCGCATTACTATGTAGTCGCCCTAGGCGATGTTTGATTTTGATGTGGAAAGGATCTAATATTGAATACTTAAAAGAAATCATTGAGTGTGACCTGAGCGAAGTCAAAAAATGGTGCGACTCAAACCACATCTGCTTCAATTCGAAAAAAAACAGGCCTCCTCACCTTCAAATTCACCTATGATTCACTTATGCTAGGTTTGAATCCAATTATGAATAGAACTTCCACCAAGTTTCTTGGCATTGAAATAGATGACAATCTGAAATTTTCCTCCCATATTCACACCTTGCGGAAGAAAGTGGCATCAGGCAGCTATGCAATAAGAGTAGTATCCAAGGAACTTGGTCTATCGATGGGTAGAGTGACTTACTTTTCCTTGGTTGAATCACACCTGAGATATGGGATAGCCTTTTGGGGTTATTGTTCAAAAAACCTATTCGATTCCATTTTTGTTCTTCAAAAACGAGCGGTAAGATTTATGTCTGTAGCTGAGTACACTGCTCACTGCAAGCCCTTGTTCATAAAGCACAAGATTCTCACTCTAACCTCAATCTTTATACTGGAGACCACATGTCTGGTACACAAACATAAAGCTAATGCTAATGTTGCAGAACATCCAGCAATAATACATAATACACGTCAAGTGGTAAGAAAAAATATAGCTTTACCCATTCCCCGATCAGAACAGACAAAGAATTCTATAATGTACGAAAGTATAAAAATGTACAACAAACTGCCCACAAAATTGAAAGAAATTCCGGTACACCACCTGTTCCGAAAAAAAGTCAAAAAGATACTTTTGCTCAAGGCATACTACGGCCTACAGGAGTTCTATGATGATGGTCAATTCTCTTAGTGATAAAAATGTGATATATTGTATGTTTCTCGTCTATATTGTATGTTTCCCGTCTGTATATCTTTACTTCTATATCTGTTTTTTTTAATATATATAAATATTAGTATTGTCTGTTGCGGAGATATCATATTCATGCCCTAGCTTTAAGTACGTTTGTCAATAAGATATATTTTTTCTTTGACAATAAAGTATAAAGTATACTTGTTTAGCTTTTCTATCCATCTAGCATGATCGGTCCTGACGAGAAACTCCTTTCCATATAGGTATTTGTGGAAGTGATCTATCGCTAGAAGTTCCTTTCTGTTGACCCAGTAATTTCTTTCGGGCTAAGACATCACCCTGCTGTAGTATTCGATGATTTTTTCCTGACCATCCTGCACCTGTGATAATACAGCTCCATGTCTGATATGCTCTTATCTGTGTCCAGTATGCTGTTGGTATGCCAAGATTGGACTTGAACAAAGCGCTGTCTTCAACTTGCGGAAAGTCTTATAACTTTCGATAGACCAGTGTAAGTTGACCCGATCTTCGCCAACTTATGTAGTGGAGCTGAGATATCTGCAAATTCTTAAACGAAACGTTAGTAATAGGTACACTGGCCTAGGAAGCTTCAAACCTCGTGTTTATCTTTTGGTCTCGGCCAGTCTCGAATAGCCGGTATTTTGGATTCGTTTGTTTGAATTCTTTCTGCCGAGTCTGTGTGGCACAAGAAATCAACTTGCTTCTGGAATAGGGAGCACTTCTGAAAATTCAGCTTGAGGTTGGCACTTCTTAAACGTCCAAAAACTTCATGCAGGTTGGCCATCAGATGTTCCTCGAATTTCTTCCCCTTACCATGACATAATACCAGGCAAATTTTCCAAGTGAGTCCAGGCAATTTCAGCTCCACCAATCCCTCGAGGGTCGCAGGAGCAGATACCAAAAGGTATAACGGTAAACGAATATAGTCCGCTACCCAGTCTTTTCTTTATCGTCTTCGCGTATGCCCCCTTGCCAGTATCCGTCCTTCAAATCCAGCATTGAAATCCATTCTGAGCCTGCTAATGTGGTCAGTGTGTCGTCGATTCAGGGTAATGGGTAGCTTTCCTTCGTGACGTAATTAGGTTTCCCATAATCCACACAGAATCTTGTAGATCCATCCAGAGCTGTGCCACTGACGAAAAGTGCTACGAGCACTAAGCACTAAGAATGTTTTTTCTCAAATGCTCGCGATTACTAAGTTACTTTTTGATATATAATTGCTGTAATAAATAATTTGATGCAAATAAAAAAAGAAGGTTTTGTATTTTTGGGTTAATTACGATGAATTGAATCCAGAACAGCAATGGAAACAGAGTAATTATGTAAAACACAATGCCTTGCCCAGTATGATATATTATTTATTAGTGTGGCATTGAATAAACTGGTGTGGTGGACTCGCATGAGAGTGCGCACTTCAAAATGAAAACTTTATTCATATAATATCGAATATTTTGAAGCTGCCTCCTCGAATTATCGAATTTTGACAAATCATGATTTCCGACCCCAAAAACTCCTACTTACCAATTTGATTGAAATCGGATAATAAATAAAAAAATTCGTCAGCCATATTATATCCTCCATATTGAATTTGACATTAAAATCATAATCTGCGACCTCAAAAACCTCCAGATAGCAATTTTGAATAGATTCGGACCATCAATGACAGAACACACGTCAGCAATATCGGAGCCGCCACCTTCATTTCTGATTATTTTTTAACAAAATAATGATCTCCGATACCAAAAACTCCCACATATCAATTATAAAAAATAATTCCAAAAAATTTCAATTTTTCGTGAAAAATCGCAAGGAACCTCGAGGAACAGTTTCCCGGCCCCCAATAGTGTCCCAGTACGTGCCTGCAGAGTATTCAGCACATAGAGCTCCGCCAAAATCATAGTAAAACATAATAGGCGAAATCACAAACTCGTAAATTTGCTTATATGTGCTTGAAGTTGAAATATAGTGATAAAATATTATGTGTGTATAGTTTTTCCTAGAAGATATTGTGTAATATTCGAATAAACGCTGCTCTAAAACCTTCAAAGTCAGTGAGACATTCAAACACAGCGTTATTGCCGCTTCTTTTGTCATATGTTCAATAATTTGGCATTTACTTGAGTTGCTAATGTCACTATTTTGTGGAACTTCTGAGGAAATGTTATTCTGTTTCATCCTATGAATAGAATAGAACTTGTGTCAGCATATTTATTTATTTATATTTATTTATTGCAGAACTATCTATCTTACAGATATCAAAAAGTAAAAATAGACAAATATACCAGCGAACCCCAAAAAATAACCGTCGGAGTTCCACAAGGCACAGTACTGGGTCCGATACTGTTCCTAGTCTACATAAATAGTATTGTCAGTATAAACTCCATCGATCATCTCATTTCATATGCAGATGATACCGCAATTATATTTTCAGGGAAGTCATGGCAAGAAACATACCAAACTGCAGAAATTGGGTTGAAAGATATCCAAATATGGCTAAACTATAATCTACTAAACCTAAATATTCTCAAAACAAAATTTATATGTTTCACACTCTTAAGTACCGATCAACCGAATCAAGAAACACTGAAAATTCACAAAATGAACTGCCCACAGAATAATAATCTATGCACTTGCCCAACCATAGAAAAGGAATCAAAATAAAATATCTTGGAATTATACTTGACCAACATATGAGATGGGATGAACACGTTGGTCATGTCGTCAAACGTCTAAGACAACTCACCTATAAATTATACAATGTAAGAGAAATACTTACCCGAAACAACCTTATAATAATATATAACTCTCTGGCAGAGTCGATCATTAGATACGGAATTACTGTTTGGGGTGGACTCGTCGACAACAACCTTAAAAACCTTCAAGCGATGCAAAATACTATTATAAAAATAATTTTTCATAAGAAAAAACGGTTCTCTACTGAACAACTGTACAAAGAAACGAAACTTTTCAATGTAAGAAGCTTATTCATTTACAACAGCCTAATATGGGTCTATAAAAACAAGCCTACAGATATCATATATAGACGACTACAAAACACTAGATCAACAGAAAATCTAAATATGCCTCTCCCTATCTTCAAAAAATCACATACACAAAGAACACTTAGCTACTTCGGTCCCAAATTATACAATTCACTGCCTAGGAATATAAAAGAAAAAAAATCTCTTAGTCAATTCAAATATGAAATTAAAAACTACATTACCACACATTACGCAAACCTAATGAAATTATTTTGAGAAAAAAAAACAATCCAGCTCACAACCTCTCGACCCCCAGGATCTTGTGAGGGTCCTATAAAAATGTGAACTAGTGCATGACTATATAATGGTATAATAGATACAAATTTCCATGTCCATTCACACCATGTATGTACACAAAATACCATTCCGGCAATCCTAGATGCAAAACAAAACAAGTGCATCTAAGATATGGAAGGATATAACATATAATAATATATAACTAATAGATGGGTATGTATATGCATGTATGTTATCTGATTTTCACCATGTAATGCAATTTCAATTCAATAAAATTCAAAATTCAAATACGTGATATTGAAAAGAAGACTTCGTATTAGATAGCCGTTCATGATTTCGTTATTCTTGAATAATATGTATGCATACCAGTGCTATGCCATTACTTTTTCGGTCTGCTTACATTGTAAAGAAATATTATGAATAACGCTTGGCAACTCAGCGATCGACAATAGTTCTGAACTTGTTACGTCACATCCTGGCGCGGATTCCGCAGTGTTCAAACAGGAGCATTTATCTGGGATTTTTTTGGAAAAACTAATAAAAAATAAAAAAAAATCCAACTACTTTTTTCAACGTTCTGTACATTGTGGTATTTTTTCAAAAAATTGGTGATCTCGCCAATTGAAAATGCTGTTACTCTGAAGACTGGTCTGGTCAGAAGGCCCTCCCAGTCACAGAGAGTCATACGAATATAATTTTTTTACATATAACTGTTCTAAAGATTTCTTAATAGAATATGATCGTGTGAGGAAAGTCTATTCATTATGTTTCTGCATTTAGAGAAAAATTGTTAAGCACTCACTCCGCAACGCCTAACAATAATAACACTCTAATCTCTCGAATATGCATAAATTAAGGACACGGGCGTTCAGTAGTTCTTGGGGGCGCCGTTGACCGCATTTTCATGTTTCGAAAACATTTGTAGATTCATAGGTAAGGCTTAGTGCTAAGTAATCCCAAAAAGTGCTCCGGAGCACTTTTCGGGATTACTAATAATAATAATAAATTTATTCGCCTCTTGTTTTACATTATATAAATATGATATAATGCAAGAAATAGGGGGGAGGGGAATGAATGGGCAACCCTACAGAAGATTACAAGTAGGGATTAAAAAGGGGAGGTTAATAATGGTACGTGATTATACTACTCACATACAAGGAATTTAATAATATAAACATATATCTTAATATCACTTAACTTGATATCACTAAATCTAGAGTTAATAATGATGAATGAATGAACATAATATATGATATAAAACTAGTTACATACAAGGAACATAAGGATATAAATATGATAACTATATTATGTGAGTAGGATATACCAAAAAAAGTGGAAATGTAATATATGAATGAATGGATCAACGAATGTATAAATGAATAATATGGGATCTTTATAAAATGTTTTCTACAAGTCGATGGATGTCGATTCTTGGGGTGTTTTTCATATAATTTTTCAACACACATTTCCTCGTTAAGGAACAAAATGCATCAGCTCTTGCGGAAAATCTCAACAAATAATAACGTGGGCGGATAGAAATCCCTTGAAACTGAACATATCCAAAACAGCTTTGATGAAGTTCACAATAAATAATAGTCCTGATTGTTTCAGCAACTGTGAGAATGATGATTTATATGTAGAATCTTGCTCATCTACAAAAATGCTTGGTCTCATACTAGACTACAGACTTCCGTGGGCTCCTCATATATGGAAACCCTTTGCAATAAACTGCGTAAAAATTGCTATGTACACGAGGTGGTGAAGATGTTTTGCTGAGTTTATATTATGCGAATATCCACTGTCATCTGAGGTATGGGATTCTGATGTGGGGCACAAGGTCATCTGCTGAAAGGGTATTCATTTTACAAAAACATGCAATCAGAATTGTAACCAATAGTAGCTGGAGGCAATCATGCAGAAACTTACACGCTCTAATGACTTATTAATTCCAAATATGCATCGAACCGCACTATACCAAAAGAGCCATCTTTACCTCGGACCAAAACTCTACAATAAACTAGATGACCATATAAAAGTCTCTTCAAATAGAGACTGAAAACTGCCCTGATCGAAAAAAATTGCTACACGATCGATGAATTTTGATAATATATAACTGGGATGATATATTTTATTTCAACTTATTTGAACTTACCTTGTACATATATTCATTACACTTTACTGGACCATTAATATTAAGTATTTTATTTCTATTTGTTTGATATATTTATTGGCGTACTCCTTGTTATTTACTTATTTTATTTTTGTACTTATCAACAAGTGAAATAAATATTATATTATTATTATCATTATCTTTTGAATGGGATCTGTGGTATCATATACGTCTCAATCGTCTGATGGAGTAGACGTTTTTTGAGTGTGTAATAATTAAAAAATGAACGTGATTAAAATTTAACCAAACCAATTTAAGACCAGTGCTACTTGGAAATTATACTTTTTTTTCTCAACATGACTCGAGCACTAAAAAGTAGATGAAGAGTTACAACCCATTGTGAAAACGTTAGTTACCAAACTTTGTACTTCCAAAGACTTCCTGAGCAAACTAACAACTTCCATAACTGAAACAATATGTAAAAATTTTCAAGAAGAAATATCAGCCTGAAGAAGGAAAATGAAAGGATGAATAAAATTGCGTCACAGGAGGAAAAAATTAAAACACTTCGAAGAAACAGGAACATTTTCAACAACATATAAGAAAAAAAATGTCCTGATATATGGCATTAAGGAATCGAACCAGAAAAATTGTGCAAACGTGGTTTTAGATATATTTTCCGAGAAAATGAAACTCCAGTTGGACAAATCCTTCATCGAAAATTGCTACAGAATTGGCAAAGCAAGTGGAAGAGCAAGTGACACTAAATATCGACCAATAATCGTAAGGTTTACTTCCACTTACTACATAAAAACTTTTTAACAAAAAATTAAACCGACGAAATACGGAACTGAAAAGTAAAAAATAAAATAAACCTTTTTAGTCTCAGTAACTAAGCTCCTAAACTAATGAAAATAACTAATTTTGAGTCGGCGCCAAACAAACAAGCAAATGAATTAGGTAAGGCGTAAAATGATGGCATCAAGTTGCGCGGTGACATTCTGATAATTTTTTTGAAGCAATTCAATTATGTTCGTTGATTGTTCGTTTGGTGCCGACTCAAAATTAGTTACTTTCGTTAGTTTAGGAGCTTAGTTACTGATACTAAGGAGGTTAATTTTATTTTTTACTTTTCAGTTCCGTATTTCGTCGGTTTAATTTTTTGTTAAAAAGTTTCTGTTTTTCAATTTTTTGTGGCTAAAATCTACTAATTACTACCTACTTGTTTTTTTATTACTTCCAAAATACTTACTTACCCACCTTACTTCAACTATTACCAGTTAAATAATATGATTATCTACTTTTACTATTTGTTGTAATAGAAATTATTTTTGTTGTTCTGGTTAGTTTATTTCATTACTTTGTATATCATTCCATCCTCTCATAGAATATGATTTTGATGGAAGTGGAACAAAAATAATGTCAGTAGCGATCTGTCATTGTCAACTACGTATGTGTGTGCCAATATTCACAAGTAAAAAATCAGTTATCCCCTATTTTTTCACCCGTGAGGGTGGATGATTTCATTCGAAATCCAAACATAAGGTATACCCTTTCTACTAAAAAAAGAATCATCCAAATCGAAGAACCCAGTACAAAATTATGCCTCATAGAATCGGTTAACAGACCAGAATTCAGAGGGTGAGTGATCAATATCCTTAATTTTGCTACCCTTAGGGGTGGATTTCATCTTTTAAATTCAAATGGGACCTCCTTCAAAGTACACCCTATTCACTGAAAAAATAATTATCGGAATCAGACGCCTCAGTGAAAAGTTCTGCGTGATCATACATAAAAAAAAATGATGGTAAAAAAAATATACGCGTCGAATAGAGAACCTCCTCCTTTTCGGTTTCGTCGGTTGAAAAATATGGTTTATGGCAATAAAAAACAACTGAAAAATACTCGCATAATTATAAGGGAAGATCTGTCCGTAGGAAAAAGCGGCAATGTTTGGAGCAACCATGGAAACATCTTTATCAAGTACGAAAATGAGCATAATGTAAAAAAAATTGATATCAGCGAGTTATAAGTTATGACGCTCAATCTCAATTCACTGATGTTCAATCTCAAATTCAAAATTTCTCATAATTAATAAATTGTATGCTAGACCTTCTAGTAATTTTTCTGCAGTATGATTACCTGAACATTATAAGTATATCATTGAATGTTTTCTAGATTAGTAATATATAGTTTTAAGTTGTGGTAGGATAAATTCATATTCAGTTTATGTTCAGCACAATCACAAAAATAAGTCTTGTTCTGCTTTTTACCTACGTCGCATTAAGAAATAGCTTCTTTTGTTTTCATCTTTTATCGCTGGTAATTGGTACTATTTTACTGAGGTCGCAGAATAAAATTATTTCCTTGTTTTCACGATGAATCACTTCAAAGTAGGCTGTTTGAATGCAGGATCAATGTTGCCAAATCTACTGGAAATTAGACAAATTATTATGAAAAATGACTTTGATATTTTTCTTATTTGTGAAACTTAGCTAACTTCTGACACTGGAAGTGGAGTACTAGAAACGGTTTTACATTATATAGATTAGATAGAGACACAAGAGGTGGCCTATGATATACGAAATAATTTGAAAAGTTCAAAAATTAGTTGCGACTCAAAAGCTATTGAACAATTATGGATGCATATAAAGCTGGAAAAGTCATATCTGGCCATTTGTCAAGATTCAAATTTTTTTCTAAATGAACTGGAAGATGCACTGAGCTTGATTTGTCCCACTGTTGATGACGTAATTTGCTCAGGTAACTTCAACATCAATATGCAATTAACCCTTTCACTGCTCTTGACGTACATATACGCTAGCCGCTTAACTGCTCTAGACGTATACAGTGCTTCTCAAAAGTCCCTCCCCCCCTCTTATTTTTGGAACGATTATACATGAACAAGTGAAATTTGGAAACTGAATATTAAAGGTTGTTAACTTCCCTACTAGTGATGATAGATGACGAAATCGTCAAAGATGACGCCACAAGGCAATTGTGACCAATAATTTTAAATGGAACCCTACGGCAAGTAACACCTCTTTTAAAAGGTATCGAAAAAACCTATTCAATGATAATAATTATGTTTGTGTTTATGGCAGTTTTAATGGCTCATTAGTAAACATTAAAATTTAAATTCCATTCAGTATGATATTAATTACAGATTTAAGAATCAGTATCTACTTAAAGAAATTGCTTGGAAGTGACCTCCATTTACTTCCTGACAGTGAAATATCCTATTTTTAAACTCTTCTCGTACTTTTGCAAATGTGTTTGCGGAAACAGCCTCACATTCTGCAACAATACGTTGTTTTAAAACGTCAATATTGTCAGGTTCAGTGGCGTAAACCTTCGATTTAAGGTACCCCCACAGAAAAAAATCCAAAGGTGTGAGGTCCGGTGATCGAGCTGGCCATTCCGTTGAACCTCGTCGTCCAATCCATCTACCACGATACTCCTCATCCAAATACCGTCTTACTGCACCGTAATAGTGTGGAGGAGCACCACCTGGTGGAATGTTATTTCCAAATTGCCGAATTCATCTGGATTATCTTCCAAAATTTCAAGGATTAACGGTTCTATTGCGTTTTGCAACAGCTCCAGATAAACCTCACCAGTTAAATTAGTATTTAAAACAAAGGCCCAACGATGTGGTTTCCCAGGATACCTGCCCAAACATTCACCTTCTGGGGAAATTGGGTATGTGTTTCACTCCTATACCTCACATTCTGTGTATTTACATTTCCATTTAGATAGAAAGTACTTTCGTCACTAAAACAAATTGTTTTGACATAGTCTGGCTGTTGGTTAATTTTAGTTTCTATATTTTCACAAAATTCTAGTCTTCGGTTTGGGTCGTCGTCTGAGAGTTGATGAACCATTTTTAATTCGTATGGATGAAATTTGTTTTTTTTCAACACCCTGTGTACTGTACTTCGACTGACTTCATAGGTAGATGCAACGTGAGTTGTTGAAGAAGTAGGATCAACTATTACTTCTGCCAGTATATCAATTTTTTTCTCATCAGAAATTTGTGGTCTGCCAGATCGTTTCACATCATCAATACTACCCGTTGTTTCAAACTTACGAAGAAGCTCCCTTTAATAAGTCCTCGAAACGGGACGATCGGGAAACCTCTCATTAAAAATGCGTTCTGCTGCATGAATATTTTGTCCAGTTTCACCAAGAATTAGAATCGCTGCTACTTTATCACCTAAAGCACGTACCATTTCTCTTCTTGAAGCACTTAAACGTTCGACTCACAACAGTTTAACAAATTATTAAAATGTACAAAAATATTAAAAGTACCAAAAGCTGCTAAAACAGTTAAACGTTCGATCAACAATACACAAATTATTAAATGTACAAAAACTTGGACAATTACAAAAACGTCGAATTAGGGAGACTAATAAAAACGTCAGCTTATTTGACAACTATCCAGAGGCGAAGCTTGAATTTGGAATTTTGGTATTAACTGATTCAATTCATCCCAGCTTTGCGTTTTTTGAAAGGGAGTTGCCAAAACTGCCATGAACACAAACAAAATTAGTATCATTGAATAGGTATTTTCGATACCTTTCAAAAGAGGTGTCGCTTGCCGTAGGGTTCCATTTAAATTATTGGTCACAATGGCCTTGTGACGTCATCTTTGACGATTTCGTCATCTATCATCACTAGTAGGGAAGTTTACAACCTTCAATATTCAGTTTCCAAATTTCACTTGTTTATGTATAATCGTTCCAAAAATAAGAGGGGGGGGGAGGGGACTTTTGAGAAGCACTGTATAAGTAGAAATGAGCAGCTCGAATACAGTCGATTAAAAAGGTGGCAACCAGTCGGCTACAAGGAATTATATTGCTTTTTTGCTGTGACACTTTTAATGGCACACATGAAAAAACATTCAATGAACTCTTATGCTTTTATCAACACCCCAATATTTTGTCCTCATCACAAGAGATAGGTATTTGCTATTAATTAGACTATTACATTTTAGTGATAATGACAATCCCCCTGCAGGCATAGTGGATCCTTTAATCAAAATTAAAAAAATTGTCAAGAAGCGTTTTTTCCGTTTGCAAATATTTGTGTTGATGAAAGTTTATTATTATTTTGGAGCAGAGTGTTTTTCAGACAATACATTCCAAAGAAGAGACAGCGATTTGGAATAAAACTGTTTTTACTTTGTGATTGCGATACCAGTTATATCATCGATTTCATTATTTATACTTGTGCGTCAACAAACATCAAATCTTGCGAAGAAGCAGATCTCGGGATGACCGGAAATACAGTTTATACGTTAGAGGAACCATACCTCAACAAAGGTCATAATTTATTTATTGATAACTGGTACAGTAGTTCAAATTTATTCCAGTATTTACACAACCATGGAACCAACGCGTGTGGTACGGTTAAATCAAACCGTAAGAATATGCCACCTCTGCCAGAAAAATTACAAAAGGGAGAGTTTACTCATAAGTCAAACACCAACATTCTTGCTCTTAAGTGGAAAGATAAAAGAGATGTTGGGATGCTGACTACTTTACACAGACCTGATTAAAAATCTACCGGCAATGTTTTTCCATTTATTGGACTGTTCCGTTTTAAATGCATATCAGCTGTATAAATGTAATACGGAGCAATACGTATCTGCTGAACAATTTCACTTGCAGTTAATCAAAGAAATAATTTCAAAATATTATACACTGGTTCCTTCTCGCAGGCTCCATAGCTCAATCGGTAGAGCGTAAGTCCGGCAAGCTTAAGGTTGCTAGCTCGAGTCTCGCTTGAGGTTGCTTTTTTTCTTTAATTTAAAATCTGTCCATTATGCCACAAATTCCTTTTTCATAATTTCTCACGGACAACAATTTCCCACTTTCACATCATATATTTGGCTAAATCTTATCAGTGGTTGGAGATCATCTTCCTAGAACTTCTACTGATATCGTCACTTCGACGATGATGTTTGGGTGAATAGGTACCGGGTCTCGACGGCCACTGATAAGTACGTTTGATTTTTCCAACATCACATTAAATTGAAGGAAGTAAAGTGTTCACGAGTGTGTGTCGATTCTCATAGCCTCCATAGCTCAATCGATAGAGCGCAAGCCCGGCAAGCTTAAGGTTGCGAGTTCGAGTCTCGCTTGAGGATGCTTTATTTCTTTGATTTAAAATATGTCCATTATGCCACAAATTCCTTTTTCATAATTTCTCACGGACAACAATTTCCCACTTTCACATCATATATTTGGCTAAATGTTATCAGTGGTTGGAGATCATCTTCCTAGAACTTCTACTGAAATCGTCATTTCGACGATGATGTTTGGGTGAATAGGTACCGTGTCTCGACGGCCACTGATAAGTACGTTTGATTTTTCCAACATCACATTAAATTGAAGGAAGTAAAGTGTTCACGAGTGTGTGTCGATTCTCATAGCCTCCATAGCTCGATCGGTAGAGCGTAAGCCCGGCGAGCTTAAGGTTGCGAGTTCGTGTCTCGCTTTAATTCAAAATCTGTCCATTAAGCCACAAATTCCTTTTTCATATATATATACATATATATATATATATATATATATATATATATATATATATATATATATATATATATATATATTTTGGTTTCTTTGAATACCCGATGAATTGGCCCACACTGCTCTAGACGTATATATACGCACAACCTTAAATATTGCGCATGTGAATAATATTTCAAAAATAATTTTCGCAGTGAAAGGGTTAAATTATTAACTGTTTTAGAATCATTTGCTCAACACAGATAATTGATTATCCAACACGAATAACTGACACAACGTCAACTTTACTCGATTTGATTGTAGTAAGAACAAGGAGTAATGGAGCATGGTGTCATCGATACCGGCCATATTTGAGATCATCTGTTAGTATACTGCAAAATAAGGGTAGGTAGACGAAGTAATGGACCCAAAACATGTACATGAGCTTCAAATATTTTGATGAAGATCTTTTCACTAGAGACTCACTCAATGAATCATTTTTCAGAATTTTTGACCAAGAAAGTATAGACGAATAAGTATCATACCTTGTGAATTGCTTAATAAATCTTTTTGATCGACATGCCTCTTAAGTTACCCGTGGAGTAACTGAACCTCGGGCACCTTGGTTGACATTCAATTTGAAAGAGATGATGAAAACCAGAGATAAAGCATTGAGTAGGTATAGGAGAACTAGAGAACCTGCTCACTTTACTTTTTACAAGGATTCACGAAACTACGTAAATAAAGCAATTGTAAGAGAGAAAAAGGCTTATTTTACTCATATACTGAATGATGCAAGCTCTAAAGAAACGTGGAAAATTCTATAAACAAATACACTTAAATCTACAATGCGAAATGAGACACCTGAAAATTTGAAAAATGCCAATAACATCAATACATATTTTGTGAATTCAATTCCTACAACTCATGCACCGGCACTACTGATGGCTTAGTATAGAAATGATAGGATGAATGATTTCAATTAAGTGAAGTAAATTATTTATTCATTTTCAATACAATTTGCAATATATCCACCAATGCCACAGGCTGTGATGGACTGAATATCAAAGTAATCAAACTCTGCTGTCCGCATATTGTGACGTATATAAATTTTTGTTTCATTCAAAACGTTTTTCCTAATTCATGGAAAAGTGCAGTGATAACAGTGTTACCTAATAAAACAAATCCTATGAAATATAAAGACATGGTATAAGAAAACGAGAAAGAATATCTCATAAACTTAAAGAAACTGGCTGGCTGAAAATAGAAGGATACTGCACTAGTGTCTCTATCATAAAATTATTATGAACAAAAGTCCTCCTTATTTGTATAATAAATTGAAATTCAGAACCGATGTACATACAATCAACGTACGGTTCAAAGGACTTCTAACACCACCTCCTTTCAAAACTGAATTTTTCAAACGCTCCTACTGTTACCAAATTTGCAATGTATACAATAATTATATTCCTGCCACTTTAAAAACCCTAAAATTGTCAAAATTCAGAACCAGTCTAAAACATAAGCTAAGTGAAAACCAGACCTGAACAATTTTGAAAGACCTCAGTTAAAAAAAAAATACAAAAGAATAAAAGAATGTTATTAAGTAAAGTAAGTTAAAATCTGATGCTTGAGACCTTTGAAGGTTGGGTGGAAGAACAAGTCAGTAGTAGGTTTAACCTACTGCTTGAGTTGAACTTCGCCTTTTATTTTCAGTTTTATAGTACCTGTAGTTCCAAAAATGTTTGCCAATATTGTAGTGTAGGTACTGAAAATAATAAAGTCGTTTATTATTATTATTATTTGCTTTAGTGTTTGTGGAAGGGAGTTGAAAAATGTAGGTCCAAGATGAAGGTAAGCTCACTGCAAGATATGTTTTTCTGGTTTAATGATGAAATAATTCTTTGCATTCCTATATCTGGTGTTGTGGTGGTGTTCCATCGGTAACAGTTCACCGTTTCGTGAGTGTTGATATATGGTAACCTTCAAGAAATAAAGTTGACGTATATCAAACATTTTTGAAGGTTTGGAGAGCTCCTCTGTTGGGTACTTTTTGGGTTTTCGGTATAGGGCTATCCCCCATGCTACAATGCCGTAAGTTAAATTACTTTCTATTTATGAGAAGTCAATTATACGTAGCTGTTCGGTGTTATAGATGGAGGTGAGAATTTTTATTTTGTATGGTATCGTTCTTAGTTTTTTTATCAAGAAGTTATTTCAGGTTGGTATCAGTATACAGGGTGTTTCATAATTGAATGCTGATCCTAAAGGGCGATAATCCTTCTTTATTTCTGAGATACAGGATGTGGAAATTAAAAAAAAAAACAGTTCTTCCCCAATATCTTTGAAACCGCTTTGTTTTTTTTTTCAATTTTGGTACATGCAAAGTACGCATAAAAATAAATTTTTTCCATTACAAAGGTTTTCTTAATTTTCATCAGTTAACATGCCCTGCCATATTTTTGATCAAAATAATGATACGCCACTGTCTTTTTTCCAAATAATTATTATTTGGTCTCTTGCCTTTTTTTCGTCCGGCGAACGGTTTTTGAGTTAGAAAATAAAATGCATTCATTAGCTTGTCCCTATTCGAAGTCAGCCGTTGAAGATTATCTTGTGGGCTAGAAACATCTAGTATGCTAAGAACACATTTCGTTGTTTTCAACATTAACAATTTTCACACTTCTTTAGCTAGATACGTGATATTATTCACGTTATAATAAAAAAAACGTGAATTTTACAAATACCGAATTAGCAGACATGCATTACTTGTATGGGCTTGCTGACGGGAACGCATATGAAGCCAGGCGACTGTATCAAGAGCGCTTCCCAAATAGAATGGTTCCTGATGCTCGAACGATTTCAAGCACCCACAGAAGGTTATGTGAAACAGGAAGTTTTGAGCCAAATCATCACTTGAAAGGAGCACATCGGACTGCAAGAAGCTGTTTTAAATTCAGTTGATGAAAATCCTGAAATAAGTACGAGACAAGTTGCCAATAATTTGAATATCGCCCATATTCTAGTATGGAGGATTCTTCATGATTATTTATTATATCCCTATCACATTCAACGGGTTCAGGCTCTACTTCCTCGAGACTTTCCATTACGAGTTAATTTCTGCCAATGGTTTCTCCAAAAAGTTACCGAAAATCCTTTATTTGACAGGGAAATTTTATTCACGGACGAAGCTAGTTTTACTTAAAACAGGATCAGAAATTTTCATAACAATCATTTTTGGGCTAAGGAAAATCCGCATGCAATCGTGGAATCTCATCACCAGGAGCAGTTCTCATTAAATGTCTGGGCTGGAATTATTGGAGATTACATAATTGGACCTTTTTTCACCACGCAGATTAAATGGACATAATTATTAACGATTTATTGTGGATAATTTGCCAATTCTGTTGGAAGATGTTTCTATTTTAATGCGAAACCGCATGTGGTTTATGCACGATGGTGTACCTGCTCATTTTAGTGCTCTGCCACGCGAATATTTAAACCAAAACTTTCATAATCGCTGGATAGGTCGTGGGGGAACAGCGTCATGGCCAGCTAGATCCCCAGACTTAAATAGTCTTGATTTTTTCTTTGGGGACATATGAAGACTTTGGTGTACAGTCAACCAATTCTAACTGAGGAAGAATTGCGAAACCGCGTAATAGTTTCCTGTGAAGCAATAAGGAATACTCCAGGAATTTTCCAAAGAGTACGCGAGTCAGTGACAAGGAGGGCTGAAGCGTGCATACCTGCAGGAGGCAGACATTTGGAACAGTTAATTTGATTTTGGTATTTTTTGTTCACAAAAATTATGTTTTTAGAAATAAAAAATGAATTTTTATGCGTACTCATTACAAAAACTAAATAATAGTTAGCATAAAATTATAAAAATCTTGCCTAAATCCTTTGGTTTCCAAAATTGTGAAATTAAGACTAAGAGAAAAAATCGAATTGGGACAAGCAAATTAATGTATTTTATTTTCTAAATCGAAAACCGTCCGCCGAACGAAAAAAAGGCAGGATACTATTTTTATGAGAAGATAGAGGACAATTACAAAAATTATATTTATTTGGGAAAAAGACAGTGGCGTATCATTATTTTGATAAGAAATATGACAGGGTATGTTAACATGGACGCCAATGTTGAAAATTAAGGAATCCTTTATCACGGAAAAAATTTATTTTTATGCGTACTTTGCTTGTAACAAAATTGAAAAAAAGCCAAAGCGGTTTCAGAGATATTGGGGAAGAACTGATTTTTTTCGTACAAGTTTTTCGAATGTGTTTTTATAATGATTATATGCTTTTTTATTTTCTAGGTTAGGATAATTTTTCATATTTATATAAAGTATTTATATTTTTTTCTGTTGCATTTAATAGGCCATTTGTCATCCAGGGATTTCTTTTGATTTTTTCTCTCTTTATTCTTACTCGATTGGTGTTTCTACTTATCATTTTTTCAATTTTATATATTAATATATTTGTTGCATTTTCGATATTATCGGCAGTGTATACTTTGAGCTAGTTCTCATCTTGTGCAAATTTCAGTAGTTTTTTGTTGTCAACAAAATATTTATATCTCTATAATTAACATTTTTTTTTTTTGTATCGTTTTTTTAAATTTATAAAACAATGGTCTATACATGAGTTTGTGTCTCTATTCTAGTGTATTCGTTGATATATGATTTTTACTCATAACTATTCATGATGTTGAAATAATCATAAGTGGTATTTGAGTTTCCTGCTATGTCTATATTGATGTCACCAATGAAGATATGTATAGTGGAGTTATTATTTTTATTGCTATTTAAATAATGATCAATTCCATCAATGAATTCATTTTCAGTTGTTGAGGGCATAGAGCAGATATTTTAAAGTGGTTTTTTTCAAAGTCAAGATCGATTTCTATTATATTCATATTGTTATTCAATGTTGTGATTTTGTTTGCATGATTGTTTTTTTTCCAACATATATGATACACCATCATTTTGATTTATTCTACTTCCATTATAAACCATGTTATATGCATCAATTTCATGCAGTGAGATATCCTGTATCTGCCGAATTTCTGTTAGGACTATAATATCGAATTCTTGTTTTATTGTTTTTAGTAAAATTTTCAGTGAATCTAGGTTTTTGCCAATGCTTCTGATATTCATTTGAAAAAGTTTAAGATTACTGTTATTACATTTAAGGATCGTATTCAATTCGTGAATATTTCTAATAATATACAAATTATATATATATATATATATATATATATATATATATATATATATAAAATGAAAAATTTATTGGACATAGCCCTCAAATGTATTATATTTTTTATTTTTTTTTAATATATATATATATATATATATATATATATAATTACGAGCAGCAATAAATCACATAAAAAAGACACTTACAGAAAATATAATATTGAACATCGGATGTTCGAGGAAGTGAGGGTTGCGTTCACTGTTTGCTAGTAGACCTCGTTCGTTTCTCGTTCACTTGTGTCGGAACTGTTTTAATGTATTTTTTGTTTGCTTCTGGGACTTTTGAATTGTTTGTTGGTTTTCTTTGTTGGCTAATTTTTTGTGTTTTGTTGATCTTCTCGTCGTGTGTTGTTTCTGGATCTGTTGTCCTCGGTTGCTTCAGCATCTATATCAAGTATTGCAGTAACTTTATTATTTAGATCGAACACTGCAGCAACCTAGGGGTGGCTGGTGCACTTTGGACCTTGGGTATGCTGATGTTTGCTTCAATTTCCAATAGTTTTTCTACGGTATATATTTTATCATCCACATAAATTCTATTGCCTTTAATATACGACTGCTAATACTTATATTCGTGTGTTTCAATTTCCTGCAGTTAATAAGAATTTCTTCTTTTTTTGAGGTGAGATATGAATTCTAGTTTAATAGGATTGTTCTGTGAATTTTTTAGCTCATAAAAATTGTTGAAATCCGAGCTTTTGATATCTACACCTAATAATATTTTAATCTCGTTTTTGAGGTGAGCAAATAAGGGTTCTCCTTGGTCTCGGATACCAAATACCTAACCTTTCGTTTCTTTCTTGTAGTTCCCGATTTTCTTTCTGCAAATATATAACCCTTTCATTTATCGATTCTATTCTCATCAAAAGTCTGGTTTCGCTTGCTTCTATCGAATTTTTCAATTCATT
Organism: Gonioctena quinquepunctata; assembly: GCA_018342105.1. Taxonomy (NCBI): domain Eukaryota; kingdom Metazoa; phylum Arthropoda; class Insecta; order Coleoptera; family Chrysomelidae; genus Gonioctena; species Gonioctena quinquepunctata. Next base: position 105,092 of record JAFIRS010002144.1, read on the forward strand.
CCTGTTCCTGATGATTTCTTCTTCAACCTGCTTCAACAAATAAACAATTGCTTGCCCATGCATATTACATTGGACAGTTCACGTGTGTGGTATCCTTTAGTCGATTGTCAGTATTGCTTCTCGCCACAAAACCTTATCAGTATGAATCAGCTCGGTCTTTGTTGAAGTCTGGCAAGAAATTGTGTTTTATTTTTTTATTGGGAAGCCACTGGGGCTCACTAGTATTGATTATAATGATTCAGTTCCCTTTTCCCTTTTTTTAACAGACGAAACCAAAAAGGAGGAGGTTCTCTATTCGACCCGTATATTTTATGTTTTTCCATCATATTTTTTTATGTAAGATCACGCATAACTTTTTACTGAGGCGTCCGATTCCGATAATTCTTTTTTCAGTGGATAGGGTGTACTTCGAATTTGGTCCCATTTGAATTTAAAAGATGAAATCCACCCCTAAGGGTAGCGAAATGAAGGATATTGATCACTCACCCTCTGAATTCTGGTCCGTTAACCGATTCTATCAGGCATAACTTTGTACTGGGTTCTTCGATTTGGATGATTCTTTTTTAATAGATAGGGTATACCTTATATTTGGATTTCGAAAGGAATTAGCCACCCTTACGGGTAGAAAAATAGGGGATAATTGATTTTTCACTAGTGAACATTGGCACACACATACGTAGTTGACAATGACAGATCGCTACTGACATTATTCTTGTTCCGTCAAAATCAGTATATTTTATGAGAGGATGGAATGATATACAAAGTAATGAAATAAACTAACCAGAACAACGAAAATAATTTATATTACAACAAATAGTAAAAGTAGATAATCATATTATTTAACTGGTAATAGTTGAAGGAAGGTGGGTAAGTAAGTATTTTGGAAGTAATAAAAAAACAAGTAGGTAGTAATTGGTAGATTTTAGCCACAAAAAATTGAAAAATTAAATTTTTTTAACAAAAAATTAAACCGACGAAATACGGAACTGAAAAGTAAAATAAAACTTTTAACAAATTAAACCGACGAAAAAATCAACTGAAAAGCAAAAAATAAAATAAACCTTCTTAGTCTAAATGATAATTGAGCTCCTAAACTAATGTTAGTAACTGATTTTGAGTCGGCGCCAAACAAACTAGCAATTGAATTAGGTGAAGCGTAAAATGATGGCAGCGAGATGCACGGCTGCGTTTTGATGACTTCTCTCATAGATAATGATCTTCGATAATTGTTTGTTTGGCGCCGACTCAAAATCAGTTGCTTTCATTAGTTTAGGAGCTCAATTATCATTTAGACTAAGAAGGTTTATTTTATTTTTTGCTTTTCAGTTGATTTTTTCGTCGGTTCAATTTTTGTTAAAAAGTTTTTATTTTTTACTTTTCAGTTCCGTATTTCGTCGGTTCAATTTTTTGTTAAAAAGTTTTTATTCACTGTACTTTTGAACACTTCATCCACAGATGGTATCTCTGTACGATTAGGAAATCACTGAGTTTTCACTTTGAAACAACTTGAATTAGAATTTTGTCGGAGCGAGGTTTATCGTGCTCGTGCTCGCATCAATACTAAGCACTAACTCTTTTCGTAAAATGCTCGAAGCACAAGCACTAGTTCAAAAAAGTGCTCGGGAGCACAGTGCTTGCGAGCACAAAAGGGCTTTGAGTGCTTTCACGAGCACTAAGCACAGTGCTCTGGGACAGCTCTGGATCCATCCTTCTTGGAAACTTGTACCACCGGAGCTGACCATGGACCCGATGATTCTTCGATGATGCCAACTTTGGTTACTTCCTCGACAAGCTTCTTGGTGGTTGTCGAATTGGATGGGCTTGATCTATCCTGTGCTGGACCAGGTTGGTTCGTTATGTGGACACGAATACGTCACTTTTCTTAGCAATTCATTTCATGGCGGCTTCGGTGACAAATGATTCAAGGATTTCTCGATGTCATCTGATGTGCCTCTTTTATCCGGATATCAGCTTGTTTAGAAGTCTGCTACCCATTAAACTGGCTCGCATATTCCTTCTCATAATAGTACCAGAAAACCGACTGTGCCATTTTACGAATCACCATCCGTAGTTATATCCTGTTATGTTTTCTACTTGCAACTATCATTGCTTAACTTGTTATGAACGTTTAAGAGAAAAAAATAGTTTTTGTTTTCGTTTTTCGCTTGTAACATAAAAACTAATGAAGCAATCTCGATGAAACAAAAACGGAAAAATCGGCGTTTTTAAAAATTCATAACACCTAGGCTCTTTGCAACATAGTATTGATAGATATTCACTTTATGTTTAAAAAATTCAGGCGATGTCGAATCATTGGTTTTTGCATAATGGCAATTTGCATTTTTTAATGCACCTTATTGGAGCCTGGATGTGTCATAGGTGGTCAGATTTCAAATTTCCAAAAATATATTGCAGGTAGAAGTATAAGACTACAAAACATCTAATCTTATTTTGCGTTAAAATACTGCAAAATAAGTGAAAAATACTTGCAAACATGACCGAAAACGGACGAGCACGTGCAAGCTGCTGAGAGTGGGGTAGAGCAGCAGATTCATAACTTGCCGTCAGCGCGCTTGTATTACTATTTATATGCTTCCCCGCGTCTGTTACCCTAACCCACATAGACAAATTTTATTTTTAGTTTCTCTATGCTACCCCACTACTCGGCCTCTTTCACACGCTCGCCCGTTTTCAGTCATGTTTGCAAGTATTTCTTGCCTATTTCGCAGCATTTTAACGCAAAATGGACATTTTGTAGTACTATACTTCTACTTGCAATATCTTTTTGCAAAATTGAAATCGGACCACCTATGACGCATCCAGGATTGCTCCAATAAAGTGCATTGAAAATTTCAAAGTGCAATTATTCAAAAACTAATGATCCGACGCGCTTGAGTTTTCTACACATGAACAACATATCAATCACTACTATATCGTGTAGAGCATGCGCTACAACTTTAATAATGGCAATGATACGAATGAAAAAAAAACGCTGATTTTTTCGGTTTTTTTCCGTTACTGAAAATCCGATCGAGTGGTGCTAGAGCATCGAAATTGCTTCATTAGTTTTCATGTTACAAGCGAAAAACGAAAAAAACACGTTTTTTTGCTCTTAAATATTTATAACAAATTAAGCAATGATTGTTGCGAGTAGGAAATATAACAGGGTATAAATAAAAAGTGCGCTGAAATTTGTTATATTTATGAATGTTTGGATTGTGGCTATCAAGGTTGTTGTAAATAATACAGTATATATAATGTGTGTGGTGTACCATTCCCCTAGCGCATCACAAGCCAATTTTTTAGCATTCTTAGAAGATAAACTAGAAGAGATGTTATGTTGTGATTGTGATATTATTATAGTGGGCGATTTCGATCTGAACCTTAACGGCACAGAGAACACCTACACCCGAAGAATCAAAGAACTGATTAATTATATGGGACTGTATCAATTAGTTAACGAATATACCAGAATCACTAAAGATTCATCTACATTAATCGATTATTTCATAACAAATGACAATTTGTTGAAATTTGAAGTATCGCAACTTCAAATAAGTGTTTCAGATCATTCTAATATTTTAATATCCTGTCAGTCAACTGTCCATAATGAATACAGTATGGAATAATGCTATTACTGACATTAATATAATATCCAAATTATTCATCAATAATATTAGTCTAAGAGCCAGTGAACGGCAGACCACACATAATTTAGGAAAGCCTAAAATTTCCCCAGTGAGTCTGTTATACCTACCAACCATGAGGTGGCGGTCGCGGTGGCCCCAGCTACACTCAGGTGCGACAGGTGTGATAATTTAATGATCTAAAAAAGTATTTTAGGAAGGCTGCCGTTTATATATGTCAAAATATACTATTATAGCTATTTAAAAAAAAACGGCAGACGATTATCACGGTTCTAAAGTGGTGGCAGACATTTTAAAAATTAAAAAAAAAAATGTTTTCAAAAGTATTTTAGGAAACTTGAAATTTATATATATTATTCTTTGAAGTTTCAAAAGCTTATACTTCTAAAGGCAGACCTTTACGTCGGTTTCTTTGACCTGGCAGACCGTAAAATATTTCTCCTCCGCGAGTATACCTGGTATGGGTGTAGTAGTAATAATAGCTGTGGGGTTACAAATACTTCACTTTCGGTCGTTCCTAGAGCGTGAGAATGTACAAATCACCGATGATGTAGTTCAAGAACTTGAAAGGCTACGTTCTTGCCAAACACCAATATTTTTTATACATGATCAGCAGCTCAAAGATTTGTGTACAAAGTATGCTACATATGAAGAAAAAATAGTCAATGGTGAATTCGGGAAAACGGCTCAATTTTATATGGTATACATGAAGCTAGTACAGCATTTTCTGACTCTGAGTAGGAGTATTAGGATTGGAGATTTTGAGCTGTTTAAGAATGTTTTACCGAAAATTACCAACTTATGTTTTGCTTGTAACCATTAAAATTATGCCAGATGGACTGTCAAATATCATTATAGTCTGATGAAAGTGGCTGAAACTCATCCAGGATTGGAAGAAGAGTTTAAAAATCGATTCTTTGGAATAAAACGGACTGCAAAACCATTTTCAAGACAACCTGTAGATTTGACTTTGGAGCAAACGATTAACGCTGATGCCGCTAGAAGACTTACCGGAATTGTACAGTTAACCGATTCAATTACAGCTCGTCAACGTTGGGCAAGGAGCCATGACATTCGCTCTACTGTAATAACTAACATTTTGGAGGAAGTAGGACTTGGGAAAAATCAGGATATTTCTGCCGAATTACAGCCATCAAATATTAAAAAAAGCACAGAACAACTGGAAAATTTCATCAAGTCTTTTAATCAGTATATCAACCCATTTAGTCATGACTTACCTATGGATCAATTATTTAACATTGCATCTGGAAAAGCTGCTTCGATTAAGGTTGAAAAGTTTCTCCTCAATATTGAGGAAATTGGTAAAGATCAACGAGAAACATTTATAACTGAGTGCTCATTGGACGTTTCTCGATTCGACCGAACGATAAAAAGAACATCTATTGACAATTTTTTCAGACAAATTGAAAAAAAAAATGTTAAAATTGGCGGAAAAGACAAAAAAATTGAGATCCAACGGGACTTATTTGGTCGCATGTTAGGGATTTCAATGGATCATAAAATCGATGTCCTACGAATTTTATCATACCCTATCACTCTTGTTTCTCTTGCGTTATGCCATTTAGACGGAACGATCTATAAGACCGACAAATCAGCTCTTGCCAAATGTCTAGAAGCTAAAATTGATCATAACCCACCAGGCTACTCGGATATTTACTTGATAGACGGATTTTTTATACTTCATGCGATGAATGAAATTCCAAAAACGTTTGGAAGCATTTCCAAGAGATTCTTGCAAATGATAACTAAATATCCTGCAAATAGAATCGATGTAATCTTCGATCAGTATTGGCATCCCTCGATAAAAGATCACGAGCGACAACTGCGAAAAGAGGCACCACTAATTAATTATTCAATTACCGGGCCTGATCAAGTGAGGCCAACAGATTTTTCAAAAGAACTGAAGAACACAAACTTCAAAGAAGCTTTAATTGATTTTTTTTCAACTCATTGGACAAATGATGAAATTGCTCCTTTCATTGGCAATAAATTGATTCACCTTAATTTATGAACTTGTCGATCGTACAAAACAAATAATGGAAAAGTTGAATCAACTATTATTGAAGATCTTAGTTGCGACTTGCATGAAGAAGCTGATACTAAAATTATTTAGCATGCATGTAACATCGTTGACCAATCTCATGTTGTCATTAGAGCCAGTGATACTGATGTATTAATAATTATGCTCGCTAACATGAAGAATTTAAAAAATGCTTCTTCCCATATTTCGATGCTTATCGGAACTGGTAATCATGAAAGATTCATTGACATCACCAAAATATATGAAGAACTGGGTGAATTATTAGTAAAAAGCTTGAGTGGATTCCATGCATTTACCGGATCGGACTTTAATCCAGCTTTTTTTAACAAAGGAAAGAAGAGACCTTTCGGCTTATTGAAAAAATGTGTGGAATTTCAACAAGCTTTTGCAGATCTTGGTGATCCGAACTTAACAGAGGAGCATTTACAAAGTTTGTTCGACATCATCCAAAAGTTTACTTGCCAAATGTATGGTGCAAAAAAATCAGTGGACGTGGATGATGGGAGATTCCAGCTTTTCGTCAGTAGCTATAAAGCTACTGATGTTAATGGAAATTTCACAAAAAAAGTCAAAAATTTCGATGCAAGTTCTATACCTCCTTGTAAAAGCGAGTTATTTCAACAGTTTCTGAGAGCTCATTATATTTCAAGCATTTGGAAAAATGCTTCTCAAAAACAACCAACAACGTTGACTCCACTTGAGTATGGTTGGGTAGAGGAAGAATACTCCTACATGTTTAAATGGGAAGATCAACTGCCATGTCTAGTCAGCGACTTGATTGATGATTCTCAAGGTAATTATATAGTTATAAAATTGACTTTAAATAAGAGACTCGATTTGCTAACTTCAATTTTACTTTACAGAAACTAAAAAAGCAGATGATGAAATTCATTCTCATGATGAAGACGATGATTCAGAAGATGATACTGAAGTATGAAGAGAAAATAGAGATAAAAATATAATTTTTCCATGTTTTGATAATGTTTTCAATTAATTTTTTATTATTTTTTTAATTACTATTTTTTTATTTCATTTTTTAAATTCATATTTGTGTTCAAGAGTTAAAAAATAAAAATAATTATGTCACTAATATTTTCATAATATCATTATTATCCTCTAAAATTTAATATTGGTTCGTAATGACCCATTTTCCCCATAATCCATTCAAAGACAGTAAGTACGTTCATTCATTTATATAACTCATATTATTTCTAAGATTGATAGTAGTTCATGAAATAGTTAGCTGATTTGATACCGTAATAAGTAGTTCTATATATTTTTATACTCGCAGAGGAGAAAGATTTTACGGTCTGCCAGGTCAAAGGAACCGATGTAAAGGTCTGCCTTCAGAAGTAACGCTTTTGAAACTTTGAAGAATAATATATATGAATTTCAAGTTTCCTAAAATACTTTTGAAATTTTTTTTTTTTGAAATTTTCAAAATGTCTGCCACCACTTTAGAACCGTGATAATCGTCTGCCGTTTTTTTAAATAGCTATAATAGTATATTTTGACATATATAAACGGCAGCTTTCCTAAAAACTTTTTTATTAAATTATCACCTGTCGCACCGAGTGTAGCTGGGGCCACCGCGACCGCGCTTAGCTAGCCCCCACCTCATGGTTGGTAGGTATAACAGACTCACTGAGGAAATTTTAGGCTTTCCTAAATTATGTGTGGTCTGCCGTTCACTGGCTCTTAGACTATATTATTAGTTGCTTAGATATATATGCACCATTCAAAATAAGACATAATTTCAATAATTTCAAATTGAAAGGGTGGTTTACAGACGAAATCATGACAGATCTAAAAAAACGCGACATTCTTCATAAAAAAGCGAAGGAAACCAAACTAGAAGGTGACTGGGATAAATATAAAATAAGTCGTAATTCAATTACCAAATAGATACGAATTGAAACTAAGAAGAATTATGAATCCATGATCGATGAAAATAGAGGAAACATTAGGGCTATGTGGAAGTCACTGAAAGGTTTACTTAAGGGAAACAGAAAACAAGAGTTCAAAGGTATTAAATTTGATAGTGTTCTCATAAAAACTGAATCAAAAGTAGCAGGATATTTTATTTCTTTTTTCATTGAAAGTTTGAAAGACCTCACCGTTAGTATAATACCAATGAACGAGTATAAGCATGTTCTCAGTTATTACTCCAACAAATGTAATACTTGGGGATTTTGAAACATTAACTATGTGTGATTTAAAAAAGATAATTCTTTCACATAAGAAAAATAATACAGATGATAACGGAATATAATTGAAAAAAATCGGTAATCGGTTTTTGGACTTGAGATTAATTTATCGTTAACCACTGGAACATTTCCGGATAATTGGAAAATTGCTATCATTGTTCCTATTGAAAAAATTACGAACACTTCTTTGACATCTGAACTTACATCCATAAATACCCTACCGATTTATGAGAAAATATTGGAAATCACAGTGAAAGATCAGCTAATGAAATTTATAGCGGAACATAATATTTTGGGTTTAGAAAATCCCATTCAAGTGAAACTGCACTACAATTTCTAATCTCTTCATGGAAAATTGACCTATCTAAAAAACATATTTTAGGTGTAGTCTTCCTGGATTTCAAAAGAGCATTTGAGACGGTCAACACTGACTTACTTTTGATGGAATTGAATAAGTATGGGATTGATCAAAATGTATTGAAATGGTTCAAAAATTATCTCACATATCGAAAGCAGTCAGTTAAATACAATCAAGTGGCCTCCAGTACTTCAAATATAAATTCAGGAGTTCCACAAGGGTCAGTATTGGGTCCATTACTTTTCTTGCTGTATATTAATAACATTGTGATGCATGTTAAAAAGTGTATTGTTCTGGGACACCTAACGAAATCACAGAATGTTTGAATGGGGACCTATTAAATATAAATGAATGGTCATGTGACAACAGCCTCAAGTTAAATGTTAGTAAAACAAAATTTATGTTAATCGCATTAGACAAATTATCTGAGTGAACAGTTGACCTACTCAAGTAGTATTCATACACACTCCACTAGAAATAGTATGGGAAATTTTTGTATCAACAGAGAGTATATAGGTTGTGACTGTTTAGTTCTGGATTGATTTTATTCAATAATTCACCTATCCATCTCAAAAACTGTTATCCATTGAATTCATTCAAAAGAAAGTGTATGGAATATATATTTGTAAATGTACCTATTTAAACTTGTTTATACGATGTGACTTGTCTCTTTTTAAAATTATTGTTTTTGTATTGTTTATCTATTATGAAGTGACTGTATCTATTATGAAGAGCATTATTTGCTAATAAAGAGTTATATATAAATACGGATCGACATTCGTATGATGACACAGTCAGTGGTACTATTTTTGTTACAGAATCAATCTATTGATTGGTCTATAGTGTCATATTTTATCCGGATATCAGCTTGTTTTGCAGTCTGCTTACCTCTCAACTGGCTCGCATACTCTTCATAATGTCATCAGATGTGCCTCTTTTATCCGGATATCAGCTTGTTTTGCAGTCTGCTAACCATTCAACTGGCTCGCATACTCCTCATAATGTCATCAGATGTGTCTCGTTTATCCTGATATTAGCTTGTTTTGCAGTCTGCTAACCACTCAACTGGCTCCCATACTCCTTCTCATAATGTCATCAGATGTGCCTCTTTTATGCGGATATCAGCTTGTTTTGCAGTCTGCTACCCACTTAACTGGCTCATATTCCTTCTCATAATGTCATCAGACGTGCCTCTCTTATCCGGATATCAGCTAAATGATCCTGTTCTCGCAGGTGAGTGAGAACGTGGGGGTGACCTGGCAGGTGATGACGAGCGTGGTGGTAACGCAATCTCTCTTGAAATGTTCGCTTCTACCACATTTCCCGAAGTTCCCTCTTGATTGGTTAGTAGCGCTGCTATTTCTAGGTTCACTTTCTCTTTTATTTTGTCCAGCATATGCATCATTTTGACACTTCGCGTATCTTCCTGAAGTGGCTCTTCGATCGATACCCCAATTTGGCCTTTTAAGACCTTCCTTCCAAGGAACTAATCAAAGCTTCACTGCATTTCTTGAAGTGTGTAAATTTCAGAGTCCTTTGATTTTCGATATCTTTCAATCCATCAATAAATACCTGCACCGCCAACGGTTCTTTGAAATGTTCCGTGGCTTCTGGATAGGCAAGCTGGATAAGTATCTGCACATCTGCTTCAAACTTTCACCAGATTTCTGCACTCGTGTTTTCAACTATGCCTGGTACAACTGTTCTCTATCAATTAGTTGTTGCTGCAGCTTCAAATTGTTCACGATACAGGGACCATGGCAACTAGCAAACCAAAGTTGGTGGTTTTACAGAATTGTGCGATGTGGCAACCCTGTCATGGTGGTCTTGGATTTTGAGTGAAGCAATTTTCTTTCTAGTTCTTTCAAGTGCTGCATTGTTTTTTCATTCACTTTTTGCCTCACCCACACTTCTTTCTTTGCTTCTTCTCTGACTGCCCTGACTTCTTTTCTCGCTTCTTCTCGTACTGCAGTAACTCCTTTCTTTACTTCTTCCTTCAGTTCTACTGACTGTTATTTCACCAGGAGCTACATTAGTGTTATGTATGAGACTGTTGTATTACCCTGTAGTAGTTTGAAGTAGTCGGCGTCTCTCCAGGATAATGTTATGTTGAGTTATGATATGTTATTATGTCACTTATGCCAGCCATAATAAGTAATATACGTTAGTTAAACCGATAACATTCTTTCTGAAAGAACCTACGAGGTCATACACAATATTGGCGCAGTCGGAGCAGAAAGATAAGATTATTTTGCAGAATGTCGGCTATCGGCTCAATTGAACATTTCAATCCCAGCGAGCCTAATAAATGGTCAAATTATATCGAAAGACTAAAATTCTACTTACAAGCAAATGATATAACGGATACTGAAAAGAAGAAAGCTGTGTTTCTCATAGTATGTGGACCATCCACCTATGATATTATACATTCCTCAGTTGCTCCAACATCAGTTTATGCAGTTCCATTTGACGAGATTATTGAGAAGTTAACAGATCACTTCAATCCAAAGAAATCCACTATGGTGGGTAGGTTTCATTTTCACCGTCGAAATCAATGTCCAAATGAAAGTATCGCAAACTATATTGGTGAACTCAGACGCCTAGCGTTATACTGTGGTTTTAAGAAGGAAATACCCAATGAAATGTTACGAGACAGACTGGTATGTGGTGTGATAGATGAAAATTTACAACATCGCTTACTATCAGAAAACGAGTTACAGTTCAAGAAAGCCGAAGAGATTGCACTTGCACATGAAGCGGCCATGCCAAACATTTGTATGTTTAAAGAGAGTGAAAATTCAAGTTCGGCAAATCAAGTGATAATGTTTGAATCACACAAAAGAACAGAAGATATTACAAGAACAATGATGAGAATATGTTTCCGTTGTAACAATCAACACCTACCGGAAAATTGTGAGTTCAAAAACGCCAGATGTAACTTCTGCAAGAAATTGGGTCACATAGAGCGGCCTGTTTGTCCAAGAAAAGGCAACAAGGCTCATCAAATAAAAGGCACTTCAACCAAAAGTCAATTGACGTTGAATGTCAAGACGCAGTGACACATTTTCAGGATGACATGTATGAACCGTGCATCTACACAGTGAGTCAAGGATGTTCTGTTTTCAAGATAGAACCAAATTTCAAAGTCAATATAAATATCAACAAGGAACCAACAGTGATGGATATTGACAGTGGTGCTGCTTACTCAATGATTGGTGTAGAATCATTTGAGAAGATCTTCCAGGAAATGAAACCTGTGATGAAAAAACCAGATTTTATACTGAGGGATTATCAGCGCAATATTATTGATATATTAGGAATATGTGAGTCCAAGTTGAATTGGGAAAGATAGAAAGAAAACTTCCTTTAGTTATTGCAAGGAAAAATACAGCAAACTTACTGGGAAGAAACTGGTTCGAACCACTGAACATTTCATTGAATGGTATCAATACAATTATTAACGTCTCAGACAATAAAGTTAAGGAAATTTTGTCGGAATTCCAAGGAGTTTTTGACGACAAGTTGGGTGACTTTAAAGGTGCCCCAATTTAATTGAATCTGGATCCAACCTATTTTATCGAAGGTGAAGAATCTGCCATTTGCATTAAAACCATTAGTAGAGGAAGAGCTGCATAAGTTAGTGGAGCAAGATATTCTGGAACCGGTGGAGCACTGTCCATGGGCCACTCCTATTGTGCCGGTAATTGAAGCGGATAATAGTATTCGTATATGTGGTGACTATAGAGGGACAATAAATAAGGCATTGTTGAAAGATGTATATCCAGTTCCATCAGTGCATCAGGTTTTGGCTACACTGGCAGGAGGATTTTTTTTCGAAAGACTAGATTTGGAACAAGAATATCAACAGTTGAGAGTGGATGACGCTAGCGCTGACGCCCAAACACTTATAACCCATAAAGGAGCATTTAAAGTAAAGCGTTTACAGTTCGGGATATCAATTGCACCTCAAATTTTCCAAAGATTCATGGATAGCAGGTTAGCAGGAATCGAGGGGGTCATGCCATATTTCGACGACGTTCTTATTGTTGCTGAATCCGCAGATAGTTGGAAGTTAAGTTGAGGTCTGTCTTGAAGCGTTTCAAAGAAGATGGATTATGACTTCGTGCAGATAAATGCGAATTTTTTGTATGTCAAGTGAAGTTTTTGGGTTTCCTCATAACAGAAGATGGCATAAGTCCAACAAATGAAAAAATAAAAGCCATTCAAGAAGCGCCAGCACCAACGTCAAAGCTTGAACTTCAAGCATTCCTGGGAATGCAAAATTTTTTCCATTTATTTTTGGAAAATAAGGCTACCGTAGCCGAACCACTTCATAAAGGTATCTCTTGGAAATGGACGACTGAAGAACAGGATGCATTTGATAAACTCAAAAGAATGTTGTCATCGTCAAAAAATTTGGCTCATTACGACGAAAAGAAGGCTTTAGTTCTGACGTGTGATGCCAGTCCATACGGAGTAGGTGCTGTTTTAAGCCATTTGGATGAATGTGGTAAAGAAGTTCCAATCGCATTTCATAGCAGAACACTTTCAAGTTCAGAAAGACGGTTTGCACAATAATTGGACAGAGAAGCATTAGCCCTGATAGTGGGCGTCAAGAAATTTCACAATTATATTTATGGAAGGAATTGTGAGATGAGAACAGACCATAAACCTCTGCTGGGAATTTTTTAGAATAATAAATCGATTCCAGAAGTAATACCACCCAGAATGTTGCGGTGGATTCTGATTTTGTCATCGTACGATTATAAGTTAGTTTATGTTCCGGGTACCCAAATACCTCATGCAGACGCTTTGAGTCGGTTTCCGCTAACAAGCCAGGATATAGAAGGGCCACCACTTCAGGAAGTACTGATGTTGGAATCAGTTCCGGAAAAATCATTTACAGCGGAGGAAATTGCGAAGAAAACGAAAGAAGATAGAATACTATCGAAAGTATCATTTTGGATACAAACAGGCTGGACAGACGACAAAAATAAAGTCCCAGAAGAATTGAAACAGTTTTGGCAGAAGAGAAATGAATTGTCAATGTATAATGGTTGTTTATTGTGGGGGAATCGAGTGATTATTCCACCTATCGAAACCAATCAAGTACTGCAAATTCTACATGCAACGCATCCAGGAATAGTCCGGATGAAAGCCCTTGCCAGGTAACATGTATGGTGGCCAGGACTAGACGCTGACATTGAACGTCTAGTTCGTGGTTGTTCTGTATGCTAAGAAAACCGGAATATGCCGCCTACACCCACGGGAAGAAACAAGAGAACCTTGGACTAGACTGTATATAGATTTCGCTGGACCAACACAAGGATCTTTGTTTTTAATAGTAGTCGATTCATTTTCAAAATGATTGGAAGTACGGGTAGTGCCTTCCACTTCTTCCCAGTCAGCCATATCAGAGTTAAGAGAATTATTTGCCACTCACGGAATTCTATTAGTGATAGTGTCTGACAATGCTACGGCTTTCACATCATGGTTCCAAATATTCCTGACAAATAATTTGATAAGGCATGCTAGATTAGCACCGTATCACCCAGCATCTAATGGACAGGCAGAAAGGATGGTGCAGACAACGAAACATTTCTTAAAAATGTTGAAGGACGGAGATATAAAGACGAAGCCAGCCAGATTTCTAATGCAGCAGCATTCAACTCCAATTTCAACAACAGGGAATAGTCCAGCAGATATTTTGATGAACAGGAAACTGCTAACGAGACTGAGCTCCTTGCACCCCAAAGTTTTGGAAACATCCAAGAAACAAACATTAGAGGAAGATGCACCGGAAGTATTGAGACAATTTCGAGCCAAGGATCCGGTGGAAATGGGCCAAAATGGAGTCCAGCCTTCATTCAAAAGTTTCTGGGACCAGTATCTTATAGATTAGATACGCCTGAGGGAAATGTACTACACAGACACGTGGACCAGATAAGAAGACGGCAAGAAGAAATATACAGTTCACCTAGACTTTCCGATACAAGTAATTCACCCCGAATCGGCAATGAAAAACAGTTATTAGATACTGTCGATGAGAATGAGGTGCAGAGAGATGCAAATGTGTGGATGTATCAGAGCCCATTTCGGATGGACAAGTTATTCAGAACAAACCCGTTCGTGCTACTAGACCACGAAACCCGCCTCGATATTTAAAGGATTATACAAGTTGATATTCTACGAAGTAGAAGGGAGGAGTGTTATGTATGAGACTGTAGTAGTTTTGAGTAGTCGGCGTCTGTCCAGGATAATGTTATGTTGAGTTATGATATGTTATTATGTCACTTATGTCAGCCATAAGAAGTAATATACGTTAGTTAAACCGATAACATTCTTTCTGAAAGAACCTACGAGGTCATACACAATAATTAGCAATTCAGGCAGGGATTTCTTGTTTTATCTTAATTAGAGCTCGTGCAGGATGCAGGATGAATAATTTCACATAGCTGTACTATTCCAACGCAGCACCCAGGGTCTTCTTGTAATCGAGCCCCAACATTCTTCTCAGATGAACCAGGTATTATACCAGTTTTAACAGATTTACCTTACGGTTTCTTTCGGTTAATGTTGTTAAAATGAATTCTTCCCCTCCAAATTTGATGATTTTTCGCTCACCATCTGATGAAAATCCATGGTAACTTATCAGATCCATCGCAGAACTCGTCTCCTATGCCTGCCACGAAAACTCTTTCCATTATGCGTTGTTCTTCCGTGGGTTAGTGTGATATCAGCTTCCTCTCGTATCTGTGCATTCTCTAGGACGAAATTGGAAGTAGGTGGTTTTTGTTGCGGATCTGATAAAACGACGCACCAGTGTCTATAGTGCATATGACATCTCTTTGGATTACCTTCTCAATACAAACAGATGAATCTGAATAAAATATGTTATTTTTCTTTACGATTGGTAGAAAAAATGATGTACAGTACCCCACTGATTGTGTTTTGCACACATATTAAGAACCGACACAATAATTTCACACCTATGACCTGGTATTCTGACCTAGATCGTCAGAACAAAAAAAACAAAGATATAGCGAATGCACTAGTTTTTACCAGCATGATTTACATTTTAACATATGGCGAATGCACATTCGCCAAAATTTTGTTATAGTTTTCATCTCATGTGGAGGTGTCCAGTGTCTATAGTGCATAAGACATCTCTTTGGATTACCTTCTCAATACAAATAGATGAATCTAAATGAAATATGTTATTTTTCTTTACAATTGGTAAAAAAAAATTATGTACAGTACCCCACTGATTGTGTTTTGCACACATATTAAGAACCGACACAATAATTTCATACTTATGACCTGGTATTCTGACCTAGATCGTCAGAAAAAAAAACCAAAGATATAGCGAATGCACTAGTTTTTCACTGATTTATATTTTAACATATGGCGAATGCACATTCGCCAAAATTTTATTATAGTTTTCATCTCATGTCATGTCTCATCTCAACTCATGTCTCATCTCAACTAAAAAGTTAAAAATAATATTATAGGTTAAAAAACTAAAAAACACGCTTATAAAGCAATAAGGACTAAAATGTTGAAAATAATAAGAATAAAATCATTGACCAAAAAAATTTCTCTTATGTAAAAAAAGCGTGGGGTGCTCTTTACTTACCATTCATAATGATTAAAATAACTATTATCAAGCACCCCACGCTTTAAATAAGAGAACTTGTTTTGGTAAATTACTTTATTCTTATTATTTTCAACATTTTAGTCCTTATTGCTTTATAAGCATGTTTTTATAGTTTTTAAACTATAATTTCATTATATTTCATTAATAATTGGAAACTGTAAAATGTTATTGTCATCAATCTATTGTAAAATATGAGTTGATGTACATATATTGCCTTTTTGCAATATGAAATAACACTTCAGCTATATCTATGCTATGTTCAATTTCACAGAAGTAAATGAAATATTCAAAACCAAATTATGCACCAAGAACTTCAGATGAATATGTTTTACATGAAATAAATGTCCGTTGTTTAATTTTTCTGAATATTTCCATAATGAAAAACCCCATAAGCCCGCCTATGATGACTAAATTTACAGCAGCTGAATTGAGAGATATCACCGATACAAGAACAGAACAGAAACCTCCTCGAAGCAGGTAGAAATGCCATAGTACGGGTAGTGCCGAACAACTTTCTCTAAAACTACAAATATTACTATAACTCAACTTAACCAATACAGATATTTTATATTATAAATATCCGGTAAACGTTTTTTGAGGACTGGTGTTGATGATGTTTTCACTTTCTTTCATTTCCAAATAGGGTAATGCAACATCTTATTTGGCCTTAGTGAGTTTTCCTAGAGCTTAAAATAGTTTTTTTATCAAAGGGATTTATTGTATTTCATACATGTTTTTTTCTAACTTTCTTTTCTTTCAAGCCTTTTTATTCTTTCGATATTAGTTTCAAATGTTTTACTGAATAACATGGCTGAAACTGAATTGTCAGGGTATGGAAGCTCTCAAAACCAAGAAAATTTCAGTGTTGCTGTGTTTTTCGTAGAAGTTGTTATGGTCAGTTGAAAAATGAGACTTTTATCAAGAATCACCTTATTGTGTGCAACCATTGCGACCCAACCAAAGTAACAAATTTGAACTATGAACTGTCATCTCTGCTGGAAGAACTGAAGTCCGAGATAAAGATCAAGTCAGACTACATTTCTAAATTGAAATGTGAATATAAATCCATAAATATGGAATCTGAAATTAACTCAATAATTGTATATAAGCAAGCATAAATTCATGAACTTCATCTGATCATAAAAAACTACAAAGACAATGAAGAAGACTCCACAAAAGGTATCAGTAGCAACAGGTACCCAGACAGATCCCCAGATAGTGAAAAAAAACAACATAGTAGAAAAAGTAAATATTAGGAGATCGAATATATCGGCCAGTGCCGGTGAAGAGGGTATCAAGAACAATCTTGATTATATCAAAAGTGATGAACTTGGAACTAATTTGGAAAATATAAATCACCGGGATTCTATGAGGAATTCTGCTCCAAACGGCAACTCAAAACCAAGTGATCTCAAAAGTCTCAAGCTAGAAAAGATGATTATTCCCAAAATAAATTGAATTTAAAATATAAATAAAATAATGAAAAAGCAACAACATTGGACCAGAGGGCAAAATAACATGTATGAATGTACTACCAGGAACGGACCAGCCTGAGGAAGTCATAGTAACAATACAGGTTCTAGTGTAAAGGTTTCCAAAATCATGTATAAGTTTGAAGTAAGTGACCATCTACTCCAGCCCACCCAATATGAAACGGATCTTCTCTGTGAAGATTCAACCAATAAAATACTAATTATAGGAGATGAATATGCAAACAAGTTCCCGGATGCTCTCAAACGCTCTCTGGCTAACGAAAATTTTCTTATTCAAGTGAATATAAAACCCAAAACTGAATATATTTGCAGACACCATATATAATGGCTAAGAGGGCCATCTTATTATCATGTTTAACACTACAAATATCAGTAAAAATAGATCTTTATATCTAGTTTCGAAACAGATTTTGCCTCTCAGCAAACTGACAAATATGATACTGATTGCTAAAAAAAAATTTCATTAAAAAAATTAATAAATAAAACGAAGAGAAAATTAATTAGGTTTGAAAAACATAATATAAATTCCCCCATTGATTTTTTTAAAATGGTACAAAAATAAAATTACTTGCAGATGTAAAAAACTGTATTTTGAAAGGAAGACGTCAAGTAATAATAAACATATGGAAAGCATCAAATTATAGGTAGTGACACCTATAATCTGTGCGGTGAAGCTTATACCTGTTGTCGTGGAATTTTAATGGCACGATATTCGTGCACATTAATATGTCACCAACTATGTCAGCATATGACATCAATAGTCGTACTCCTAGTGCGTGTAACCGCAAAAACAAATTTCAAGAGAAAGAGAAATTTGTTACGAATCCAAGAGAACCCACCATCCGCTGTTTCATGGTTCCCAATCATCAGGACGGCTTGTGGTCTCTCTCAAACTCGTATCTGATATCTCGTAGTGTTAATATCCACCGGCAAGTAGTAAAATATGGAAAGCATCAAATTATAGGTAGTGACACCTATAATCTGTGCGGTGAAGCTTAGACCTGTTGTCGTGGAATTTCAATGGCACGATATTCGTGCACATTAATAGGTCGCCAACTATGTCAGCATAAGCCTACCCACGACATCAATAGTCGTACTACTAGTGCGTGCAACCGCAAAAACAAATTTCAAGAGAAAGAGAAATTTGTTACGAATCCAAGAGAACCCACCATCCGCCAACAGCTGTTTCATGGTTTCCCAATCATCAGGAAAGCTTGTGGTCTCTTTCAAACTCGTATCAAATATAGTGTTAATACCCACCGGCAAGTACAAAAATATGGAAAGCTTCAAATTATAGGTAGTGACACCTATAATCTGTGCGGTGAAGCTTAGATCTGTTAAAATTCCACGACAACAGGTCTAAGCTTCACCGCACAGATTATAGGTGTCACTACCTATAATTTGATGCTTTCCATATTTTTGTTCATGCCGGTGGGTATTAACACTACGAGAGACCACAAGCCGCCCAGATGATTGGGAAACCATGAAACAGCTGTTGGCGGATGGTGGGTTCTCTTGGATTCGTAACAAATTTCTCTTTCTCTTAATAATAATAATAAAGCGGCTTTATTCTTCATTTCAATAACTTTACATACATTATAAATACGAAAGAGAAAAGACAAAATGATGAAAAGGCGAAATTACATACACAGGAGAAAAGAAGCTTTACATAAGAGAAATAAAAAATATATTTATACATGTTCTTTAAATATCAATTTTATATGGGAAACTTTTAAACATGATCATTGTTCGGTCTCATGAGATTTTTCACTCGACTTGCTTGCAGTATAGCTGCTGGATGATGATGTTTATGATTGATTGATTATGAATGTAAGACAACACTTACAACACGAATATTTAATCTCTTATATAAATTACAATGAATGAAGAATGACTTATAATGACAAGTTGATGACAGACGTTGTTTTTTTTCTTATTTAATTCACTCCTCGTTCTCTCTCCATCTTTCTGTCTATGGACCAAATCGAGTGAGCCAGATTGGAAATCAAATAATATTATACAGTAGGAAACAGTACAGGCCGCCCCCCTTGAAAGGACCAGCTTTCAAAAACAATACATATGAATGTCTTTAAATAAAGCATTTTATAAAATTCAGAACTGTTTTTTTTAAGAGTTTATTGATAAAGTGCAAACTTTAAACACTGGTCTTTTAAAAATTCCATTAGCTGTTTTTACGTTCACTACGCGAAGTGTTTTGTCTTTGCCAGGAAACACGATTTTTCTACTCCTGGTGTAAAATCCTCCTTTGATGTAAAATGGGCCAGCAAAGTCTGTACCGGTTGTCGCAAACGGGCGTTGCGGTTGTAGACGTGAATGTGGAATATCTCCCATTTGATATCGACTTTCTATTGGTTTAGATCTGAAGCAAGTTACACATTTGCGTAAAACTCCTCGAACGGCACTACGTCCGTTGATTAGCCTAAAATTTGATCGAATAGCCGCCAAAGTGGCTTGAGCACCTGCATGAAGATGCCTTAAATGTTCATGCAAAATTATCAATTCCGTAAAATTACCCTGATGTGGTAATAAAATCGGATGTTTGTGGTTATATGAAATGTTGGAATATTTCAGTCTTCCACCTACTCTGATTAAACCGTTATTATGCAAGGATGGATTTAATGACATAATTTTACTATTTGGAGATATGTTCTTTGATTTTGCCAGTGATTTAAACTCTTTTGGGAAAGTTTCCTGGAATTAATTTACAAATTGTATTAACGGAATTGTCAATTTCTGCCTTTGATAATTGACCTGAAAGGCGAGCTTCAGGATTTGAGATTTTTGAGTTGTTTGCAAATCGCAGACAATAAGCTAGGACTCTTTGAAGTCTTGTGAATGAGGAAAAACGATCAATGATGTTGATATCTTGGGTTTCTGTCACTGATATTGAATTAAGATCGGTTTTCTTGAGCTCAGGAATTTTCGAATTCGACAAAATATCAGCTTTGGGCCAGAAAGTTTCTCTTGGGACATCCAAGCAGGACCGGTCCACCACATTTTGCATTCTATCAATTCCCTTGGATTGAGACCTCGTGATATGATATCTGCTGGATTCGATTCAGAGGAAACGTGACTCCATTGATTTTTATTTGAAAATTGCTGTATTTCAGTGACTCGATTAGACACAAACGTCTTGAGTTGATGTGGCTCAGTGTTAATCCATGCTAATACAATAGCTGAGTCAGTCCAATAATGAATGTATTCGATATTGTTAGGAATAGCTTGAAGTACCTTTTGAGTAAGTTGAATACCTAGTAGAGCTGCGCAGAGTTCGAGCTTGGGTAGTGTTACCATTTTGAGCGGCGCCACTCGGGACTTTGCGCAAATTAAATGAACATGAATTTTATTGAATTGATCAGTTGATCGCAGATAGCAACAAGTTCCATAGGCCCTTTCTGAAGCATCTCCAAAACAGTGCAATTCAATGGAAATAGGATTGGGACAAATAATATGTCTAGGAATATTTACTGAATTTAAATGAAGTATTTGACTCGAAAATTCGAGCCATGAATAATGCAAAGTGACAGGAAGGCTTTCGTCCCAATGAAGACCTAGTCCCCAAAGCTTTTGATTAATAATTTTGGCTTTGATAGTACAAGGACCAATAAGACCTAAAGGGTCAAAAATTTTGCGCCAATGCAGATAGTATTGTGCGCTTTGTGACATTTGATGCTTGATCATGACTAACAGTATACTTGAAAATATACTGAGTTCCATGTCAAACCCAGCATTTTTGTGACTTTGTCATCGGAAATGAAAGTTTGTGACGATTGAGATTTGACTCCGGAAATGTTTTTTAGAAATTCACAGTTATTCGAGACAAATTTTCTAATATTGAAACCGGCTGAGCTTAAAATATGAGTGAGTTTCGATAAAACTTGTTTTCCATTTTGAACAGAATTGAAACCTGTCAGCAAGTCATCTACATAGAAACTGGACCTGATAATTTCACTAACTTGAGGGAATTCTGATTCATTTTCTATAGCTAATTGAAATAGAGATCGAATACAAAGGAATGAAGCATTGGCAGTACCATAAGTGGCTGTGTTCAATTGATAGTGACCTAGTTCTTGAGATGAATCAGAGCGCCATAATATGCGTTGCAAATCACGTTGATCAGGTTGTATGATCACCATTCGATACATTTTCTCTATATCGGCTGTTACCACATACTGATAGGTTCGAAATCTGGTCACTATTGTAAACAAATGGTAGGACCCACTTTCAAAACATCATTCAGTGAAATCCCACAAGAAGTATTTGCATATGACATTGGCAAAGGTCCGGACAATATCCAACCAAGCCTTGTTTTTTGTAAAACTGTATGATTATTGAGTAAATTTATACGTCCGACACAAATCAAATTCCAAAAAATAGAAGCTACAATGAGCAGGTCGATTGGACCAGGTTCATTGAATTTTTCATCTGCCAAAACAATATTTTGTGGAATTTTGAGATAGCTTATATGAAATGAAAATGCAGGCAAATATCACGCAGAACATTGAATGATATCCGCCTGAAAATCGGTGCATACTTCCATTAACAATGAAAATTGATTGCGAATGTTTCTTTCTGATAAACTTGATTATGTTTGATTCATACCAGGTCCGCCTAACAATACGTATTCCGGTTCCAGGCTTTTGGCTCTCATCAGTACGGAGTAGTCACCAGTCAGAGATCTGAAGACCTCTGGCCGAAGCGAGACCCAACACAAATGCGTGGTATTTGCCAGGAAAGTAGTTGTTTTTCGCTTGTGGTCTACCACAGTGGCGGATTTATAGATTTGCCGCCCGTAGGCTATTCAACTTTTGCCGCCTCTAAATTTTGATATCTTAGTCCACAATCATATCACTTGTGCTATCCATTCAGCCAGACACTCCTACCGAATGGTCATGTCGTTTGTTCTGGCGTTTCTAAATCCGATGTTTTCTCACATTAAACCGTACCTAACAAATACGATGTACATGTATATTATTTAAAAAGCAACTTATCAGAAAGAAAAATGATCGCTGAGCTCATAAAAATTATTTTTTCAGTTATGATTAATTACTTTTTATATAAAAAAAAGTTATTCTAATGCCATATCGTATGGATTTTTGAAGATCGTGTTCATAGTAAACACGATAACTTTCTAAAAAATTATTTTTTCACTTCAATTTTTTTTTAATATACTCGTTTGACTGGAGAGAAGCCGTTGAATAAAAAATTGCTGCTTAGTATTGTTTATCTTATTATAATTAATTCATTCCGATTGGCATTTTCTGAAAAAGTTGGCTTTGTGAAAAAGTTACCAAATGTACTAATGTAAACATTCAATTTAAATAATTCGTGTACGACATCAGCGCTTAAGGCATGCTCATTTGGATTTTCCAAACTTTTTCTTACTACAAATAAAATAATTAACTGATGAAATGTATCAATTTTCTAATCAGCAAATTGTCTATTATTATATATTGTGACGAATTTTTATATAATTTAAAGAACTAGTTTTTTATTTAATAAAAATTAGTCAATTTTAGTCAGTATTTTTTACGCATAAAGAAATAACTTTCTGAAATTGAATTTGACAATTTGCAAACTTGCTGCAGCAATCATGATTAGACCATCGATATTATATCAAGATTGAATTGTGTAAGGAGATCTCATAATTATTAGGTACACGGAGAAAAAATTATAGCAGTTATCAGCGAAGAAAATATGTAAAAATAAAAAAAATCGATTTTTGTTAAATATTTTAATTTCTCTCCAATTTTCGAAATTCGTATTTTGTGTGTATAATATTTTTTTTTTGTAAATCTAAATAAAAACTTTATGAACTAAATTTGCCGCTCCTTAAAATTTGCCGCCCTAGGCTCCAGCCTACTCAGCCTGCTGGTAAATCCGCCACTGGTCTACCACGTGTTTCAATTTATATTTAATTTTTGTGAAGAGACTCTTAAGTCCCTTGTTTCTGATATTACACTTCACATGGCTCTCTTGTTATCTAATAATTAGTTTGTGAACGATAAGTGCTGGGACACTTGTTTCGTTTAAAATCAATGGAATGAAATGGGCATACAATGTTATGATTATAATAATACATGTAGTATAGGTAAAATATGAATTGGATAAAATACAATAAGGATAAAAGCAATATAAGTCAAATATAGTGTATGAAAAACAAAAATAATGAGAATAATATAAATTTATAAAATTTATTTCCAAATCAAAAATCGGACACATTTGCGTACAGAAAAACAAAGTTGACAGAAGGTATGAAATGTCCGATTTTCAGAATATCTTGAGATCATGCAACTTGGATTGGAGAGAATGAACTCTTTCAATGTTTTCTTGAATATTGTTACATTTGTTATATTTTTTATATTTTCTGGTATGATGTTGTATAGTTTTGGTGCGAGAAAGGAGTATGATCTTTGTGAAACCGTTTTTAACATCAATTGTGTAACGTAATGGTGTTTCCGACGAGTAGCATAATTGTGTCGTGGATGTTGTGAATGATTTTCATTTATATGGTATTTATTGCAGGAACAGAGGAAATATAATTGTCTAGTGTATTGACCACCTCGAAACTTCTATTCAATCGCGTGAATTTGAACAGCCCAATATGCGGGCACTCGCCGTGATCGAATTGAGTCTGCGACAACCTTGATTTCTAGTTGGTTGAAGGTATAGGCACAGTTTACTATAAACTGTGGTATAGGCCACAGTTTATAGCTAAAGAAGCAGTTAGCTCACTTGGCCCAAATGCATGTTCCAGGGTAACATCCACTCCAGGGAAAGAATTCAGGATGCGCAGAAGACTGTACGCGATTATCGCTCTTCGAAGTATTCGAAAAATGTCAGTATTAGTAACACAGTAACACGCGGTATGCGCGAGGGATAAAAATCAGAGTTGCGCAGTGTACAAACGGGAACATAAAGATCAAAGTGCCCACGCCAAGTGAGCGAACTGATTCTTTAGCTATAAACTGTGGCCTAGGCACAGTTTATAGCTATAAACTGTGGTATAGGTATCAAGTGAAGTACAGCTAGAGGACACTGAGACTGTGTGACCCGGGTTGAGGGCTTGAGGGTTTAAATAAATTCCTAGATCTTGGTGGGAAGGGGAAGTGTCATAAACAGAAATGAAACTAGCTTTATGAAATCAACTATGGAAAACATCAGAACATCATCTGAGGTTGGAAATATAATTCAGAAAAAGAACATACCAAGCAGGTAGTTAGAATCATCATCTGAGAAAAGGTTTCCGATGACAAGAATCTAGTAGAAAGTAAGTAAAAATCCTTCGATTATTTCTTTCCCTCTCCTGCAACTGAAGTTATGGAATTGTACGACAACTGTTAGCAAGTCTAAGACTGTATGAACAGAACAAGGTGAGTATGAATCACTTCATAGGTGGGAGGTCCATATACTTCTTAGGTAACGTTGTAAGTACTTCCTACGATTCAACTTCAGCACTACGCTGTCTTCTCCCATTCACATTCTCCTAACAATTGGTCACCCAGAATTCAGATACACACTCCATTGATTAATCTGAGCATACAAATATCAATCTTAGGAACAGACAGGACATTATAGAGATGAGGGTACTCAACTCAACTTCAACGATACCCTGCAATGTTCCAATAATATTTCTCTGCTGAAATGACTTCCTAAATCGTAGAATACACTTCATTAATCAAGCTGGTCAAAATGATAGTAACTTTGCAGGTAGAAAAAACGAACCTTGGAACTTTATAAGTAGGTAGGACTTACCTTCAACTTCTACGTTACCCTGATAATTTTCAATAATGTCTTTCTACTAATTCCATACTTTAAATGGAAGAATATACCCTTGATAAAGAAAAAAAACTTTAGAGTTAGTAAAACCAAATCTAGGGAAATTATAACAGGTAGGAATACACCAATTTCCCCTTTCTATAATGTTTCTCTACTAGTCCAATATATCAAATGATATAATACACTTTTCTCATCAAGCTGATATGCTTTTTACCCACCTTACCGAGCTTGAGAGTTGAAAATAGAGTTTCAAAGTAAAACTTGTCCCGAAGCGTAGGTTGTCAACAAGACGTCAAAAACTAAAGTTTATTGCTGAAATTTGGTAAATGCCGTATTTATTCAAAAGGGAAATCTGGTTCTAATCGTACAACAGAGATCTTAGACGACTTTTCTGCAAGTTTCAGATTGTAAATCCAATCGGGAAATTCGAATATTGGCAAGTTCCAGTCGGACAATTTGGAATTCTTGGAAACAATTGAGGTCACGACCTTTTTTCCTATAAAAGCGAGTCCAAAATCAATGGAAGGCAGTCGAGACCAACCCTTCGAACCTGAAATATCCTCAGTCGAGGCTTTTCCTCCTTGGTACTGGCGGTACGGACGGAAGAAATTACGTTCACAAGATGCAATCCACCACACCAACTCCCTTCCCTGTGGAGAGTCGGGATCCGTAACTATTTATATCAAATATGTCTCGAGTCTTAAGCCTACTTTCTGTTTGTTTATATCAGGTTCTGAAAATGAAAAAATCATTAGTCATTCAATGTCACTCTCAAATCAGTATAATTATAATTGATGGAGTCAGCTTTCTTTAGTTGAATCGATCTGGATCTCACCGTAACATCGAGTAAAGTATTGATTTTATAAACCTTTCAACACAACGGTGAAATAGTGGAACTGAGTGTGTTTATCTGGTCTTAATGTTACTTCTTGCCATAAATAAATAAATCCCGGTTCTACCACTTGCCAAAAACCTTAAACTTCGGGAAAGTAACGGTTTGTCTTTACGGGTGCACCCAAAAGGATTCCAAGCTGGTCACTAGGCTTATGTCAGGACAAACTATTTGGTTGAGGCAATTTAAACATACGAGAGGATTAATTTCACACGTTGTCGGGAGTAAATTCTAAAGGAATTGGTTAAGACTTGATGACTAATTAATTATTATACAATCTCTCATTAAATGTTGAAAATTTAAGAAAAAAAAATCTCATAATAAATTTCAAGGATAAAATAAGTAAGGAAGGAAATAGATAAAAAAAAATTAAACGATAGATTTGTGGAACATATCTGTCAGCTGGTAAATTAAATCACATCATTATAAACTAGAAATCGCCAAGATATAGTTGTCCTGAATTGTTGAAAGTAATCGATCGTATCACGATGTCACTATACCATAGCTGAATTGAGAAATGTTCGAAATGAGTAGGTTTGTAGTGCTATAATGTTACTCTCTGCTAAGTCATGGATCCCGGCTTTACGCATATATACAAACTTATATATATATATATATATATATATATATATATATATATATATTGAGAGAACGGGTAGTTGTTGCTGACTAGTTAGGGATGGAACCAGTAAATAGTGGGGTTTTGCAGCAAATAAAAGAGAACTCTTCAAAGGTTGTCCAAGCTTTCCGGAATTTTATTAATTATTTCCATCATCAGGAAAAATCTTTGTTGAGAATAATTATACAGGTCTAACCCTCCAAGGGACCAACATCCAGTTATCGAGGGAAGTTAAATATCTCGGGGTAATCCTAAACTCAAAATTAACATGGCACCAACAACTGGCAGAAGTAAAGAAGAAAGCTGAGGTGAAACTTATGGTAGCCAGACGAGCACACGGAAAAGCATGGGGTCCCAAAATGGTATATTGGACATACAAAACTGTGGTGAAACCCATGATCACCTATGCATCTTTGGTATGGTGGACAAAGATAACCCAAAAAATAGCCGCGGCTGAGTTGAGCAAGGCACAAAGACTTTTCGCCTCAGCGTAACGGGGGCAATGAAAACAACATCAATAGCAGCCATGGAAGCACTACTGGACCTTTCACCGATTGACAAAACCATCATGGGGGAGGCAAGAAGGGGACTTCTAAGGCTACAAAACACGAGCAACAGATCGGATCACAAGGATAAAGGAAATAGTGGGAGACAACATTCTTGAAATGAAACCAACGGATCACACAACTCCTAGATACTCCTTTAACACAAACTTCGACGTGATCATACAAGACCGGAGGGAATGGACAGACTACACCATCCAGATCAAACCTGGATCTGGTATACAGACGGATCCAAGACCAAGGAAAGAACTGGTGCTGGTATATACAGTGAGGGAAGAAACTCCCAAATGAGCACCTCACCAAGCGAAAATGTACGCAATCTTACACTGCGCGAGATAAAACATGAGGAAAGTGCGCAATACACGGATCAAAATATGCCCAGACAGACACGGATCAAAATATGCCCAGACAGCCACGCATCACTGAAGGCTCTCACGTACCCAAAAGTGACATCAAGGCTGGTATGGGAATGCCGAGAAGAACTCATTGTCCTAGCAGAATACAACAAAATAACTTTGATGTGGGTCCCAGGATACTGTGGCATCGAGGACAATAAAGAAGCTGATGAACCAGCCAGGATGGGCTCATCAACTCCATATATTGGCCCAGAACCTGCACTCGGAGCGACAAAATCAGCCATCCGAGGCTACGTACGGGACTGGGTCAAACGAATACAAAGGGAGCGCTGGAAGCAAGCCCCTCTTATGCACCACGGGAAAATATATATTGAAGAACCTTCGAAACAAAAAACTGAAGAACTACTCAATATGAGTAGGAACCAAGTCAGATCAATAACGGGCCTTCTCACTGGTCATAGCCCAATGAGACGACATCTGCATAAAATGGGGCTGTAGAACGGATAACTTTCCTGCAGACAATGTGGCAGAGGGACAGAAATGGCCAAACATATATTGTCAGAATCCGAGGCGCTAGATCGTAAAAGACAAGCAATATTTGGACAGCCAAGGCCAATCCCCGAAGAATACAGTAGCCAACCGGTGAAGAACCTGTACAGACTGATACTGGGGACTAGAGTTACGGAATGAGTGCTGTAAAACAAAAACCGGAAGGCACAAAAAGCCCAAGAGGCTGAGGTGCAGCTGGCGACAAGACCAGCATCCGAGAAAAAAAAACAAACCACGCATAACTCCCGGAGTAAGAACCTCGGCAAAAAACTTGCGATTCCTTCATGCCATTGAACATTTTATAGATTCACTATTTTTCTCAACATTACTACAACAAATACAAAGAATTATACGAACTTATAGTGAAAGTTGCCAAAGATAGGTATTATAAAAAGAGGAAAGCCCAATTATACATTGAAATGGATAATAGTTAACTCACTAAGATCCCTATGTGGATCCCAATATGTTCAATGACTATTACTGTACCATTGCAGCTTCACTTGATTCAAATAGTGCGACAGGTTTATATGCATGATAAATTTGTAACTGAAACTTTCAACTTGCATCCCACTAACACCATTGAGCTGCAGGAAATATTCAGCAAAATGAAAAACGTACTGGTATTGCTGATATCCCATTAAGTGCATTGAAAAACCTCACGGAAGAAGCCTTGATTATCCTAGCCGAAGCTATAAATTATTCCTTCAATGATGGTATTTTCCATCATGCCTAAACTCAGCAGTTATCATCCCAATTTACAAAAGTGGAAATGGTGACCATCCGTCCAATTTTCGCCCAATTTCCCTACTACCTGTTCTTTTAAAAGTTATAGAAACATTTGTTAAAAACAGAATGCAACTTTTTCTGCATGAACATAACATTTTGAGCAACTCTCAATTTGGACTGCAGAATGGTAAAGACACAAATGACGCTATTTTTCACTTTTTAGAATGGAATATTTGGGGATTAGGGAGGGCGCAGTTGTTGGGGCAGTATTCTGTGATTTTCGGAAGCATTTGACTGCATCAATCACGGATTACTGCTCCAAAAGCTATATCAGTACGGCTTCAGGGACAGGAGTTACAATTGCTTTGAGACATACCTCTCTAGCAGGAAACAACTTTTAAAGATGAAAGAGACTTACTAAAAAGGCGTACTGCAGTCTCAGTGCTTGAGCCATTATTATTCCTGTTATATCTGAATATCAGTATCAATATCCAAGAAAAATTTACAATGTTTGCTGATGATACAACACTAACGTGGAAGCGATCTGATATTGACATACTGAACATCAAACATGCAACATGATTTGAAAGAGATCAAACACAGGTGCAACTCAAACCACCTCTGTCTCAACGCAAAGAAAACGAATCTCCTAACTTTCAGATTGACACACCATTGTTAGAAACCCCTTTGAAAATAAACCATCTACCAAATTTATTGGTATTGAAATAGATGATACATCCAAATTCAAGGCATGAAAAAGACACTGGCATCAGGTTGCTTTGCAGTGAGAGTTATATCGGAGGAACTCGGATAAATATGAGGAGGTCCATTCCAAAACTCGCCTTATCCATGTGAGGTGATTTTGAGCAAATTGTAAAACACTTTAACGCATATCAGGCCACCAGAAATACTTTGAAGGAAAGATAAAGGCATAAGTATAACGTTTATACCGGGTGATTCTCCAAGGTGGCTCACCCCCATAACTTTTTTATTATTGAAGATAGAAAAACTAAATTTGGGGATTGTGTATTATAGTTCAATTTACATTTTTTGACATATTTACTTGCTTTGCCGGTTTGTTCGGAAATTACCCCAACTTTCGATTTTCAAATGGGACATTCTATATATTTTCACTTATTTCGATCGATGACATTCTAAATACAACAACACCTCACTTGTCAATATTTGACGAATAAAGTAATTTTTATTCCAATTTTTATTTTTCGATCTAGAATGCCATGGATCGTGTAAATCGCTTAACTCTTGATCAAGTAACATGGGAAAAATACGACTTTGAGGCTTATGACTTCACAGTCGGTTTGAGAATTATTTAAAAGTCGCAAATTAGTCCATTAAGGTTCTAAATTTTCAAAATGACCTCCTCCTTGATCACGGCAAAGTTCAACTTTTTCAATTGTTGCGCGCACCACATTGATTAGCTGTTCCGCAGTGATGTTCTGGAATGCCACCCTTACTTTATACTCAAGTTCTTCACGAGTAGCTGATGCTGTTTTATACATCTGATTTTTAATTGAGAAAAAATCTAGCGGAGTAAGATCTGGTGATCTAGAATACGAAAAAAAAAAATACATTATGAAAAAATATGACAACTTAAGAATGTACCTCGCAGGCCACTGAATAGGTCCATAAGTGCCAATCCACTCTTCTGGCAAGGTGTCATTCAGATGTTACGACTTGAGAATTGTGAGGTGCCGCTCCATCTTGTTGAAAATAGATATCAACTTGGTTAGCCAGTGGCAAATCATCATGAAATCATTAATTTGATTTTTAAGGAACTGTACATATATTCCGATTGAACAGACCCAAGTTGGTGAATCGAGTTTCATCTGAATAAATAATTTTAAATGGAAAACGTACATCTTTTCTGTATTTAGTCAAAAACCAGTTGCAATACTTAATTTTCGGTATGGTCGTTATCGTAAAGATGTTGGTGTAGTTGGTACTTGAATGATCGATAATGATATTTGTGAAGAATTCTCCAAACGGACGAATAACTTATATCACACTCAGAAACAATTTGGCGAATTGACGCCGTACAATTTACTTCAACATAGGCCAACATGTTTACTTCTTTTTCTTCACTGACGATGAAGCATTTTCTTCTGGTTCATTTCGCATTTTCCTTTCCAGTTTTGGAAAATAATGCCGAGTGGGATGGCGACGATTAGGGAATCTCTGAGCATAAATTCGAGCTGCATCAGTTGCATTCTTTTTTGCTTCTCCGTAAATTAGCAACATGCCAATTTTCTCGTTTCTAGTATAATTTTCCATATCAAATTATAAACTACGTAACAAATAAATCATTCAAAAGTGACACCATATTCATTATTAGCATATTTGCTCAGGTAGTCCTAGCAACAGCTTCAATTGTTTGTCACGGATAACTAGAATAACAGGACTTAGTGCATAAGTATACCGAATGAGTATTATTTGTTATTAAGTATGATCAGTTCTTGCAATTATTCAGAAAAATAGTGAAAATAAAGTGAATGTGTGTGGTATCAAATTATTCGTGAGAAAATTATCTTTCACAAAAAGCCGACGAGCCACCCACTCTCCATTTGAAAAAATCAAGTTAACTGGAAAAATTCATATTTGCGACTTTTAAATAATTCTTAAAACGACTGTGAAGTCATAAGCCTCAAAGTCGTATTTTTTCCCATGTTACTTGATCAAGAATGAAGCGATTTATACGATCCATGGCATTCTAGATCGAAAAATAAAAATTGGAATAAAAATGACTTTATATGTCAAATATTGACAAGTGGGTGTTGTTGGATTTAGAATTTCATTTTAGATCGAAATAAGTAAAAATATATAGGATGTCCCATTTAAAAATCGGAACTTGGGGTCATTTCAGGTTAAACCAGAAGTACAGCAAAGCAAGTAAATATGTCAAAAAAATCGAATTGAACTATAATACACAACCCCCCCAAATTTCGTTTTTCTATCTTCAATAATAAAAAAGTTATAGGAACCGGTATACCTTGAGTAAAAAGAAATAGCTATAATTTGAAATAATTCTGTATTTAAACATGAATGAGGCGAGTTCTGGCACGACCAGTTGAATAGAAAAGTTTTGGAATGATCGGTTTTGAAATATACCAGTTTTGGAACGGCAAAAGTTCCTGTTTGCGCAGGTCTAATATTGCTTTCCATTTTTTCACAATGAACTTGCCAAACAGCAATAATTAATTAATGATTAAGTAATTTATGTGTGTCTGCCAGCTCCGACAAGAGTGCCGTTTATGGTGTTTCAGTCGTGGAATGGTCACGTGATCGAATTCTGTAACGCTCATAGGCTCAATTGTATAAGGGTGGGTTTATGTTGGAGCTACGATAAACGACAAGAGGATACTAGCGCAGCGGAAAGAATGAATAATTTTTTCCAATACTTACGTCAAAAAGATGACTTTTAAATGTCAAAAGTAGGCTGCAAAAAAAATAATTGTAAGTATTGGACAAAATGATTAATTCTCTCCGCTTCGCTAGTATCGCCGCTCTTGTCGTTTATCGCAGCTCCAACATAAACGCACTCTAAGACGAGTTCTGACATGATATAACCGATGAATAAGGCGAGTTTTGGAATGAATTTTAGAATATTATGACCTGTTCAGGATATACCCAGATAACACAGGATATCCTATGGATATCCATTTCATGTCCAATTCTGGTCGGGATATCCCTGGATTTGAAATGGACATCCATAAGATGTCCGTCGACGGATTTGAAATGGATATCGTTCAGAAGATATCATATGGATGTCCATAAGATATCCGGAGCAAATATGGATAAGTTTAAATTGCAAGATTGATTTTTATTGTGTCAATTTCTGAGCTTCTTTCATGCTCGTACATATATATAAATTTTTTTGGAAAAATCTCATGTTTCGTTTTTCTACTTGATTTGAAATGGATATCCTTCAGAAGATATCCTAGGGATAGCCATGAGATATCCAAAGCAATCATAAATGGATGTAAATATTCTCGTAGATACCCAAATTGTACCTTTTCAAAAATATGTTGTTGCGGGGACCCTCTGCGAGCACAGAACAGATATACATGTGTCTGCGACAGCCTGGCCATACTATACGCATAATTACTGGCGACGTCTGTCATTTTGTGGAGGAAGGTCGAAGGTCATAGTCATAGCACTGAATCCAAACAAAAGTCGTGTTTTTTTTTTCTATTTTCCTTCGTTTTTGATACCCTGTTGGTCTGGACATAATGATTTTCATCTGTAGCAATTGATTGTTTCCAAAGGTTGGCCGAATACAGGTAAATATCAATCGAGAAGGACATAACCTATAAAAATCCATTATTTCCAATGCATTTATGTGTTTGCTGTTTGAGTTTCGATATTTTCAGAAATGCTGAAAAGCACCTCGTTACATTTGCCACAATACAAGAGTTTTTCAAATGTCACAGTGCCCAGATTAAAAATGGTGTGAATGCCTACAACAGTGGTCATATGATGAAGATGATTCATCAGTAGATTCGAACATTTTCCTATTGATTGCACTGAAAAAATGAATCTTTCGGAAGAATATTTGGGAACTGGATCGAAGTTCAAAGCTTATGTAGGTAAGTTGTATGTTTTTCTATTCTAGAACTCTTTTTTTAGGTACCTAAATGAAATCTCAAAAATATGACTTTGTGGAACGATGCCTTTCTTCCGTGCTCACTAATATGTTTGCCTCCAAATATAGCTGGTATGGAGCAAAAAAAAATAAAGTGAAAGTGGACAACTAAAACTGGCTGAATTATCACTAGGTGAAAAGCCCATTCAGTTGTTCAATTTATTTGATAATTTGTATTCTCATAAGAGACTGATAGTTCAGTGAGAATGCGAAATTTCCAAGAAAAGTTTTTTGTATATTTCAACATTAATTATACCCGTGAATATATAATTTCAGAAGCGGCTGACCTCAGTGATTCGACGGAAAATAAAAAAGCTACTGAAGAAGCCATCTAGGCTTGGCTGAGAAGGGCCAAAGAATGGCATCTGTCATCTTCTAGAATAAAGGAAACACTTGGATGGACGAAGAAAATAGCATTCTATTTTTTCTTTAACTTTATTTTTTTGATTGTTCTGCATTTAATATTCTGTTTATATTTTAGAGTTCACATATACATTTTATTTGTTGATAACTCCGAAGTTTATGAGAATTTTTTGATACCAGAGTTTATTAATACATTTTTTTTTGTTCAATACCATTATTTCATTTCCCTCCAGATTGCTATTACTATATTTTATCTTCGATGGATATCCCCGAAGGATATCTTTAGAATATCTCTCAAGGAATCTTTCAGATAGCTTTTGAATATCCCTGAAGGATATCTCATGGATATTCCTGAAAGATATCTTATGGATATCTTTGAAAGATATCTCATGGACATCTCTGGAGGATATCTTATGGATATCCTTGAAGGATATTCTATGGATGTAAGGCTGTTCCACTTTGGACATCCATCGGATGTCCATAAGATATCTTTTAGATATACTTGGATGTCCATAGTATATCCATAAAATTCATGAAGGATTTCCAATGGATATCCATTGGATGTCCATGTGTTATCTGGGTAGAGGTCTACATATGACCTGTTCAGGATATATAGGTCTACATAATGAATGTACAGACACCACTAATTCATTTTTATTGAAAAGTGTGATAAGGTATTGCTTTCTGGGGTTATTGCAGTAAACAATTGTTTGATACAGTTTTTATCTTGCAGAAACGGACAATCAGATTTATGTCTAGAGCAAAATACACCGACCATTGTAAACCGTTATTTATAAAACATCCTGCAATAAAACATAATACTTACTCGCCAAATCGTAAGAAAAAACTAACCTCTTTCCATTACCAGATAAGAACTGATGAAAAATTCATTAATGTATGAGAGTAAAAAAATATACAACACATTGCCCCCCACATTAAGAGAAATCTCCAAACAACATGTCGAAAAAAAGTAAAAGAAATACTTTTGCGTACAGGAGTTCTATGAAGATTCTCAATTTCTATAGTGATATTACTGTGATAAACATTTTGTAACTTTGTAGGTAATTGTTACATTATTTATATAAGTTATGGATTATTTTTATGACAATCTTTCATTTAACTTGCTTCGTTCTTATGTCATTCGTTCTGTCATTCATTCTTTCCGGTTCAGAATGTGTAATCCATTTTTGGAGAATTTGCCGACATCTGATTGAGCTGAAATTTGGCAGGTGTTCATAATTCTGGTGACAATGCATTAAGAAATTTTTGTTGGAGAAAAAAACAGAATGGCGGACGAGTTTGTAATTATAGTCCGATTCGATTCAAAATTGGTAGGTAGGGGTTTTTAGGGTCGGAGATTATGAATGTTTTGTCAAAATTTATAAATTCAAGATGGCGGCTTCAAAATGGCGGAGGAGTTTTGTGATTATGGTCCGATTCGATTCAAATTGGTTTGTTGGGGTTTTCAGGGTCGGAGATTGATAATTGTTTGTCAAAATTTATAAATTCAAGATGGCGGCTTCAAAATGGCGGAGGAGTTTTGTGATTATGGTCCGATTCAAAATTTGTATGTGGGGGTTTTCAGAGTCGGAAACTTCACAAAAACAAGATAGCGGATGAGTTTTGTAATTATGGCCCAATTCGATTCAAAATTGGTATGTCGGGGTTTTTGGGGTCGGAGATTATCAATTTAATTGAAGATTATTGATTCCAGTTAAAATTCATAAATTGAAGATGGCAACTGCAAGATGGCGGATGAGTTAATCTTTAGATGGTCTCCTCATTGAAGGACTAGATACCTCAGAACTTACAGGAAAAAAGCCCTCATAATAACGATGCTTTAACAAAAATGCATAGATTAAGACGTACTTAAGTACTAAAAAGCACAAAATAAAATAATTAATAAAAAACTTTTTAAAGACAAGCTTTTATTCAAATGCACTAAAAAGTAAAAAATAATTGCTTTGGATGTGTGATTTAGGTCGTGAGTTATAGATTCAAAAGCTTGTCGCGCAAAGTTTTCGGTTCGAATAAAAAAGCGACAAGCTTTCGAATCTATAACTCACGGAATAACCTACGTCACACATCCAAAGCAATTATTTTTACTTTTTAGTGCATTTGAATAAAAGCTTGTCTTTAAAAAGTTTTTTTATTAATTATTTTATTAGATTAAGAGAGGCACTGAAATTTTATGTATCATATCCTAGGTTCTAGCATGCTTTGTCAATAGGAATATTCTTTCTTAAACAATAAAATATCCTGATCGATTGATTTATAAGTGATTCTGTAATTTGATCTATGAAATAACAACCTACTTTGAGTGTAAAAATGTTGGGTAGAGAATATATCAACAGAAAAATATCGACCGAGATAATGATTTCTTCTGAATGGCTGATATATTTTCTACGACTGCGTATCTTCCTAGTTATGCCATAGGTACTTTAAATGTTGTAACACCGACTTTCTCTTCAATTTCCTCAAGAATACTATTTGGTTTGAAAACATTTGTTTTGAATTTTATTGTTGAAACCCAGTAGATTATGCTCTTTCTGTAAATGTATCCATGTTGGCGATAAACGTAATTATTCTGATTTGTCCATTATTGATTTAACGAATCAAAGTATAGATTCAACGGTACTAAATGACCTTAATTAGAAAAATCACGGCCACGAGAAAGTTCATTTGAGAAACATTTACACAAGTATATTTCTTGAAATGCTTGAAATAATTTTCAAATATAGAGTTAGTATGATCGTGGAAGCATAAAAACTAGAATATATTTCAAGGATGATTATCGACAAATAAAGCTGGAACATTTGATAACATGTATCATATTTAAAGCATTTTTTATACCGGGTTTCCCAAATTCAAGGTAACAGGCAATATCTGGTTTGTTGGAGGAGATAGACAAAAATTTTATTCAAATTTTCGATAGATTTTTTAATTAAATAAGGATTGGGCCAAATTTTTTAAAACATCCTGTATATCATCACATATTCAGATTCTACGTTGAATTTTGATATCATTACAAGAATAGTTTTTGGAATTATAGCGTTGTTGAATTATTGCACTTTTCCTAAAATGTAAGTTTAAAAAGCACATTTTTTTATAACTCATACACGAATCCTGTCTATATCTCTCATAAATGAAGGGAAAAATCTCACTGAATGAAAAGCATTTTTCCTCAACTCTACGATATTGAGCGATTGCCCAATGGATATCAGTAGAATATGATATTGGAGTTGGTTCCTTAAAAATGTGGCGTGAACTTGTGCATGAATTGCATTGCACATTTTCATCAAGTGATTTAGTGATTCTTTGCAAAAAAGTTATAGCCTTGTTTTTTGTGCAAAAACTCCAGCATTCCGTCACGAATAGGTTTTTTTAAGAGTTGCGAACTCGGTCATTTCCTTCATCATACGAGAACTGTTGAAACTGAAGATATTGATATCAATGTGTTGGCTTATATCAGTATCAATCCACATGTTTCTATCAGTACTCTTGCAGAAGAAGTCGGTGTGAGGGTGGCAGGAGTAGGTAATAATCCTGGTAATCGTAGTGGCGACGGTCACGGTTGGGTAGTATCACAACATACATATAATATAATAATAATAATGATAAATCGCCTTTATTCATAGGTAATATGAAATGGTGACGTGTCAGCTGAGAGCTGTTTTTCGACTTTACCAATTTTTTACAAACAATTTGAAGAAAAACCAGAAGAAATCGATCAAATATACAAATGCAAACAGAATATAATAGTGGTGGGAGAGATTAATATTTCATAGATATAACAAAAAATAAATATACATCAATGCAATAAATATACCCACACACATATCACATAAATTTACATACATATTCACATTAAACACATATATTATACGCATATAAATAACTACTGAATAATAATACTAACTATTAAATACATGATTCAGGATAGGTTTACATAGCAAGGGATCGTGAGACGTTGGATGACTAAGATTCTAAAGAAAAAAAAGAAAGTTTGAGTCTTCTTTTGAAATTGATTATTGAATAATCCCTAAAAGGAGTCGGAAGATCATTATAAAGCTTGGAAGCAGTGTAAATGAAGCTTCGTTTATAGAGTGAGGTGTGATGCTTGGGAATCTGTGAAGTCTGTTTTCATATATATATATATATATATATATATATTTATATATATATATATATATATATATATATATATATATATATATATATATATATATATATATATATATATATATATATGGGGGCTTCTCCGTATTTATAACTTTATGCGTAAGAGTGAGAGTGTGAAGTTTGAACATTTTATCTATTTTCAACCAATTCTGTTATTTTATTAGATATTTGATCGTATTTTTTGAGACCACTGCAGAAACGAGCACAAGAGTTTTGGATTGATTGTAACCTGTTCAGGTTAGAGTTATTATTGCAGACCCGTAAAGCTGGTCACAATGAGAAAATTTTGAAAATATTAAGTTTTTTCATAGTTTAACCTTGATTTGTTGAGGAAGAACGTGCCTGTGAGGAAATAGTTGTTTCAGTGTGCCAAAAGAGGTACTACATGGCATTTTGATATGTTTGGAGAATCTGAGCTCAGAATCAAACCAAACACCCACGTTTTTGCATTCCGCGGTTAAAGGTATGATGTATGATGAGGTATGAAATATCTGAGTCCTCATACTCAAAGTCGATATATATTTGGGCATCATCAGCGTAGTGATAGATTTTGCAAGATATTATGAATTCATGGAAATCTGATATATAGAGAGAATAACAATGGCCCTAGTATCGAGCCTTGTGGCACACCAAAGTTAAGTGGTGAGGCATTCGACATCTTATTATCTAATTTAACCCGTTGAGTCCGCTGTGAGAGATAGTTCTTGATTAATTGTACAGCCTTTTCGTCAAATAAGAAAAAAAGAAGTTTTTTGCAAAATAATTCAAGATTCAAGGTGTCGAAGGCCTTACTATAATCCAGCAAAGTTGAGCAGCCCAATCGACCATTATCCAAAGATTTGAAAATTTCATCGCCCAAGTTGAGTAACGTTGTGGTTGTACTGTAGTGTTCTCTGAAGCCCGATTGAATATTAGGGATTATACCTCTGCTAAAAACGTATTCAGAGATCTGCTGTTTTCATTATAATTTTCCAAATCTTTGTTGATTTGTGTAGTGCAAATATCTGAGTCCTCATACTCAAAGTCGATATATATTTGGGTATCATCAGCGTAGTGATAGATTTTGCAAGATGTTATGAATTCATGGAAATCTGATATATATATATATATATAGAGAGAGAATAACAATGGCCCTAGTATCGAGCCTTGTGGCACACCAAAGTTAACTGGTAAGGCATTCGACATCTTATTATCTAATTTAACTCGTTGAGTCCGTTGTGAGAGATAGTTCTTGATTAATTGTACAGCCTTTTCGTCAAATTAAAAAAAAAAAGTTTTTTGCAAAATAATTCATGATTCAAGGTGTCGAAGGCCTTACTATAATCCAGCAAAGTTATGCAGCCCAATCGACCATTATCCAAAGATTTGAAAATTTCATCGCCCAAGTTGAGTAACGTTGTGGTTGTACTGTAGTGTTCTCTGAAGCCCGATTGAATATTAGGTATTATACCTCTGCTGAAACCGTATTCAGAGATCTGCTGTTTCATTATGATTTCTAGCACTTTCGACATAGTTGGCAGGATGCTTATCGGCCTTAGGTGCCCAAATTCAGTAGGATGAGAAATTTTGGGGATTGGTGTGATATTGGCGTGCTTCCAGGCTGAAGGAAAGTAATTGGTAGCTAGGGCAGTATTAACAATAAATGTAATATGGCATATCAAAAATTCAGTGACTAATTTCAAAGAAACTAGTGAAATACCATCTGAGCCAATACAATCACTTTTTATTTTGTTTAACGCTTCAAGCTCTCCAGAGGTGTTGACCGTTCTAAAAATGATTTTTTTATTTTCTTTGCTCGGTTCGTTGTACTTATTCAACATCAAATTAGATTGTAACAGAGCCACATCAGGTACGGAGTTAAAATGAACGTTTATAGAGTCAGTATCAGATAAACTAGGAGGGATGGGAGGATTAACTTTTCTATTTGTGACATTCATCCGATTGAGAGTATCCCAAATCTCTCTGCTATTTTTTCTCCTCATAACATGTTCCATGTATACGCGTTTTTCACGCTTAATAGCACATGTTACGTAATGTAACGAGTTTCCGGTTTCAGTTCTGGAAATTTCATGGTGCAAAGCGTTGCAAAATGGTCGGAGATTCCCGGGAGATCGAATACGTCACATTTGGTAATAACTTCTGGATTGCTAGTAATGATTATATCAATTAGCGTTTGCGAAAGGGATGTCACTCTCGTGGGTTCAGTTATAATTTGAGAGAGATTATAACTTTGTACAAAATCATTGAATATTTGAACAGATGCATTAGTAGAGAGTAAATTGATATTGAAATCGGGCGCAACGAGCAGAGTTTCGCAGGTGGGTAAAAAATTTGTGAGATTCGATTTAAGTTTTTCCAGTGCTGTAGGAACATTTGCGTTTGGAGGCCGATATGCTACTCCCAAAACGATTGTTTAATTTTTAATTTTTACTGATATTCATAATTGTTCCAACGAATCACATATATCGGTACAAATAATTGTATACATGTATTGAGCCTTTAAAAATATTCCCAAGCCGCCGCCTCTGCCGACCCGGTCAGCTCTCACGAATGAATAACCGGGAATCGCTAACGTATCAGACTGAATAGTGTAATTCAACCACGTCTCGGACACTGCAAAGAAATTTATAGAACTATCTAAAATATAGGCTTTTAATGAATCGAAACCACCCAAAATTGAGCGAACATTCATATGACAAAAAGTAGTAGAACTGCTCATCATATTTATTTATCTGATAAGGAGTCTGTATGAAAATGTTTGTATATATTATTTTTTTGATGATGATGTTGATGATGGAGTTAGTTTTTTCTCAATTTGGCTACTTATTGATTTTACTCTTGATCGAAGCTGAGGTGGGTTGGCGGCTTCTTTCTTGGCGGCGATTTCGAGAACTGGACTATCTGGCACACTATGATATAGCGCAATTTGTATTTTGGGGGTTTGGTCGAGACTATGAATGTCGGGATTTGGTGGGTTTTCTAACTGTTGGGCTGTCTATTTTTCTCCGTTTATTACAAGGGCACCCTTATGAATTCTCGTTGCATAACCTTTTTCTGCAGCGATTTGCTGATGATTCAACAAAATTTTATGTGTATCTCTATCCTCTCTAGTTAAATCGTTAGCAATTCTTATTCTTGTTCCCGCCAAATCTTTTACTTTACTGAAGATCTCTTGTTTTTTGAAATTTCTGACTAATTCCAGAAGTATGGGTCGTTCTATGCTACCGTTCTTTCTACCGATCCGATAAGTGTTACTGATCTCGATGTCATCAAGATCGACAAGTAATTTATTGTTAATACATTTTTTTATCTCTTCTTTCGTAATTTCGTTGTCTTTTTCTTCAATACCATAAAACAAAATAATATTTATTTTCTGGACTCGACTTATAGTTAAAAGATTCTTCTTCAGTTCAGAATTTTCCTCCTTCAATTCCGTAACTTCTTTTTCCAACTCTCCGATTGTTTGTGACTGATTGGCCACGCTCACATTTATATTTCTAATTTCTGTCTTTACAATAAGCTCTCGCTATTGCTGTATAGTCGATTGCAAAAATAGTACCAAAAATAGTACGTGTAAATTTTATACCTATATTTCCAACGGCATCACATACGTCGCAGCAAAGAGATAAGTGTTCTGTTATTCTACGATATTTCAATCTCTGATTCCGGGACATGAGGTTTTCATTCGATAAATATATCAGATGTTTTCCGTTTTCCATTTGATAGTCTAGAAGTGGACAGTAAAAGTATAACCAGTTTCGTGGGACGGTCTTGAGCCGGTGATAAAAAGCAAATAGGGACTTAAGCTGCAAGTTCGGGAACGCCTGGACGGTGTTGTAATGTAAACTAATCAGCTTTATGAATAGGGGACAGAGATATTTTTGATGTTTGATGTCTGATGTCTATCATACACTGGCATTCTATCAGGACGAAATACCTTGCAGAGGATTTGTGTTTTAATTTTCAAGAACTGGTTTCGGTTACAAAAGCAATGGGCCTTACATGTGAACTAATGTTAAATGTAATGCACTTTAAGTAAGAGTGAACTTGTACTGTATAAGCAATACGCAATATCTTGTTGACAATTGTACGTGTAAGAGAATGTTGAAGGGGTAAGTATTATTTAGGGACCGTTCAACGTTCTCACATCCTTGCAAGGGTAAAAGTGGGATGCCATATTCAACTAAAATTGTGAACCTCATTCCTTTTCTGAATATTATATTATTTAAGAATTCCATTAAATAGTTTTGCGTTGAATCTGATGTTATTTAGTGGTTTCCCATCAGGTTAAAGCTAGCCAGGGATATATGGGTACTTTTTTAATTTGTTAAACTACTTTTGACGCCCTCACTGTTTTATGTTCGCAAGACCTTATGAACCTGCGACCTTAATAAACTAACGAGTAAGCACATTGCTTGCCATACCTGAAAGTACACAGAAGTAGCATTACTTCATGATATTCAAAATATTTATAACTTGATATATTTTTCATCCTTTACTTACTTTTTTTTCGACAGAAAAAGCTTTCGATTAATCTGGAACTAGTAGTGAGCACAATATTGTTACATCGTGGTAGATTATATGGAAATTATTGAAAAATTGAAATTGTTGCTGAGTGAGTATTGGAAATAAACCAGGTAAACTTCAGCTATCGAGTCACTAGAGGGCATTACCAGTCTTGCTCACAGCGAATAGAGAATTCTCAAAGAAAACAAATACCACCCATTCAAAATTTAGTTGGTACAAGTTTTAAAACCCTCGGACTTTGAACGACGACTTCAATTCATTGCTCATTTTGAGATAATGAGAACATGATAATGCCGACATATTCAATCAAATTTTGTGGGGCGATGAATCATGAATCGCGGTTCCACAATGATTAGTAAGGAATCAGGCATCCGAAAAGTCGTTTCTAAAACATCGAGGTGTGCACTCGAATATATACCACGTTATATATATATATATATATATATATATATATATATATATATATATATTTATATATATATATATATATATATATATATATATATATATATATATATATATATATATAATACGTACCTCGAATATATAACCACTCGAACTTCGCTTTCGTGGTTTAATCAGATAATAAGACCGCAAAGCGCACCCAGTAAAATTTCCAGGCAGAATGCTTTCTGGAAAATGTCAACAAAATTTGAGCGATAAAACCTGTAGCACTTATGATATTACCCTCGATAAAGCCCCCAGCACTATATTACCCTCGATAAAAATCCGAAAAGAACTGAAGTTACAGATGGAAAACCAGCTGAAAATGAGCAAGCGAAGGGTCAATCCAACAATTTAGAAGAACAACTTCAACAATTTTCAATTTGATATTGGAAACAAATATTTTCTTGGAAATTTAAAAAATCTACTATAAAAATAAAGCTATTTTTTGTAATATCTAACAGAAAACTCTTTCTAATATTCAGTTGATAACGTTACCCTCCAACAGTAAGATTTTGTTGCAGAGTGAGTATTGGAAATAAACCAGGAAAACTCCAGCTATCGAGTCACTAGAGGGCATTACCAGACTTGCTCAAAATTTAGTTGGTACAAGTTTCAAAACCCACGGACTTTGAACGACGACTTCAATTCATTGCTCGTATTCAGATAATAAGAACATGATAATCCTGACATATTCAATCAAATTTTGTGGGGCGATGAATTATGAATCTCGGTTCCACAATAATTAGTAAGGAATCAGGCATCCGAAAAGTCGTTTCTAAAACATCCAGGTGAGCACTTGAATATATACCACGAATATATATATATATATATTATATATATATATATATATATATATATATATATATATATATATATATTTATATATATAAACCACGAATATATAAACACTCAAGCTTCGCTTTCGTGGTTTAATCAGATAATAAGACCGCAAATTGCACTCAGTAAAATTTCCAGGCAGAATGCTTTCTCGAAAATGTCAACAAAATTTGAGCGATAAAACCTGTAGCACTTATGATAGTACCCTCGATAAAACCCCTAGCACTATATTACCCTCGATAAAAATTACAATAAATGTTCCCATAATGAATGTATGAGAAATGAACTTAATTTTTAACCGACGAAACCAAAAAGGAGGAGGTTCTCTATTCGTCCCGTATATTTTATGTTTTTCCATCATATTTTTTTATGTATGATCACGCATAACTTTTTACTGAGGCGTCCGATTCCGAAAATTCTTTTTTCAGTGGACCTAAGGGTAGCGTAAGGATATTGATCACTCACCCTCTGAATTCTGGTCAGTTAACCGATTCTATCAGGAAGGGAAAAAGGTTCCCAATTGGTTAACCGATTCTATCGGCATAACTTTGTACTGGGTTCTTCGATTTGGATGATTCTTTCTTTAATAGATAGGGTATACCTTATATTTGGATTTCGGAAGGAATTAGCCACCCTTACGGGTAGAAAAATAGGGAATAATTGATTTTTCACTAGTGAACATTAGCACACACATACGTAG
Organism: Gonioctena quinquepunctata; assembly: GCA_018342105.1. Classification (NCBI taxonomy): domain Eukaryota; kingdom Metazoa; phylum Arthropoda; class Insecta; order Coleoptera; family Chrysomelidae; genus Gonioctena; species Gonioctena quinquepunctata. The sequence goes on from JAFIRS010002144.1 coordinate 149,737, forward strand.
TTGACAATGACAGATCGCTACTGTCATTATTCTTGTTCCGTCAAAATCAGTATATTCCATGAGAGGGTGGAATGATATACAAAGTAATGAAATAAACTAACCAGAACAACGAAAATAATTTATATTTCAACAAATAGTAAAAGTATATAATCATATTGTTTAACTGGTAATAGTAAGGTGGGTAAGTAACTTTTCAACAAAAAATTAAACAGACAAAATACGGAATACGGAATACGGAAGTAAAAAATAAAAACTTTTTAACAAAAAATTAAACCGACGAAAAAATCAACTGAAAAGCAAAAAATAAAATAAACCTCTTTAGTCTAAATGATAATTGAGCTCCTAAACTAATGTAAGTGACTGATTTTGAGTCGGCGCCAAACAAACTAGCAATTGAATTAGGTGAAGCGTAAAATGATGGCAGCGAGATGCACGGCTGCGTTTTGATGACTTCTTTCATAGATAATTGTTTGTTTGGCGCCGACTCAAAATCAGTTACTTACATTAGTTTAGAGCTCAAAAATCATTAGACTAAGAAGGTTTATTTTATTTTGCAGTTGCAGTGATTTTTCATCGGTTTAATTTTTGTTAAAAGTTTTATTTTAGATTTTATACTGATTCTTTTAACGCATGCGTAATTCAGGTTAGGAACCGGTGAGCTGGGTGGAATTGGAGCCGCTAGACTTGCGCTTGCTCTCTACCAGATCTAAATTGGTGTGGCCTCTGATTAAACGACCGAAATTTCGTCTAGTAAATTGATTTTATATCCTTTGATATCTAAACTATATCATATTGACATTTAAGCTGTACTGAAATTCTAAAAAGAATATTACAACATAGTATCTGACACGATATTATCAACGACGAAGCTGCCCGGCAACAATGAATTTATAGTGCTAAAAGTTAATAAAAACCAATGCCAGAGAGAGAGAGAGAGAGAGATAAAATATCAAAGAACTGGCCTACCTCAAATTCTATAACCTCTTGGGAGATATGCATAGTGAAAGGGAAATTAAAAAAATCTACGATAAAAATAAAGCTATTTTTTGTAATATCTAACAGAAAACTCTTTCTAATATTCAGTTGATAACGTTACCCTCCAACAGTAAGATTTAGCTTTGCGTCGGAACCAATTTTGTATGGTAATTAAAAATTATTATTTTGCATGCACTTCAGTGGAAGTGCATGACAATATAAAACCTTGAAGACATACCAAATATGAACGTTCACGGTAAGAAAAAGGTTAATTTTTTATTGATTGAAAAAGAAGTTTTGTATAATAATTTCAAATAATAATATAAGAGTGTTTCAGAAAAGTGTTTCTCAATAGGGCAGGGTATAGGCTTTTGATTTTGCAAAATAGGCCACGCCTTTATTTTTGTGCCCGACTCTCCATATTTGTCATTTAATATGTAGATCTAATGAGTATCTGATGAACGTTCATTGAACCTACCATATTTCCAAACTTGAAAGTGCCTATTGAATTCCATTTGTTTACTGTATTCATTCAACGAACTTTAGCTTATTTATACTTCTCCACTTCATATGAAAAATTGGAAATCTAACCGATAATTGATTCATTCTATTCATATATTCCTCTGCCTCTACACGTCCTCTTCAAACTCCTGCAGGCTTTCTCCCAACTTTTGCACTCGTATTTTCAATTGTGCTCGGTACAGCTGTTCTCAATGTTGGTTCGCGTACCTTTTTTCTAGGGCAGCAATCAGGTCTCCATCCTTGTAATGCTGGTCTTCTGGGATAGTCTTTAATATCCCTTAAGTAGGTCCTCTCAGGGCCACTATAAATGCAGTGGCCTTTTTTCGCCGTCCCATCCATTGGCCGTTGCCGCATCTTCGAACTGCCTACAATATAGGGGCATAGCGACTGTCCATAAAAAGCCGGAGGTCTCACGAAATTGTTAGATGTGGCAACCCTATCACTGAAGCAACTTTCTTCCCTAGTTCCTTGAAATGCTGCATTGTTTCCTCATGCACCACCCACACTTCTTTCTCTGCTTCTTCTCTCACTGCATCCAGTTCTCGCTTCAGTTCAGTGATTTGCCCATTGGTTTTCTGAATAATCTTCTTGATGAATGCTTTGCGAGTTCACCCTGTATAGCGAAGTAACATACTTGGTAGAAAGTTTGCTCCGCAGTAAAGTGTGAAAAATTCGTGTTTTCCTGAACCAAACCAGTCTTGTATTGGCCTGGAACAGAAAACTAACCCACCTGCACCATATATATTGGACACGACGTTGAAAAACCTCCCTGAAGACAAAAAATCGGATGGAAATTTAATTGGAAATTGCGATCTGGCGAGCAAGGAATCAGTCCTTGCAGGGATCGGTTCTCTGCCGAGGGCCGATCTCCTGGAGGTGCTGGGGGCATTGTTGTCTTCCCTAGGTGAAGATTTATTGAAAATACCAATAATAAGTTCACTAATTTCGGCGAAATCGAATGAAAAGTCAGAAGGTTCTGGTGATGTCCCTGCTACAAAAAGGCTCAGAAAGGAGCAATTTCCCGCCCTGCCGGCTACCAAAGATACGCAGAATCAACCCTCGACATCTTATCCCTATCGTAGAAGCTCTAGACCAGTAGCATATATCGACTCTAGTAGAAAAACTGCGATAAATGTTCCAACTTCAAATAGATTCCAAAGTTTGACAAATGTCACATCAGTCAGTGACATGCACCAACCGGCGAAAAATGGTCCAGCGGCTGAACCCGAATCCAGTGCGCCTCTTCTAGCGGAGGACCAGCCAAGTTCAAAATTGTACAGAGAGTGCCGACGACGTGAATATGGATGATGCCAACGCGACAAATACTTCACCCACAGAGCAGACTCCAGATACAATCAGAAGACAAAACGTCCCTCCTATCACAGTGAGAGATAAAAACAAGTGGGTCACTGTTAATTCTTTATTCAAAAGTAATAATATTAAATTGAACAAACTGTCAAAGAATGTATTTGACGGAATCAAGATTTTTCCGAACTCTCCTGAAGACTATAGAAAAATATCCAGTATTTTTAAAAGATCAAGGTATTCCTTTTCACACCTATAGTCTACCTGATGATAAAAAATTGAGAGTAGACTTCGGGGAGTCCCAATTCTTAGATTGTAACGACATCCATAACGAGCTGATTGAGAGGGTTCGCCCGGTCTCAGTGGTCCGTATGCGCAAACTGAATTCATCAAAACACCTCTGCCAATGGTATTAGTTCTCTTGGATAAAGAACAAAACATATCTTCCAAGTCACAGATATTTTGAACGTTCAGTGCTGTAGAGCCACAGAGACCCAGGGTCTCTGTAGGCCAATCCACCGCTGTCAGAGATTCGTCCACTGTCAGCTGAACGTGCTGAACCGTTCCGTGCGAATTGTAGTGGGGTCACACTGCAAATTATCGGGATGTCCCAAATGTCCTCGGCTAAGGCGCAGGGTAGACCCTGCTTCAAATCAGTACGAAAGAAGACATTTCCCGTAAATTCGGAAAGACACAAGCGGGTGTCATATGCGGCGGCTGCCCAGGGCGCCCCTGCTCAATCAGCTCAAGTCACAAATAGCCCCAAAGACATTCTTTCCACTTTGGATCAAATGAGGATGCTGTTTGCACAGTTCGCAGAAGCTGCTGCAAAATTCTCAATCGGTTTTAATCCCAACCAATGGGTGAAAGGCAGCTTCCGAATTTCATCAAAGCGGTGAGTTGGAATTGTAACGGTCTTCTCCAGAACAGACTCGAGTTTATAGAGTTTCTTGTAGAGAACAACATTGATGTTGCTTTTCTGCAAGAGACTGTCTTAATGGACAACCTGTTAGATTTCCTAACTACAAAATGCTTAGAAATGGCCGAATTGGGTCGGGTGGCGTGTTGCCATTTTGGTGAAACGCTGTCATTCGCACGTGAAGCTCGGCATTTCCAATGATGATACCCATGGTATAGAATCAGTAGGTATTGTTTTCAACACAAGAGTGGTCCTATTCGTTTAATCAGTGCCTATAACCCTCCGAACAATAGAATACTCCCTGAAGCACTCGATGTGCTTCTAATGGAAACAGATCAACCCGTTATTGTTGCAGGTGATCTGAACGCTAAGCACGTGCAGTGGAGCCGTGTTACCAACACGAATGGTAGGCGACTGTGGCAACACAGTGACAGGTATGAATACCAGGTGTTGGCTCCAGGTGAGCCGACGTTTTTTGGTGCCGGTAACGGTAGACCTGTGTGCTTGACATTGCCTGGCCAGGAATATCCCTGGAACTGGGACATGCACGTTCTCGCCGAGTTGAGCTCTGATCACAACCCGGTTATTTTGACGCTTGAGGTGATCCACCGCCCCAGACAGAATCGTCTGTGTACGAGAGTAAACTGGGAGATGTTCAGTTCACTCCTGGAGACTGCATATTGCGCTACTGAGAGAATGAATTCTCCACTTGAGTTGGATGAGGCCGTAGCGCGTTACGAACTCACCATTAAAAATGCCTTGATGGATTGCTCCCGCAGAGAACAAGCTCCCAAATACGATGATGAATTCCCGCAAAGGCTTAAAAATCTAATACTTGAAAGAAATAGGGCGAAAAGAGCCTTTCAAAGGAGTTTGTTTCCTGCGGACAGAATCCGGGCTAATCAGTTGAATAAGGAGGTAAGAGAAAGTATAACGGAATTTAGGCATGAAAGATTTGGCAATATACTTCAAAATCTAGAAAACAACAATCAATTATGGAAGCTTAGTAAAATTTAAAACTAAAAAGCCGATCTTCCCCTATTCACGGTGAGGGCGGAATGTGCTATGACTCTGAGTCTAAAGCTCGAGCATTTGCAGATTCGATGGAAAGGCAATTTAGGTTGAACGAGCATCCAGACGATGATCTGGATCGGGAATTTTTGTTAGAAGATAGGGTTCGTCGCACCTTGAGAGAGCCAAATCGGGATGACATTCGTCCGGCTTCGCTGGATGAACTTAAGGCGCACATTAGAAGATTAAATCCTAGAAAAGCGCCTGATTATGACGGTATTACTAATCGAATGATTAAGTATTTTCCGGATAACCAGTTGCAGTCATTGTTGAACATAATAAACAATTCGATGCGCCTTAAAAGATTTCCTCGAAGGTGGAAGCATGCCATCGTGGTGATGATTCCGAAGGAAGGACAAAATCGACCTTCCCACAAAATTATCGTCCCAAACAGTCTGCTTTGCAGTTCAGCTAAGTTGGCTGAGAAAATCGTCCTGGAAAGGCTCGACGATGAAGTGGATGACAGAAATGTCCTACCGAATGAGCAGTTCGGCTTTCGCCGAGCTCACTCCACCGAGCTTCAGGTTCTGAGGCTGGTGGAAGATACGATCAATTCATTAAATACCAACAACAGCGCCCATGTTATACTTCTTGATATCAGTAAAGCATTCGATAGAGTATGGCATGAAGGCTTGCTTTCAAAATTGATAGACTTTCACTTGCCTCGGGGTCTGGTGAAGTGGCTAAAATCATTTTCATGGGTAGGACATTCCAAGTCAAGGTCGACAATTGCTCTCGGATTCGAGAGCAATTGAGGCCGGCGTTCCTCAGGGGGCAATATTGTCTCCTATGCTCTACGCTCTTTCACGTCAGACATACCCAGGAGTGAACACGTGAAGATTTCCCTTTACGCTGATGATACGGCCTTACTTTCTTCTTCAGCCGACCATCTGATGGGTGTCGTCTATTTGCAGAATGCATTAGACGATCTCCAGCAGTGGTATCTGGAGTGGTAAATAAGGTGAATCCTGACAAAACGCAGGCTATTTTGATGGGTCGCAAGAGAAACAACCCAGAGAGAGGAGTGACTGTCTCTGGAAGGGAGATTAATTGGTTGGAGCAGGTCAAGTACCTCGGAGTTACATTGGATCGCCGACTCACCTGGAGGCCACACGTTAAATTGATAAAAAATAAAATACATAAGAAAATCGCATCACTCTATCCGTTAGTAAACAGGAAAAGTAAACTTTCCCTGAAAAATAAAGTTATGATCTACAAAATGGTTTTCAGACCTGTCATTTTGTATGCCTCAGTTGGGGCCAGACCTGCAGAACGAGCATTTGCGTCCTGGAACGGGCGCAAATGAAAGTTCTACGTATGATAACGAACGCTCCGTGGTACGTGCGGAACGAACGGATACATGAGGACTTAAATCTGCCTTCCATCAGAAGCATCATTAGAGAACGCAATCAGAGTATTTGATTGTGCAATAGCCCAGAGAATCCTCTTGTGAGGGAAGCAACTGATTACAATATTGACGACCCTTCGCGTTTTAAACGTCCCAGGCGCTCTCTGGAGTGATGGGCTATTTATTAATCCATACAGGGTAGTGAAAGCTGCATCCTCTCTAGAAATTAATATTTTTCAAAACTTTCAGATCAAAAATTATTTCTCGGCTATTTTTGAGAATCACCACCATGGCAATGACTGGAGATTCTTCTCTAGTCCTTGTCCAATCAAAATTCAAATTTCGTGAATGGCTGTAGCCCATTTGTTTTTATGTTGAAAGAGTAAGAGCCTCCGGGTTACACTCGAATATAATAGTGATAGTAGACCCTGATGAATGCTTTCTGTTGCTCTCGTTCTTTATTTTTTTCGTCCTGAATTTTAGGGAAATTCTCTTGCAACCGTTCCTCTTCCCTCTGGCGACAATTCTCCTTCTCTTGTTTCTCTCTCTCTCTCTCTCTGTTTATTCCTACTCCTTTTGTCGGCAAACTTCCACCTCTTGTTTTCCTCTTTATTGTCGTTTCTCCTTCTCTCATTTTCTCTCTGTTTCTCCTTCTCCTTGGCAATCTGCTTTTTGATCATTTCTATTATGGCCTTCATATCGTCATGAATGTGTGTATTTTTCGTATTCACTATCAATAGTGCCCAAATACAAATACAAATTCAAATTTTTTATTCATCACTTGAAACTCCTGTACATAACATAATTATACATTACATATCAAAAGCTTATTGGGCTAGTCAAAAAACATAAATCGTAAAATTCAAATTCAAAATAGATGTGTGGTAGACAATACATATTCAAAATATACATAAATACATTACAATACACTTTGAAATGTTGTTAAATCACATTTTTTAAATTCGTCTGTGAAGTAAAACGCTTTACTCAAAAGATATTCATATAATTTTGTTTAAAACTTTTTCCACTCTCTACATTTCCAACAATATCAACAAATTTGTTATCGAATTTTATTTGTTGGTAGGTATGAGAAGCTTGATCACTTTTCCTCATTATGTTATTGTTATTTTAAGACATGTTCAGAATGAGAAGATATATATAAAGTGATGGCCTTATCATTATTTCTAACTGAATAAATATTTTTTACAAGACTCTCGGGGGTGTACCCCTCTCATGCATCGTATAATTCTCTTCTGGATAGTGAATGCTTTATCTAAATGAGCTGATATAATAATCGTTTATTCAAATAGGCAACCTAATATACAAACATTCTACATGTTACAATCACAGTATAGAAATTACTATTTGTAACATTATTAATTGCAATCAATCACAGTACATTTTTTTACTATTATCAGTGACATTTCCATAAATTGAATTTTTACGATTCTTAATTAGTTTCACTAATAAAGGATTTCTTACAATAAATATCGCCTCCATAATATAATCAAAATTTGGATTTCTACTTTTTTATACAAAGCTTAATCTTTCGGATTAGTTGGTGTTTGAATTCATTGAGTGAGTGGGAATGTTTAATTTCGACAGAAAGATCATTGTACTCTAACAATCCTCTATGGAACAAAGAATTTGTAGTGCCAGCATAAGTTATTCTTTGAACATAAAAATTATTGTTTCTTCTGGTGGGATAGTTATGTATTTGATTTTGGAATACAATGAATTTATCGAAATAGAGATGGGCCTCACCAGATACAATCTTATAGATCAAAATCATTGAGTAATAAAACAACCTGTGTTTAACAGACAGCCAATCCAACGTTTGAAGCATCAATATAATTGGGGTATATCTACTGCATCTCAGAACAACACGCATTCCTCTATTTCGCAGTTTTTGCAAGGCTGCAATACTATTTCCATCAAGCAATGCAAGTACACTAGCACAGTAATCAAAATGCGGTTGTATTATAGTTTTATAAACAGTTAATATATTGAGAATGTTTTTTTAGGCTAAGTGTATTATCAACAATAAATCCCAAGTATTTTATATCCTCGACAATTTCAATAGTTTCACCGTTAATATTAATATTTATAACATTTTTGCCAATCTGATTATATTTATAATGTGTTGTTATGATCATGGCTTTGGTTTTATTAGCATTAAGTTTATTGATGTTAAGAAAGTGTGATATATGCTTTAAAGTAAAATTAATTTTGTCAATTGCTCTATCCAGGCTAACGTTACTTGCAGTCACCACCATATCGTCGGCAAATAGATTAAGGAATTCACAATCTTGAATATAGTTCACATCATTCAGGTATACGATGAATAGAAGAAGACCTAGTACACTTCCCTGGGGTACGCCAGAGGTGACACTCCTATAACCAGAAAAATATTTTCGACCTTAGTACACTGCTCTCTATTCAATAGAAAACTGTTAAACCAAGCTAGTGCAGTGCCTGTTATGCGTAGTATTGAAGTTTTGTTAGTGGAAGAGTGAGGTCAATAGTATCAAAAGCTCTTTTGAAGTCTAGGAAGACTGCAACAATAAATTTATCATCATCAATTCCCAATTTCCAGCTAGACAATGTCAACTGTAAAGCAGTTTCGCAGGAGTGCTTCGATCTGAATCCGGATTGATAATCCAATAATGTTTTATTGTTTTCGATATAACTTGATATTTGGTTATGAGCAGCTAATTCTAATATTTTTTCCAGAGGTGGTAAAGTATTGATAGGGCGGAAGTTAATGGCTTCATTAGAATTGATGATCTTTGGTACTGGTACAATAGTACTTACTTTAAGTTTATGTGGGAAATGACCAGTTACTAGATACATGTTAACAAAATTTAATATTACATGACCTATCACTTTCGAAATATTTTTGATAACTTTATTATTAATTACATCCGAATTACACCTATTATCCAGATTGTTCATTATAGTATTGGTTGAGCCAGGTCAAAATGTGCAATCCTTAGAATATTTATTGAGACAGTGTTTTTTAATCGTCTGATAAGAAAACATACAGAGCTCAATTTAGACACAATGTTATCAATGTGTTTTCCCCATATTATTTTGTTATCAATGACAACTCCCAAGAACTTTGTGAAATTAACTTACTCTATTGAGTGTCCATTCAATCTCACTAGACTACTCTAACTCTTGTAGGTGTTTCTCGTAGTGGAAGACATGATGACAGTTTTACTATTGTTGATTATAAGGCCATTGCTCAGGCAATATTGATGAAATTCTTCTGCACTCGAATTTGCTTTAGAGACAGAGTCCTGGGATTTTCCATTGACACAAAAATTTGTATTATGTGCATAATCCGATTTGGAGTCTTACAGGACATCTCTATATCATTCATGGAAAGTATAAAGAGTGAAGGAACTAGGATGGACCCCTGTGGCACTCCAACTCTCACCTGAGCTTCTTCGGATTTAACATTTGTTTTCTCTCACTTAAATATGATGCAATCCACCTGTTGGCATTGCCTCGTATTCCTTATCTATATAATTTATCAAGTAGGCGAGCGTGGTCAATAGTATCGAAAACGCTACTGAAATAAAAAAATATAGTTGTGGGTGATGACTTTTGTTCAATGAATCATATATAAATGTTTATAAGAAGAAATTAGTTTAATCGTTTCTAGAAAATTGACTGATACTTGTTTATCTGAAATTTCTGATGAATGTATAATTTTCGGATCACTGGCAACACTGTCAGCTTTGTTTACATTCGAGGTCGATGCTTGTTGCACTGAATTGTTTTTTATTGTGCATGTTTTTTTGTTGGTTGGTGGTGGCACTTTCTCGATAGCAGTACTGTTTATATCACTCATGGCTTTTTTGGCTGTAATACTTTTCCTAAACCCTTCAATACATCTATATGATTAGACAACATATTTATTTTCCCCCTTAATTCACTGATAATGATGTCTTTTTGTTTTATAATGTAACTTATAATGTGTATGTCCGCTTTCTTTTCACTGTTCATATTTTCTATGGCATCATAAAACGCCGAGTCAAGGTCATCTTCACTCGATGGTATTGTCAAGTCATCAGATTTTGATTCAAGAATTTAATAAAAAATCTCTTTTTCTGATTTATTGCTTCATTTGTCTCTAGAACGAATATTTCAAAATGTAGCCTCCTGTATAAATTGTTGACCTGTTTTTTTATTTATACTGCAAATCATTGTTCCAAAAGTTATTCAGGGTGGCTCGTTTTCAACTAAATAATTTGTAGCTCCCGAACCATATGCGTCAGACCATATGTTTTATACTTTGTTGAAATCTGCTCATCATGGATCATCTGATAATGCAAAACAATATAGGGTGATCCATTTAAAAAAAAATGATGACATGCTCTGGGGGTGCGATAGTGGAAGTAACATCAAATGTGAATATGTCAAAATGTGCCCCCCTGTATACTATTGTTGACGTGTTTGTTTATTTTTTCTGAAAATCATTGTACCAAAAGTTATTCAGGGTGGCTCGTTTTAAATGGAATGCACTGTATAATAAAACTGTACTGTAATGTCCGGTTGGACGGTCGCTTAAATGAAGATGAGAAACTTCTCGGTGGTGACCTTCTAGAAAACTCTCTAACCTTCGGGAAGCATTACGTCACCTCGCGTGAAACGAAACATCATACAGTGGCATACTGTATTCGTATAAATAGGAGAACCAGGTGGTAAACAGACACCTCCCAGTATATTCACTTGATTGTCAAAACACGTGTACTTAATGGTACAACAATTTGTCTACTTCCTAGGTTTTTCAAACTGCAATGAGTATGCCTCCACCCCGTTTCAAATATGTATTGATTAATTCCCTGACAAAACGGAATATATCAAAGCTATCAATCCCTAGTTTTTCGTTGGAGATATTGCCATAGAATGTATTAAAAAATTTCCCACTACGAACTAATCCCAAAGGAATTGAATCACTTTCAGGACTAACAAGTTATTATATAAGATTTATCCCCAATTTTGGCAATATTTCTGAAACTCAAACTAATTTATGAGAAAAAGTTTTTTAAACCCTCATGAACTTTTTAGTACAGAGCCTAGTTTTCATTTACCCTAACTTCAATGATTCATTCATACTTACCAATTTTTCTATTGGTTCTATATTTTCCCAAGGACCTATTGGCAAAGATCTGCCTATTGCCTATCACTCAAGTACCTTGTGTTCTGCAGAAACTAATTATTAAACCATTGAACGCGAATTATTAGCCATTGTTTGGTATGGTACATTTCAGACCATATTATTTGGCAGAAAATTAATTTTAATGATCTATTCATACTTACATGAGACAATTTTTTTTTTTCCCAAGGACTTATTGGCAGAAATCTGCTTATTGCCTATGTTCCGCAGAAATTGAATATTCAACCTTTGAACACGAATTATTTGCCATTGTATGGGCTGTAAAATATTTCAGACATATTTATTTGGTTGGAAATTAATTTCAGTTAGAGACCATAGACATGGTTATTTTCTATGAAAGGCCAATCTGCTTTCGGGAGATTGGCACGGTGGAGCCGGAAAGTTGAAAAATATTCATATGTAATGATTTATAAGACCGGAAAAATGAATAAAAATGCAAATGCCCTATCTCGAATCAAAATCAGTTTTTTCGAAAATTAAACGAAATTCTATCCAAAACTTCAGATGGCAAATGACAATGGAGAGCTATCGGATATTGAAATCGAAATAGCTCCCGATACAGTCTTAAAAAAATTAAGAATTTCACTGGGCTTTATAAACAAAATCACTAATGGAATGAATGAAGCTTTTGGACAAAAGTCATGAAAACCTTGTAATTTTTTCAACAAAAAAAAAGATTATACCACTACAGGAAAAACATATTTGAAGATATTTTGAAGAAAATACAGACTTCCGCTATAATGAAATTAATATTCATCCAAGTAAAACTGTTAAAAATCGAAAATATTTTCTGATACCAATACCTTTTGATCCGGAAAAAGCAATTGAAACTTTATTGTCGGGTGTCAACGTATGGTTTACATAGTTCCGAGGGTATGAGATCCAAACTTGGCGGGGGTGTTGGAATCGATAATTGGAAAAAAATAAATATTTCATACTTTTACTTCCGCTTTCATCGGAAACGACCCCAACTTGGGAATTTCGAATGGAACACCTTGTATATTTAACTTTTTGGATTCTAGGGACGATTCTGAGTACGATCACATAATTTCGAGACGGATGATTGGTTCAATTGATTTTTCAGAGGCATTTTTGTTTTTGCACATAGAGTGCGTTGGGCCCACTTCAACCAATCTGATGGACATGAATGATGAGTGAAAAATATTATGTGACAGTTTTTTCTGACTAGTTGAGTACCTAAGAGGATTTTCTCCAGATGACAAATGTGTCGTTTTGATCGTAAAATTGAAGTTATGAATCTGATTTCTTTCAGTTTTGATTAGCGATATACCCCAATTTCCTCATAATTTTTTGACTGATAAATAGTGTATTAGGATTGTTATCCATCCGATTTTCGATTTGATACCATCAAATCAAAATTAGAATCTGGAGAATGTATGTCTAAAAAATAATGTAATTTGAAAAAAAATCCTTTTTTCACAATTAGTGGTGTTGGAAATATGAAGCCGCCATAGGTACTCAACTGGGCGGAAAAAAACTGTCATATAATATTTTCTACTCATCTTTCATGTCCATCAGATTGGTTGAAGTGGGTCCAATGTACTTTAGATGCGGAAATAAAAATGATTCTGAAAAATCAAATGTACAAATTTTTCGTCTCAAAACTATGTGATCGATGTGTTCTATTTGAAATTCCCAAGTTCGTTTCCGGTGAAACTGGAAGTGATAGGTGTGTATGGAATATTGAAAACTTTTCCAATTCTTTAATTCAACACCCCTGCCAAGTTTGGATCTCATAACTCTGGACACCATGGCTTTTCTGAATAAAACCATGACACCCGGTATAGAAATCAACATGCTTTCGAACCCTCTCACGATTATTATTCAATTAATTTTTTTTTTATGTTCTGGTTCCCACGAAAAGGGATATCCTGTAATGTTCAGTGAACATCGTGGGAACCAAGGGAAAGAAGGTAGGAGTTGGTGTTCTTCTTAAATTTCTGGAGGTTGTATGCCTCGGGGAACACTTCCCTAGGCAATGAGTTCCAAAGCCTCGCTGTTCGTTGGATGAACGAGTCTTTGGAAAGTGATGTTCTGCAGGTCTCCAAAGTGACCACGAAGGGGTGTGATGACTGAACTTGACGGGTTAGTCTCGAAGAGACTGCCAAAGCAGGAACGATTGTTGATATTTCAGAAGAGCATCGCCCATGAAAATATCTATAAAATAGAGACAAATCGCCAACTTTTCTACGGTGTTCCAGACAAGTGAGCGAGTTTGTAAGCGAGGCATCACCGACGAGACGAATTGCCCTTTTTTGGACAGAATTTCAAATTGACATAGTTCAAACTCCAGACGAAGACCAAATTACTATCATTTTGGATTCATACCATAATGGTTAAGCTAACACCTACATAGAGGGATTAATGAAACATTGACACGAATTAGAGAAAAATATGATTGTCCAGGAATTACTGAAGCAGGTGAGAAATTTATTAAAGAATGTGAAATTTGTCAAAAAAATAGGTGGACAGAATTTAAATAACTCTTTGGTTATAACGGAAACTCACAAAGAATCAACATTAATATTTTAGAAATCCCAACAAAGGATTGTGCTTTGACAATAAGAGATAAACTCACAAATGTACACAAGCAAACCCTCAGAAAGATAAAACTTAAAATCAGTCGGGAATACAGTACTTTTATATTTCCAGCTTTACGGTACTCGCTTGAGAGTCCACTGTGATAGTGGGAAATAATTTAATAACCAATTAATGAAATATTTGTTTCCTTGCATGACATAAAATCAACCTTTTCAGGTGTCAATCACACCCTAAGTAATGGAAGTTTAGAAAGATTCCATTCTACAGTGATGGAGATAATTCGGTCCCATAAAACCGAAAATCCAGATGAACATCCATTTACACAAAAAACAAGACACATGGATTTACCAATTATGAGTTGATTTTTGACATTACAACCAGAAAGCCCTGATTACCAAATATATCCCAAATTAAAACAACCGTGTTTCGTACTATAACAAAGTAGCACGAGCAAAAACTGATCGGAGTAAAGGAAAAGCAAAAATTTGCTCCGATAAAAACATTAAACATGAACCCCCACACTATAAAATCGAAAAAAAGGTCTCAGATCGAAAATAGACTACAAAATAAATTCAATGGACCCTACGAAATTCTAGAAGTTTCCAAAAAATCCGCCCTTTTGGAAAACCAAAGCAACATTCCAAAATTAGTTTTGATAGAATAAAACCTTACTTTGAATAATTTATTTCGGATCGAAATTATATTCCTTGCGGCAATCGCAGTATTTGCAGCAGAGTTTGCCGTGGTCCATATCATATCAATACTATAGGTATTTATTACCACGAAAGAGACTATTTGAAACTCTCGCAAGATAAGTGGATGTTATGCGTGTATAAAGAAACGTCCTTAAAAAGTGGTGCTCTAGAACATAATCATAATATACTTGAGAAATTGATTGTATTTTTTGAAACGGATATAGTCCATTATCTAGGGGATTTTACCCTACTAAAGGAGGGGTAGAAAAGGTTTTGATATATATTCTTAAGTTCCCGGCTCCCAGAAAAATCCTAGTTTTCGATCTTGGAATAAAAGTACAAAAAAATGTTTTTTTTCAAAATAATGCCTCAACGGTTGATCCTACGACAAACATTTTAAAAACAAATTTGAAGGCTAAGGCCCGATTTCACCAACCTCTTCAAACGAGTTTTGTTCAAATTAAACTTAGATTAAGCTTTCTACACGTCATATTGGATTTCACCAGGAACTATAAACCGCGTTTAGTTCTAAACGGCGTTTCCACTTAAAACGGGCTGAATTTGGCCAGTTAGGAAGTTAAACGACGTTCAGTTCATTGGTTTCGTGCACGTTTGACGTTTAATTCGTAGATGAACATGAAAAACCAATTTTCCTTTTTTTTTTGGAATTTTTTTAAAAAAATTCTTTCATATTGTTCTGTTGTGAAATGCAATAAAAATGCATCAAAAGACGACCGAATACGATTTTTCAGGTAAATTGTACATGTTTGTATTTTTGACCCTGTTATCAGAATTCCATCTGCTGTTGTAAGAAATAGAAAACATTGTGAAATCTCCCAGAGAAGGCAAGCAGCCTAGATACATGCCATCAAACGAAAAGACTGGTCTGATAAGTTAACGAAATATGGTAGAGTTTGTTCCAGACATTTCCACTCTGGTAAAGGAAATATGTTGTACCAATTTATTTAATAAGCTGGGTGCCGAATGAAGTCCAAAGAAGGAATTTATTTGATGAATTATATTTTCACATTCCAACTTGAAATTCATTGTAGAAGATATTGTCACTTTTATCAAGTTTTTTCAAAAACCGAACACCCACAAAAATATCACAAAACATGAGCCAAACACGAAAGTTATCGGTTTTCAATTTTTAGGTTATATTGTCACTTGGCTTTGGCTCCTCTACAAAACAACGAAATTTATGCAAAAATGTCAGAAACGTACATATTTCACTATGTTGCCAGCTTTCGACTGTCCTTAAACTAAGTTTCAATAAACTCGGTTTAGCTTTCGTCTGTTTGTGTCGGTGAAACTGGATCGAGGTTTATCAAGATTAATATCTGAGTTAAGTGAGAACGGAGTTTAGTAAAACGCCGTTTATCTTTCTTGTGGTGAAATCGGGCCTAAGGCCCGATTTCACCAACCTCTTTAAACGAGTTTTGTTCAAATTAAACTTAGATTGAGCTTTCTACACGTCATATTGGATCTCACCAGGAACTATAAACCGCGTTTAGTTCTAAACGACGTTTCCACTCAAAACGGGCTGAATTTGGCCAGTTACGAAGTCAAACGACGTTTAGTTCATTGGTTTCGTGCATGTTTGACAGATGGTTGACATTGGAGGTAAAACAACCTTACTTTTCCGATTTGTTTATGTTGGAGAATTGAACATTTTTACCTATTTCAAAAAGAATTCAGTAGTTGGATTACATGTGTTATTGTTTAATTCGTAGATGATCATGCCTTCATATTATTCTGTTGTGAAATGCAATAAAAATGCATCAAAAGACGGCCGAATACGATTTTTCAGGTACATTGTACATGTTTGTATTTTTGACCCTGTTATCAGAATTCCATCTGCTGTTGTAAGAAATAGAAAACATTGTGAAATCTCCCAGAGCAGGCAAGCAGCCTAGATACATGCATTCAAACGAAAAGACTGGTCTGATAAGTTAACGAAAGTTATCGGTTTTCAATTTTTAGGTTATATTGTCACTTGGCTTTGGCTCCTCTACAAAACAACGAAATCTATGCAAAAATGACAGAAACGTACATATTTTACTATGTTGCCAGCTTTTGACTGTCCTTAAACTAAGTTTCAATAAACTCGGTTTAGCTATCGTCTGTTTGTGTCGGAGAAACTGGATCGAGGTTTATCGAGATTAAAATCTGAGTTTAGTGAGAACGGAGTTTAGTAAAACGCGGTTCATCTGTCCTGTGGTGAAATCGGGCCTAAGTCTGATGTATAACGAGTTACAGTATCGGAAACGTGGATATTATTCCAAAAAATCGTCCAACTGCTTGTTTTTTATATTTTAAGAAATCATTTGTAGCTATCCATTATATAATTATAATTTTGTGAATTCAAAGTCAACTCATTTCCACACCACCATGAGGTAGAGTGAACGGTTTTTTTAATTGTGGTATCTCCAGTAGGCCTAATCCACAGATATTTCAAAATCGTCTTCGTTTTCCGCACTGAGAATCTGTACTTTCATCCATGTCATTGCCTCATTTTTGTCAATGATCTCGATGATGACCTCTGATGCATTCTCGCATGATCCACTATTGCAGAATCCGCATATGATAGAACACTTCAACCCACCTTCTCTGCAGCTATATGCTCCACCGCATCCCCTCTTGCAATTTCAGGAAATGCCATTCAATAAGGTATCTGGAGGTTTCTCTGATATTCTTACTGGAGTGAGTCGATTGGTACGGAGTTTCCAGACCGAGTTTGATGAATTTTTTTGGATTCCACACCATTTTTGGACTTGGTGGTAGGTCCCAAATGCATGGTTCCTTACAGCGTCCTTCGTTGCAGGTGAAGAAGCTAGTTGGAATTTGCTTTCTATTGACGTTTGTAGCGGACCTCTTCCAAGGTTTTTTCCACCATACAAAGAAACGAGAAAGCGAGCTCCAGCAGTGTCTGCGATGTCTTCTGGTTTGATTTTCTGATCTTTGATGATGTCAATGATGGCACTGACTCTTCGATTTGATTTTGGACCGGCGTAATTTTTTTTTAACTTGGTTGCAGAGGGATGTCGCAGCCGCTAACCCCATGTGTTTACGGCTGCTTCTTCCAATTCCAAACTATTTGCGGAATATACTCTTTCAGCACTTTTGCCTCTCCTCGGTTTGTGAAAATAGATGTTGGTTTTGGATTATCCTAATGCTGTCAGCAGAACTGAAAGATCGACGTCTTCGCCAACCATAAAAACAGCGTCGAATGATGAGCAGAAGGAAATCGCAGTGTTGACAATCAAGACATCAGCAGTTATTGTGATGATAATGTTATTAATATTATCATTTTTACAAAATTTACGTGAAAGGATCAAGTTTGACGATTTTTTGGAAACATGTTCACGTTTCTGCTGCTGTTACTCGTTACACATCAGACTTGATACAAAATATTGATACATAATATGTAGGGAATTTAGTCTTCTTCAAATATGTATGCGACATTTTTGTCATAGAATCACCTTTGTGGGATTATTAAAAAAAATGGGTTACCCTCAATCCAAGATGTCCGTCATTTCTACCTCGCCTTTTGTAGGGCAGAGGCCTTTTTTAGTACCTATTGATTGGATTAACAATTATTTGAATGTAGATCAGCTTTTTGGCAAAAATCACAGAATAATACGATCTGAAATTGGAAGAAAAATATGCGGATACAAAGGGTATAACCGAAATAGTTGAAAGAAGATCAATTAATGGTTTAGGTACTTTTTGGAAAGCCATTACTGGAAACTTGGATAGTAGAGAAGGTGAATATTTCAGTGAATGTATCAATAAAATCAGCACAGATCAATATCAATTGGAAATTCTACTATTAAAAAAAATGAAAATTGATAAGGGGACAGGAAGGATATTGAGAAAATTGAAAAATCGATTTTGCAAATTTGCGACAGCATTACAATTGTAGGAGCAAAATTGAAAAAATCTAAAATAACTTAGATGGTATTTTGAATTCAGTTACTTCAGAAAGACTTAAAATACTTCATATTACTGCCAGAGAATTTGGAATATACCCCTCAAGTTATTCCCTAACCAATGAAAACTTCATCTATTGCCTAGTATTTAGGTGCGATTGAACGCGAGTTGTTTTCATTCTGAAAATTCCTCTTGTCGAACCCGAATTTTATGCTTTCTTTCAACTTTATTCTACTCCCATCCATGATAATAGGACTTTCACATATTTCACCTACAAATTCAAAATATGTTGCAAAAGATGATGATTCCATCTTATACTTCTCTTTACAAAGTTTAGGTGTGAAATATTGGGCCCCAATATGAGAATTTGTTCTGATATTTTGCCTTATCCTATAGACAAAGACACTATACATATATGAATCACAACTTTTCATACATTCTCTAGAATTACCTAGAACTTGTCAGATGTCTTGAGTTCTTGCCAAAGATTATAACGTATTCAATTTAGAGAGAGATAAGTGCCATGTGAAGTGGAATGAATAGAAAAATCGAAAGAGAAAGGTAGATCTCAGGTGAAAAACAACTACTTTCCTGGCAAATACCACGCAGAACGTTGAATGATATTCACCTGAAAATCCATGCATACTTCCATATAATATCAATGGACATTGAATGCAAATGTTTCTTCGATAAGCTCGATTATGTTTAATTTATGTCGTGTCACCTAACATCGCATCGGTTCAGGCTTTTGGCCTCATCAGTACGGAGTAGTCAACCAGCCAAAGTCAAGACCGTTCGAAGTGAGACACAACGTAAACAAACCATCATCGATCTTGTAACACCTATAGGATGCCGGAAAGATAAACTTTAACTGGCGGTTTCCTAGTACAGAAAGAAACACTCGAAAATCTCCCACTCGATAGGTTTCTGAATAAAGATTTCTTCAGTAGGTGGAAGCCGTCTAGCTATAGTGAGAGATAATGCCATGTGAAGTGGAATGAATAAAAATCGAATTAAACGGTTTCTCACATAAAGGATTCAATATAAAATTGAACCAGAGAAAGGTAGATTCAGGTGAAAATACTTTCCTGGCAATACCACGCAGAACGTTGAATGATATTCACCTGAAAATCATGCATACTTCCATATAATATCAATGGACATTGAATGCAAATGTTTTTTCGTAGCTCGATATGTTTAATTTATGTCGTGTTCACTAACAATCCAGACAGTTTCAGGCTTCTGGCCCTCATCAGTAGAGATCAACAGCCTAAAGTCAAAGAACTCTGGCTGAAGTGACAACGTAAACAAACCATCATCGATCTTGTAGAACCTATAGTACGCCGGAAAGCATAAACTTTAACTGGGGTACCTGTGACAGAAAGAAACACTCCGAAATCTTCACCTCGATAGGTTTCTGAATAAAAGATTCCTCTCAGTAGTTGTTTTCACCAGAGATCTACCTTTCTGGTTCAATTTTATATTGAATCCTTTATGTGAAGAAACCGTTTAATTCCGATTTTTCATTCATTCCACTTCCATGGCACTTATCTCTCACTATATGCTAGACGGGCTTGCCACCCTACTGAGAAGGAATCTTTTATTCAGAAACCTATCGAGGTGGGAGATTTCGGAGTGTTTCTTTGTCACTAGGTACCGCCAGTTAAAGTTTATCTTTCCGGCGTACCTATAGGTGTTACAAGATCGATGATGGTTTGTTTACGTTGTGTCTCACTTCAGCCAGAGTTCTTTGGACTTTTGGCTGGTTGACTACTCCGTACTGATGAGGGCCAAAAAGCCTGAAACCGGTATGCGGATTGTTAGGTGAACACGACATAAATTAAACATAATCGAGCTTATCAGAAAGAAACAATTTGCATTCAATGTCCATTGATATTATATGGAAGTATGCATGGATTTTCAGGTGAATATCATTCAACGTTCTGCGTGGTATTTGCCAGGAAAGTAGTTGTTTTTCACCTGAGATCTCTCTCTGGTTCAATTTTATATTGAATCCTTTATGTGAAGAAAACCGTTTAATTCGATTTTTCTATTCATTCCACTTCACTTGGCACTTATCTCTCACTATATGCTAGACGGGCTTGCCACTCCTACTGAGAAGGAATCTTTTATTCAGAAACCTATCGAGGTGGGAGATTTTCGGAGTGTTTCTTTCTGTCACTAGGTACCGCCAGTTAAAGTTTATCTTTTCCGGCGTACCTATAGGTGTTACAAGATCGATGATGGTTTGTTTATATTGTGTCTCACTTCAGCCAGAGTTCCTTGGACTTTTGGCTGGTTGACTACTCCGTACTGATGAGGGCCAAAGCCTGAAACCGGTATGCGGATTGTTAGGGTGAACACGACATAAATTAAACATAATCGAGCTTATCAGAAAGAAACATTTGCATTCAATGTCCATTGATATTATATGGAAGTATGCATGGATTTTCAGGTGAATATCATTCAACGTTCTGCGTGGTATTTGCCAGGAAAGTAGTTGTTTTTCACCTGAGATCTACCTTTCTCTGGTTCAATTTTATATTGAATCCTTTATGTGAAGAAAACCGTTTAATTCGATTTTTCTATTCATTCCACTTCACATGGCACTTATCTCTCACTATATGCTAGACGGGCTTGCCAATTCTACTGAGAAGGAATCTTTTATTCAGAAACCTATCGAGGTGGGAGATTTTCGAGTGTTTCTTTCTGTCACTAGGTACCGCCAGTTAAAGTTTATCTTTCCGGCGTACCTATAGGTGTTACAAGATCGATGATGGTTTGTTTACGTTGTGTCTCACTTCAGCCAGAGTTCTTTGGACTTTTGGCTGGTTGACTCACTCGTACTGATGAGGGCCAAGAAGCCTGAAACCGGTATGGGATTGTTAGATGAACACGACATAAATTAAACATAATCGAGCTCATCAGAAAGAAACATTTGCATTCAATGTCCATTGATATTATATGGAAGTATGCATGGATTTTCAGGTGAATATCATTCAACGTTCTGCGTGGTATTTGCCAGGAAAGTAGTTGTTTTTCACCTGAGATCTACCTTTCTCTGGTTCAATTTTATATTGAATCCTTTATGTGAAGAAAACCGTTTAATTCGATTTTTCTATTGTATTCAATTTAGATACAAATATTTGGCTGATAACTTTATTAGATCCTTTACCCTTGAAAATTACTTACTTATAAATATATATATATATATATATTTATATATATATATATATATATATATTTATATATATATATATATATATCTATATATATATATATATATCTATATATATATATATATATAAATATATATATATATTTATATATATCAGAGTGTCCGTTATTTCCCAAGTTGTTTATTTTTTGCAAACGGCCCCCAAATTGTCAGGTTAAGACCTAAAAAAAAATATCAGACCCAAATAAGCCCTCAATATTCATGTTAACCCGTGCCTAAATCATAATACATTTCCCATTTAAATAACATGGGATTTTTACGCTTTCGGCATTTTATTTTTTTCCACTGGGATAAAGACAGCTAAAAAAAACAATCGAAGCATATTTTTGTCGGAAATTCAACGCTCTACAGAAAAGATCTGATTCCTTTTTTCGATAAATTCCACCCTTTGAAAGTTATTCAAAGATAAAGTTGTGTTTATAGTTAAATTCAACGTTTTCCATTTTTTTTCATCTAGTATTGCTCTTTGTTTGCAATAAAATTATGGAGTAACTGCAATTAGCTTTATATTAGAGTAATTCAATATAATTTTCAGTGTTTGAAGTTCTTTTTTATCAAATTTGTATATTTAATGCAAATGAACAGAAAAAGCTGAACGAAATAGCGTTTGAAATTTATTTTATCATTTAACGTCATTTATGAGCGACCTGTCAAAACTTTGAGTCATGTGACTCTAACCTCACAGTAAAGTGTTTATTATAGTAGAATCATTTAAGCAGAAATTCTTATATATCTAATTTTTCAAAAAAATGAATACATCTGTGTGCTTGAGAAATCCAATGTTCCTTTTGGGAGAACCTACCGAAACAATCAGTGGCACGAAATTACCAACGAACAAACAAGTGCTAAAATTGTTATTTCATCATACAAGAGAAGCAAAAAAAAACACTTCCAGCAAGTTATCAATTCGTTACGGAAGAAGTTACCAAATTCTGGAATAGAGCTGGAATTCAAGTTCAAAATACTTCAAGATGTGTAAAAAAATGGAAAAACTTCACATCAATTATAGTTTGCAAAAAAATCCGAATCCAACAAAAGTAAGCGAGTTTTCTGAGTGTCTTGAAAAATTATTTGACATCGCACAAGGAAAAGTTCAAGATATAGTTGATAATGAAGCGTTAGAGTTTTTATCTGACCAAAGACCAGATAGAAAATACCATTTACGTATTTGCAAAGAAAATGACAATATTTGTCAGCCATTAGGTAAGTGAGAGTTAAACGAGCATACTAATTCAGACGTGGTATAAACATTAGATACCAAGATACTTTATCAATTTCAGAAAAACCGATGTTTGAACAAGATGATGCCAATACCACTCGATTGGAAGATAATAAATCCAAAAATGACGATAATATTGTTGTAGTAACCGACGATGAATATCGTTCAAATTCAGGTAGTTAATAAAAGTATTTGTGTGAAGTAGGAAATATCATATTTGTTGATAAATTTAAAGTAATATTTTTATCATTTAATTTTTAGATGTGAGTTTACCATCAAGCTCTAAAAGCACAAGTGAGCAGCCCTTGTGGTGAGCCGCCTTTAAGTGGTGAGACAACTGCAACTACTTCTTACCAAAGCACACTATCAATATTTGAAGTTCAAGGACGAAATTATGAACCTAAGAATGAGAGGAACAATAAATATTTTGACCGAAGACGTTGTTGCTACCTTAAATAGTTGCAATATTTCTTATAGAAATTCGGTTCGATTAATATCTGCAATAACAACAGCCCTGGGAGTTGACACTAGTGCTTTAATTTTGAACAAAACATCTTTCAATGAATACAGGTCAACATTTCTAAGAGAAGCTGCTGAACGAATAAAAAGAGAATTTGGTGACATTGAAGTTGGTCCGGCGGTAGTACATTGGGATGGAAAGTTGATACCTGATGGTTTTTCTTGCAAAAAGGTCGACCGAGTACCGATCATAGTTAGAAGTAATACTATCGAAAAAAATTTAAGCTTACCGGCATTACCAGATGGGAAAGGAGCAACACAGGCACAAGCAATTTTCAAAGCGGTTCAAGAATGGGGATTAACTGATAATATTAAAGCAGTTTGTTGAGACACTACTAATTCAAATCTTAGTTGTCGAAGTGGAGCGGCGATCAATCTGGAGCAAATATTACAAACGGAGCTTTTATACTTGCCTTGCAGATATCACATTTACGAACTAGTTTTGAATTGTGTCTTTACTACAAAAATACCAGGTACTGATGGACCAAATACTCCATTGTTCAATAATTTCCAGGAAAATTAGAACATTCTTGATCAAACTAAATATAAGGATGGTTTAGCAGGAAATAGAATTCCTCAGAAATTACTCAAGAAGATTGAAGAGAAAAAGTTGAAGAGTTCTTGTGCACAATCTTGCCTCGTGATGATTACAAAGAGCTCTTAGAATTATGCCAAATTTTCCTTGGTACAATGGATGTCGACAAAGTCAAATTTTACAAGCCAGGAGCATTTCATCATGCTCGCTGGATGTCTAAGGTGATTTATACTCTAAAAATGTACATATTTCGAGATATTTATGAATTAGATACAGAATTGAATGAAAGTCTATTAGGTAGATGTTTATTTATGTGCCATTCTGGTTTGCGGTTCCTCGTGCAGCACTATCTCCGAATTTAGATTGACAATTTTTATTTGTTTATCAATACAGGACAATTGATAAAAAAATATCTGAGGCTGTTTTGCATAAATTTAAAAATCATTTATGGTATTTAAATTCTAAAACAGCTGCTCTTGCATTCTTTGATCCAAACGTATCAGCTGAAGATTCAGAATTTGATTCATTCAAACGATAAATTTGAAAAAAAAAATAATAATAAAAAATTCAGCTTATCATGTTCAGAATTTGCTCTAGATTTCAAAAATGTGAAAATGTACAAGGTGTTCCATTTGAAAAACTAATACTCAGATCATTTCTGGCGAAACCGGAAGTGCTACAGAATTAATTTTTATCTCAAAAAATCACATTTTAGTTGTTCAATAGCCCCCTGAATTTTCGTGCTTTGAATCGGATTATTTCTCTCAAAAATAGGGGTGCCCCAACTCTCAGACTCATCCGGTATGTGTACCAAGAGAAATGAGATCAATATGACGATAGTAATTACTTAATTCTAGGGAAGAGTTTTTATCATTATAATACAGATATAAATATTTTGGATAAATTTGAATAATATAAATAACAATTGAAAAGTAGTATCTATACATATAGGTTTACAGACATACTCACACTTTTCCACAAACATACATATATACTAACATGGAATCATACAATGGTTCTAGTATCAATACAAAATAAAATAAAGAATCCTACGTTATGGGATTTTGCTATTGTAATAAAAATTTCGTATATAAAAAGCTGGATGGTATCGATTAATATAAATTATAGATACGGGTTTATATAAATAGATAAAATCACACTTGTTCACGAACATACATATAGGTATGTCGTCTAAACATGGAATCGCGTAATGGTCCTTCATCAATAAAACTTGTCAATTCTTCAAAAGTGTATCAATTTGTTGGAGATTTTTTATGAGGTCTTTCAATTTTTCCTTAAATGAATAAATAGATCGACTTCCTAGAAAGTCTGGGGGTAGGCTATTGTATAATTTCGTACCCAAATAATGATAATTTCTTTGCCCAATGGGTCTGTATGTCCGAGGATATTGAAATTGAAGGTTACGCCTTGTATTATGATTGTGGGTGAGTTTAACCAGTTTATACCTATTCATATTCTGATATTGCTTTTTTTAAAGTATAGCTTCCTGACATCTAGTACATCAGATTCTTCATATAAACGTTCACTCGGAAATCTTGAGCTTTTGGATAACATCAGTTTCAGGAAGCGCTTTTGAATAACCCTGAGTGGGCGCAGGTAAGTTTCATATATACCAATATCCAAGAAGACCGTAGCTCAGGTGACTTTCCACTAAACTGTAGTACATTGTTTTCCTCTGTTTCAGGTCAAGTATATCATTTAATTGTCTATATTTATGGAGAACAAAACGAAGTTTTTTGAGGACTAAATTCACATGATGATCCCATCGCATATGTGTATCTATCATAATACCGAAGTATTTGATGGTACAGAAGAAATTTGTAGGTTACCTGGCAAAGTGAGGTGTTGGAAGTCTGGTCGAGTGGTTTCATATGTAGTAAATGGTAGAAAAAATGTTTGATCAATATTCATAGTTAGTTATCTGTAAATGTTTTTATTAAAGAAATATCTACTTCCACATCGTTTTTCAGACTGATCCAGTCTTTTTCCTTGTAAAGAATTACCGCATCATCAGCAAAGCTAACTTTTTTTCTTTCAGACTATATTGAAAATAATCCGTTCACATAAATCGAGAAGAGTATAGGTCCTAGCACTGTACCTTGAGGCACACCACACTCGATTTTCCTGAACTCACTGTAGGTTTAATTGATTTTGATACATTGTTGGCGCTCATCAAGGTAGCTTTTGAAAAGTTTCAGACAATTATCCCGTACTCCATTATTTTCAAGTATCGATAGTAGTATGGTGTGACTCACGGTATCAAAAACACCAAGGCAAGGTTTACCCTCATCGTAAACATAATTTGTGAGCTCAATTATAGCGTTTTCGATTGATTTACCTCCCTTAAACCCAAACTGCATTTCAGATAGTAGCCTATACTTATGCAAATAGCTACAAAGCCTATTTTTCAGTATTCTTTCAAAAATTTTACTAAAGTTTGTGATGAGTGAAATAGGCCTATAGTTCTTTGCGACTGTGAAATCTCCCTTTTTGTGAATGGGTCTCACTACTGAAATTTTGAATTCATTGGGGAATTTCTCGGATTCTATACATCTGTTGGTTATGTAAGTGAGTGGACCGACTATGTGAGGTACAATTTCCTTGAGAGTTTCTGCCTTTATGTTATCGACACCCGGAGATTTGCCATTTTTAGTTGATTTATAACTTCACGAACTTCGATTTCTGATGTAGGGGAAATGAAAATAGAATTATTTGTGTTTTTCTCTTTCAGTACGTTCGAACCGTTCTTGACAATATTTCTTGCTAAGTTTGTTCCCATTTCTATGGAGGTGTTATTGAAAATAGTTGCCTTTCGTTCGTCATTAGTAATAATATTGTTTTTGTCGTTTTATCCGGTGTATTTAATTATTTTGGTACGAACCGAAAATTTTATAATGCGTGATTTGTAATAATCATTTTTTTTATTCTTCAGTATCCTGTCTAGAATATTTTTATAGGTTTTATATTCTTGTTTCAATTCCTCATTGTGAGGATCCTTTATAGTCTGATTGTACATATAATTTTTTTTGTTAACAGATTTGATTAGAGATTTGGTTATCCATTTTTTCCGTTTTCTCTAGTTACTTTTGATTCTAATTTTTTTCGTACACTCCATTATGGAAGATTGTACTATTTCTATAAATTTACTTGTTGCTGATTCAGTGTTTGGCATCGAGTAAACTTCTCTCCAAGAGATTTGACTAATTTTTCTCAAAAGTTGTTTATTAGTTATTTGGGAAATATTTTTTGTTCTTTAAATATTTATTTTTGATTTGGGAAGACTATTTGCACAAATCAAATAGTGATCTGTGATGTTTGTGCAGAGAATAATTGGCATCACGTTGCTAAAGTCTTCAGATTTATTATTCACAAATAAAAATATTTAATAAAATTCCGATCTGAAATTAAGAATCTCAATTCATTATCCCTATTCAAGCAAGAAGCCAACAAATGGGTTAATATGAAACCTAGAAATGAGATACACTGTTTAATAGACCTCAAAAACGCAAATTGAAATTTAGCCATGTTCTAAAAATCGTATCTACTTGTGTATCATTTAGTATTTATATATATATATATATATATATATATATATATATATTTATATATATATATATATATATATATATATATATATATATATATATATATATATGACTGTGCTTCAATTAGTATTATCGAATTCTTCTTTTTTTTTCCCTTTTTAATATGTTAATTATGTGATTGTGTTATTTACTAGCGTGATGATTGTTTTTATATATTTTACTTGTTTGTTCCATTGCTCTTCACTATTTTATCACTATTTTATTTTATTACTATTTTATCAATATTTATAAATTTACTATATATTACAAATAACTAATTTATCAATATTTTATAAATTTACTGTATATTACAAATTTTTAAAATTCATTGCATAATAACCTTAGTGATCCACGAGCGGGTTAGCCTTTGTGGATCTTCTCCGTGTTTATTTACTTGCATTCTTGATTAATGAATTGAAAGTGTATGTATCGATTCTTTGGTAAATAAATATTATTATTATTATTATATGGTCGATACATGATTTTGTATTTCCTATAACTCTTGTATAACTATTTATACCCGATATATATCCATGTTCACTCAGGACATCCAAGTATTCATTCGAGTGGTCAGAGTGATTGATGTTGATATCTCCGACAATTAGTCTCGAATGGTATTGGTGGACGTTGTCATTATTTAGGTTCGATTTTAAATTTTCAATAAATTCAGTAATACTGGTGGATGGTGACCTATAGAAGGCGTGTACAATCACATAATTTTAGTTTGATAGTAAAGGATCCATTAAATTCATGTATACTATGGGATTGATAAAGATCTGATTTAACGTAGGCTACCATCATTCTGATTTAACTTTCCCTCATTATAAATAGTTTTATATCCATCCATGCTGTAAAGCATGACATCTAGTAAACATCTCGTTTGTGTTAGCACGATACAGTCAAATTGTGATTGAAACTGCTGAATAAAGATTTCAAATTCTTCTAAATTTTTGGCAATGTTACGAATATTGTTATGTATGAGCTTGAAATTATGAGATTCATTGCTTACTGTGAAAATTTCGTTCACTTCATATGCAGAATTTAAAATATAGGAATTTATTTGTTTTATTTCGGAATTGGTGATATAGGGATCTATTACAATATTGCTATCTATCGGTGTGATTTTTTTCAATGTTAAAAAGTATTAAACTGTAAGTGTGTTAGTCTATGGGCTTATACTAATATTCATTAAGTTTATTCTAATAACTATTACTGAGGATTTGATTGTTCAAGAGTTCTGATTTATGGTCTGTTTATTTCGTAACGATCTTGTTTCCTTGATTTCTTTCATCTTCATGGGTTGATTTCTGTTGGGGTTATTCGTTGATGGTTTCGTTGTAATTGGTGATTTTCATGTATGTGATGTTTCAATATTTCCGTTCTTGTAGTTTGTTTTTTCAGTTGAGGTTCTGTAGCATCTGGTATTTCACTGTTGGGAGAGGTATCTTCGAGCTCTTTTGAGGAGTGATGTGTTCTTGTTGGAGTAGATGGAGCACTTTTATTTTCTGCTTGTGTTTTTGGTAAGCTAGATTCTAATTCTGTGTTCAGGCTATCGGTGGGGTTTTCCAACTCTTTAATGGTGTATGGTACCGCATTCACGAAGAGTTTGAAGTTTTTTATATGAGCTTTCTGGTTTTTAGCCCTGGCTTCCTTCAGATGATGCACTAGATTTCTATTTAGTTCGCGATCTTCAGGTCGTAGGTCATGTGTAATGGAGATGCCAGTACCCTTGAGCTTATAAATATTTTTTGTTTCTGCAGATTCGAGATGAATTCTACAATAATCGTTTTTTTTTCCGATGAGGTGGATGTTGTTTATATCCCTCTCGTCCAGTTTACATCCAAAAATTATATTTAGTTGTTCCAAAGTGGTATTTAGGAGATTTTCCCCGTCTGTCGTTTTACCAAATATAACTATATTATTCTTTTTGTTTTCTCGCTCAATATAGACGATTTTCTCTTCAATTTTGAAGTATCTTTTCTCTAGGTTTTCGAGTCTTTGGTTTGAGGTGTCGTTAATGGATTTTATCTCCGCCTTTATCTCGCTTGTGTTTTTCTTTATAATCGTTTCCAATTTACAGAGCAATCCTTGGTTTGTAATTTGATCCATATTTCTATGCCAAGCTCACGGATCATTTATATTCGATGGTGGGCCGCCGTGATTGTTCTCAAGAAATGTGCCCCCGAACTAACACCTGTTCTTTGCAAGTTGTTCAACCACTCTTACAATTTGAGGGTATTTCCGTCCAATTGGAAAATTGCAAGAGTACAGCCAGTCCCTAAAAAAGGCAAAAAGGCCCTACCTAGCAACTACAGACCTATCGCACTGCTATCTATTATTTCAAAGGTCATGGAAAAAGCCATCAACATCGAGCTCATGAAATGTCTAGAAGACTCAGGAATTGTCAACGATAGGCAATATGGCTTCCGCCATCAGAGATCAACTGGTGACCTGCTCGCTTACGTCTCACATATATGGCAGCTATCTATTGAAAAGTATGGAGAAACTTTAGCTGTGGCATTAGATATCTCCAAGGCGTTCGATCGAGTTTGGCACCAGGGACTCCTCGCCAAGCTTCCGTCTTATGGCTTGCCCCCTCAGCTGTGTTCTCTGCTTGCTAGTTTTCTCTCAAACAGGTCTCTCCATGTAGTGGTCGATGGAGTTTCATCTGACACTCTACTCATAAATGCTGGTGTTCCGCAAGGATCTATTCTCGCACCAACACTATTTCTACTTCACATCAACGACCTGTTGAAAGCAACTTCATGTCCAGTACACAGCTTTGCCGATGATAGTACCCTCCATACCGTTTTCTCTTCCAGGGCCCCTATATCAGCCCGTGAAACCAGAAATGAACGAGGAAGAAATGTTAATAATATAAATATGGACTTAGCAACAATTCTCGAGTGGGGATCTAACAACTTGGTAGAATTCAATGCAAACAAAACACAAGCATGTCTTTTCTCTAGAAAAGTCGATCTCACTGTGCCTAACATAACTTTGTCAGGAGTAACCATACCACTGAAGTCATCCATATCGATGCTTGGTATTACTATCAGCAATAACCTTCCCTGGGAAAATCACGTGAGGTCCATTGCCAAAAGTGCATCCCAAAAACTTGGTTTTGTTTCGTGCCAAGACTATTTCACCCCACCCAGCTGCTTATGATCTATAAGGCACAGATCCGACCTGTCCTGGAATACTGTTCCATATTTGGAGCGCGGCACCTAAACATATCCTGAGGCTATTGGATTCTGTCCAAAAAAGGGCAATTCGTCTCGTCGGTGATGCCTCGCTTACAAACTTGCTCACTTGTCTGGAACACCGTAGAAAAGTTGGCGATTTGTCTCTTTTTTATAGATATTTTCATGGGCGACGCTCTTCTGAAATATCAACAATCGTTCCTGCTTTGGCAGTCTCTTCGAGACTAACCCGTCAAGTTCAGTCATCACACCCTTCGTGGTCACTTTGGAGACCTCAGAACATCACTTTCCAAAGACTCGTTCATCCAACGAACAGCGAGGCTTTGGAACTCGATCCTAGGAGGTGTTTGAGGCATACAACCTCCAGAAATTTAAGAAGAACACCAACTCCTACCTTCTTTCCCTTGGTTCCCACGATGTTCTCTGAACATTACAGGATATCCCTTTTCGTGGGAACCAGAACATAAAAAAAAAATATATATATTAATATATATATATATATATAAATATATATGTATATATACAGTGTCCGTCATGAAGTTGGCTACATATGGGGACAAAAACGGTTATTGAAATTTCTGAAAAACTCTAATGGCGGTTCGTTTCTGCATGTCTGACAACTAAAAAATCCGCTGCGACTCATATCACGTGACCTCAGATTTGTCGGGAATTTAAAAAAAAGTTGTCTGTGGTGCTGAAAAATGGGTCAAATTAACAAGATATCGAAAAATTTTATTGAGAAAATGTATTTGGAATCCGAAGAGGACCCCATGTACCAAATTCAAACCAGATTGAAAAAAAAACAAAAATACAATTTTATTCCTCTACCCTTACTAAGAAACATTATACAATCTTGTTTTATCTGGAAACAGCTTTAATGACCTGAATCACATAAGTTTGGGTCAAAACTGATCAAATATTTGTGGAATGGACATTTTGCGGGAGATTAATTATGAAAACACGATTTAGTCTTGTCACCAGATGTAGTCATGCCCCGTATATTGATGCAATGAGCTTATTCAATATTCTCAACCTGTAAATAAAATTCAACCTAACTAATATTTGTAATTAAAACTTAATAATACATTATTCATCCTTGCTAAATTTAATATTGGTTACCTGAAAAGCAATGTTTATAAACAACGCCCATTTCAAAATGTAGAACATTTATAAATTTGTATAAGGAATTATGCAGCACTGATCAACAGAACTATGTTGAAAAATGTTAGCCGCGAAATATTTTCCAGAACAATTCTATGTAGGGAGCGCGAAAGTGGTAACGTAGAATATTGATAATTTGTACATTGTTTGTTTATTGTGTTTTTTTTATTTTTCCACATCCACCTAAACAATACTAAATTCAATTAGGATAAATAATGTATTATTAAGTTTTAATTACAAATATTAGTTGGTTTAAATTTTATTTACGGAATGGGAATATCGAATAAGCTTATGTGCATCAATATACAGGGCATGACTACACCAGTGACAAGACTAAATCGTGTTTTCATGTCTATTCCCCAAATATTTGATTAGTTTTTATGTGATTTAGGTTATTAAAGCTGTTTCCAGATAAAACAAAAATGTGTAATGTTTCTTAGTAAGGGTGTTGTTTTTTTTTCAATCTGGTTCAAAATTGGTACATGAGGTCTTCGTTGGATTCCACACACATTTGTTCAATAAAAATATTCGATATCTGGTCAATTTGACCTATTTTTCAGCACCACAGACAAGTTTTTTTTTTAAATTCCCGCCAAATCTCACGTGATATAAGTCGCAACGAATTTTTTAGTTGTCAGACATGCAATAACAAATTTGTTTCTCATATGTAGCCAACTTTATCACGGACACTGTATATATACGATGTATGACGTGTACGAAAGAATGGACAGACAGAGTGCATATATATATATATATATATATATATATATATATATACGTTTTTGCACATTTTCTTGGGTTTTACACATTTGTGTTGGAAAAAGACGACCTCTTTTTACTTCATGTTAACAATGTTTCGTCTCTAGCTGGAACTTCTTCAGGTTTTATTCAAAAATTAATAAAACATAATCTAAGCAACGATATAAAAGTTACCCGACACTGAGCCATTTCTTGTTCTTCATGGTGATGAGTAATATATAATTATTTATACTTTCTTTTCATAATATATTGATTTGGTGGACCGACGAAGCCGAGACGATCAGTGCTCTGGAATTGGTATGAGATGAAGCTTCATCGTCATGGAATTTGGACTTTCACATACATTCAGATAATACTTTGCTATAGAAATAAATTAAAAAGATATTCTACTCAGCAGGAGATCATTAAAAATATAAACAATCATGTGGCAGGAACGTCCGTCACTTCATATTGGTGTTGTACAGTGCAAGGGCTCACGGGGGGGACTAAATCAACATGTAACATTTATGTAAGAAACAAAATAATTTATTCATTAAATATAAATATAATATAAAACAAAACATAACATATATTTTCCTATTATAGTACAAAATCCGCTAAATCAACATTTAACATTTATTTAAGAAACAAAATTTGCATTGTTGTCAATTTTGATTGATATCTAACGACAATAAATAAGAGTGGCTCTCACTCAAATGGTTAATATCTGTTTTTTATTGATACAATTGTTTTTTTGGAAAATAAAAGCCATTTTTAAGAATGTTTTCTTTGATGTATGTGACTCTGTATGTGGTTAAATTCATTCACTTGTTCTGCCACAGCACATCTTTCAGGATGCAATCTGCAGTCACTTTTATGAGAAATTATTCTGTTCGATATGGATCTTCGCGTTTGATCAATATGTTGTTATTACAACCATGACACGAAATAATATAAATTACATTTGACATTCAGAATAATGTAGTTTTATCTTTAACTTTAAAATACATTGATCTGATTGTTACAACTGTTTTTCATGATATTTTAAATTTTTCAGGGTTGTGAAATAATCTGGCGCGTTTAGGAGTGATCTCTTATATATGGTAAGGAAGTGAAGAAAGGTTGATTAGGGGTAGTATTAGTTTCATTGTTGTTTGAGACAATGTTCGAGTTATTACTCTTTGAGACTAGTACTTCTAAGTGAGATGAAGTATTATATAGAATGTTATTCAGTTACGATTTTGGATATGAATTTTCTAAGAAAAGGTTGAAGAGAATGTTTAAATTATGTATATGGAAATTAGGATCTGATATTTTCAGATTCCATTTGTTTTACCAAGTTCACTTTCATAGACTATTCGTGATATGAGTGGTAATCCAGGAATCTGCCTGGGCTGCATGGTTTCCTATACCAATCTACCAGTAGCTTGTTTTCTGTTGTCCGTATAAGCTTGGTATCAAGAAATAATACGGGATTATCGCTGTTCTCAGTTTCACTTGTGAACTGGATATGGGGATTGTAGCTATTGAAGGTATTGAGAGTCTCATCCACACCATCATTCGGTAATGCTAATATAATATCAACATATTTTTTTATGAATTTATGATTGAAAGATAAAACTGGAATAACATTGTCTAATAAATCATCCATGACGTACGTTGCTGAAATGGGTGAAATGGAGGCCCCAGGTTGGGTACCAAAGGTTTGTTTATAAATTTTATTATTGAAAGAAAAATATGTATCATCAAAAAGAAAAGTCAACAATTCCAAAAATGTGTCTTCGTTAATGCAACAATATTTACTAATACGATCCCAATTTTTGTGTATTGCTCTAATACAAGCATCCAAATAGACATTGCTAAACTTGCCAGAACATAATTGTCTGGAAGTGTTGAATTATTAAATTTGTTAGTGGTTTCAAAAGAGTCTTTTATGTAATATTCATTGTCAAAGTTGTATGCGTTAGTTAAACTTTCTGTCAACAAATGGGCTATCCTTTCAGTAGGGGCTCCTATAGAAGCCACTATAGGTCTGACTGAAAGGGTGGGCTAATGAATTTTGGGTAACGAATATAATTTTCGAGGAATACCATTATAGCATGTGAGTTTCTTCTTCATAACTTCATCAATTTGATCTGTTTTATACATGACTTTAATTAATTCATTGCCTTTTCTCTGAATTGCTGAGGTAGGGTCTTTCGGTAGTTCTGCATATGAGCTACTGTTGATTATGATGTCATTGGATAGGTTGAGATATTGATCCTTGTCCATTATGAGTGTTACATTGTCTTTGTCTGATTATGTGAGAATGAAATTAGGATTACCTTTCAAGAATTTCTTGGATTTGAAGAAAAGAGTATGGTTAGCATGTTGGATATGGTTTGTTATACTATTAGTTGCTTTTGTTATAGTGATATTTCTTTCCCGAGATTTAGAGATAGTGGAAGTGATACTCTTTATCCATACATCTTTTGGTCAATACTAAATTTAGGGGCTAAGGCTTGAAATTGAGACACGTCCTCAGGGATTGGAGTGCTCGAGATATTTTTTATCCAAAATGGCTTGGTTTTCAATTTGATTCTGAATTGATTGTTTTTAAAAAATTTTATATTTGTTAAATTTTTGAATTTCACTTAATGAAAAAGCTATTGTATGAAATTTGTTATTTGCTGGCAAAATTTTGAAAAGTTAATTCATTTGTGAGAGAGATCAATGTCTTTTTTAATGTCGCTAGAGACCATTCATAACCTAATTAACAAACTTGAATCAATGTATTCTAAAGTTAAAGATAAAACTGTAATGAACATATATTGGTAAAACGCAAAGATCAATATCGAATAGAATGATTTTCCATAAAAGTGACTGCAGATTGCATCCTGAAAGATGTGCTCTGGCAGAATAAATTTGACCACCAGATGAATTACGATTCAGTGAAAGTGCTAGCGATAGAGCCAAATTGTATCAATAAAAAAACAGATATTAACCGTTTGAGTGAGAAAGATTAACTTTGAACTTCGTTTTATTCCTTGGTCTACGTTCTTTTCTTCTGTATCAATATGTTAGATGAATATGTTTGACATCATTGAAACCAACCTAAACAAAGTTGTGAGTAGCATAATGTTTCGCACTTGAATATGCATTACTATTGATTTTTCCATCTAATGTAGTTTCCCTGATGATGGAAATAATAATTTCCGAAAGCTTAGATAAACTTTAAAGAGTTCACTTTTTCATTGCTGCTTACTCCAATATCCCTAGTATTGTATATATATATATATTTTTTTTCTCCTAAATTTTTTGGAATAAAGGTCTGATTCAGTCAATTGATATAATTTCTCTTAACTACGTTTCGACATGGTATTTGTCATCATCAGGTTAAAACACTAAAATTAAAAATATGGAGTTTTAGACATATTTAACTTAACACAATATTGAGATGTATGCACTAAAATAATTCTTTAAAAACATGGTTCAAAATATAACACGTTATTTAACTGAATATGAAAATATTTGCAACATTTATGAGTATTCTCTTAAAAATTATTTTATTTGAATTCTGCGTTCGCATGGTACGAACGTTATTGTAGGTGTGTATATATATATAAATTAAGTGATTGGTATATATATATATATATATACATATAACGACTCTTGTTTGTAGCTGAACACTATTTAAAATGTAGATATTTTGTGGGGATGCAGCTATGTTTTAATCAAACTCTGTTTTTACTTTTGTGAAAGCTTTCGAAATAAGTTTATTTCTTCTTCAGTCACTCTGAAAAATATGGTACAACTGATGATGGACATATTTGAAGGAATAAAATATTACTTACAGTATCTGAGTATAAGATGAAATTAACATTCAGAAAAATGGTATGATCTTCAGACAGTAAAATGAAAAGTCAAGATGAAGTTTATAAATGAAAGATGTATACAGGGTGTAATAAAATAGATTAAAATTTTGTGTAAATGGTTGATTCAAGTTGCTGATGAATTATTGAATATAAGGTTTTTTTTATTCAATTTTGATTCAATATCCAAGATATTGGAATAAATTATGTTCGAACTTTGAAAATCAGTTTTTTTATTCATTGAATTTTTTTCATTTTTTATGTAAACCATTTCTAAAAAACATCTTTTGAATAAATTATTTTCTTTAGTTAAGATTGAAATATTTGAGAAATCAATTGAATGTCCTGTACTATTTACATGTTGTGATAAAGCGCAAGCATTTGGTCTTATTTCGAAAGCTTTCACAAAAGTAAAAACAGAGTTTGATTAAAACATAGCTGCATCCCCACAAAATATTTAAATTTTATATATATATATATATATATATATATATATATATATATATATATATATATATATATATTGTTATGATATGAAATATAGGTTAAAGATAAAAAGAATAGAAATTTGATATAATGATATTGATACATCACATATGGATACCTGCTATGATTGTTTTTACAATTTTCTGTGTACTCAGAATTTCTGAAACTTTTGGCCATCTTATAGTCAACGCAGATGATCCAAGATTTTAGCAGTGGAGCTTCTCTATTATCATTAGTATGTTTCCAACAATCTATTTCATTTGCACAACCTGTAAAAGTATAGAAATCAAAATTAACAAATAAAATCTTAGAATTCAAATAGCCAAAAATAATCTACAAGCTAGAACATCCTGTATGATAATCTTGAATCACAAGGAATCATGATAGGTACATGTTAAACTCTTTTTCATGGAAAATCAAATAAATATGATGTTGGAGAACAGAAAATTGTAAATTGAAAGAGGGTAAGAATATAATAGGCAGAGTTTATTGTTGTGATGAGTATTTGAAAAGCACATAAAAAAAGAGAAAAAATGATAATAAAAAATGATAAAAATAATCATACATAACAAATAAAATACAATTTATATATATATATATATATATATATATATATATATATATATATATATAGTGTGACCCATTTAAAATGGAACCACCCCTGTAAAATACGCATTTTTCAGTCATTCCCAAAAACTATTTTTTTTTAAATAAAAAACCGTATCTTGACACAAATTTTCATAACTTTAGTTTCATTTCCAAGGCACTCTATGGTTTTTTTCTTCGTTAAAAACGGCAATAGTTTATTAAGCAATTTTTGTTTCGAAATTTGACTGAACCACTGGATTCGTAGTCGTTATAAATGAAAACCATGAAAATTTCATAAAAAAATATTGGTTAACAACGAAGTTACAACAACTTTAATTTTGGAAACAAAGTATTTGATATTAATTTTCATTGAGATTATAGACAAATTTGAAATCTGGCAACACTGCCGATACAAAGTAGAACACCAGTGAATTTGTACAGCGAAAATCCGTTCTACAGTTATAACTCCTGAAAGTATGGTAATGTGAGCGATTTCTGGTGGAAGCGATTTTGTAATAAAAATCTAACTAACTGGATTTGTGAATTATATTCCCTCAGAATCATTTATTTAAGTTTAGGTTATAAGTGTATTCGAAAATAACAGAAAATTAAAAATTCAGTTTCAAGTTATGCAGTTTTCAATAGCCGATAAAAACGAAATGAACCGAATCAAGTATCAAAATTATTTATTCAATAATGAAACAGAAAGCAGGACCAAACAATGTTCCTTTTTTATTCTGCAAAACTCAACTGAAACAAGCTTTTAGAGAAGGTATCAATAATTTGAGGAAAGCTGAACTAATACATTGGGCATAGGTATTGTACTAAATCAATAGTAGGCTGTGATTTAGTACACCACAAATCGCTCACATTACCATACTTTCAGTAGTTATAACTGTTGAACGGAATTAGCTATTGACTTCGGATTCTCGCTGTACAAATTCTCTTGTGCTCTACTTGGTATCGGCAGTGTTGCAAGATTTTAAATTTGTCTATAATCCCAATGGAAATTAATATCAAATACTTTGTTTCCAAAATTAAAGTTGTTGTAACTTCGTTGTTAACCAATATTTTTCCATGAAATTCTGATGGTTTTCATTAATAACGACTACGAGTTCAGTGGTGTAGTCAAATTTGGAAAAAAAAATTGCCTAATGAACTTTTTTTCCGTTTTTGACGAAGAAAAAAAACCATAGAGTGCCTTGGAAATGAAACTAAAGTTATAAAAATTTGTAACAAGATACAATTTCTGATGCTTAATATTGGAAAAAAATATTTTTGAGATTGACTGAAAAATGCGTATTCTACAGGCGTGGTTCCATTTTAAATGGGTCACACTGTATATATAAATATGAGCATCATCTTCGTCACCAACATGGAAGTGAATTTGAAGATGTGAATCGCCGGTTTCTAACATGGACTGGTAGCTCACACGGTAGAGCGTTCGACTAGAAATCGAAACGTTCCAGGTTCGATTCCTGGCCGATCCACATTTTCATTTTTCAGTTTTAAGTTGTAATTTTCCTGTCTGAATGCCAAAAAAATTGTTTTCATATATATATATATTATATATATAAATTTAGATATAACGACTGAAAATTGGTATGAACAGTGGGGAATAACGGGGATCTTCAGTCATCACAAGTGTTGAACTATGAAAAACTCTTTTTAATACGTTGGACCGAGCTTTCGTTTCAATTTTGAAACTTCTTCAGGGTCCTAAAATATGTAAATTACATTATTGAGAAAAAATACCTAAAATGAAGTACTTACAATGATTGATGAATAATTGATGAACATTAACTTAAAAAAAAAAACGTAAAATATATGTAACATTTGATATACCATAGGGAGTTTTCATCAATATAGTACAGCAGCCTATTTCGTACAGTAAGAAATAGGCTGCAAGCAACCAAGTTCTGTACTATATTGATGAAAACTCCCTATGGAATATCAGTTTGATTTAAGAAAATCGACATCGATGCAAAAATATGTAGTAGCAGTATTTCCCGATCCCAAGAGAGCCTTTAAAATCATATACAGTGTGGTCCATAAATTTATTTCTAGCGTTATTATGTATTTGTTTAAAAAAACCTGAAACAGGACGATTTCTCTTGTCAATTTGACAATTCACAGTATGAAAATATTTCCCCCTTCTTGCACCCCCTCTGAATTTTTAGCACCCCCCAAAAATTTTAAATGAAAAAAGGGGTCGTGTGGCACCTTGTTCGAAATGGATTTTCATTCTCTGTTAAGCAATGTTGAGTTTTTCAATCATAACTGAGAAAATTTATTTTGAAAATGTAAATTTTTTATACTTTACGTAGACTGAAGGAAATAATGTCACATAATGTTTAGGAAGTCAATTTATTTTACA
Organism: Gonioctena quinquepunctata; assembly: GCA_018342105.1. Classification (NCBI taxonomy): domain Eukaryota; kingdom Metazoa; phylum Arthropoda; class Insecta; order Coleoptera; family Chrysomelidae; genus Gonioctena; species Gonioctena quinquepunctata. The sequence goes on from JAFIRS010002144.1 coordinate 189,775, forward strand.
ATTAAATTCAATGTTCAAAATGACCACCATTCACTTCTTGACAATAAGCAAGTCGATCTTGGAATTCTCGTACAACATTTTGTAGGACCTCAGGGGTTATGTTGTTAATTTCTTCCGTTATCTCAACTTTTAAATCTGCAATATTGTCTGGTCTATTGAAATATACTTTTGATTTTAAATAACCCCATAAGAAGTAATCGGGGTGAGTCAAATCGGGGGATCTAGGCGGCCATTCAATCGTCCCACGTCTTCCAATCCACCTATTGGGAAAAACTTCGTTCAAATAATCTCTAACAATACGTTTGTAATGCAATGTGGAGCTCCGTCTTGTTGGTACCAAATTGATCTATCTATTGCATTTGGATCATTAACATCAGGAAAAAGTCTTTTTAATGTAGGCTGTAAAAAGTTCATAAAAAAATCTAGATAAACCTCACCAATAACTGTGCCTTAAAAAAATAAGGACCAATAATTTTGTTGTTAATGATACCGGCCCAAACGTTAACTTTTTCAGAATATTGTGTGTGAGCCTCACACATCCAATGAGGATTTTCTCTGCTCCAATATCTACAGTTTTGTCTATTAACCGTTCCATTCAAATGAAAAATAGCATCATCAGAAAAAACAATTTTGTTTATGAACTGCAAATATGCTTCCATTCTGTTCATCATCAGTTCACAGAATTGATCATTTAACTTCTGAACGAAATGACCCTTAAGAGGATGGTATTTTTCTTATGTAAAGCTTTCAATATCGATGACTTACTTACATCATTGTCGGCAGCAAGTTGTCTACTTGTCATATGGGATTTTCCTCAATCGCTAACAGTACATCTAACTTTCTTTTCCTCATCCAATTAACATTTCGACCTGGTTTCTGAATAGTTTTTACATGTCCAGTTTCACGATTTTTTTTTCTATTTTACTAACTGTAGACTGTGAGACGTGTTGACCAGGGTATTTATTATTAAACATTTCACAAACTTACCTTTGAGTTCTTGTTTTATTACCGCATCCAATCATAATTAAAATGTCTATTCTTTGTGTTTCGGATGAATGAACCATAGTTGAATCAAATACACACACAAATATTTTTCAATACACTGACGTGTCTCAGCAACTTATAAATATCAAAATAACTTTAGTTTACTAGATTGACATTACATTATTTATGTGGGTTTTGTGAATAATATTTTGGTGTCTTGAACGACTTTTTCCTGACGCTTAGCAAAACAGAAAAGGAAGAAAATACCTGAATATTTCTTATGGGGTTATTTAAAATCAAAAGTATATTTCAATAGACCAGACAATATTGCAGATTTAAAAGTTAGGATAACGGAGGACATTAACAACAAAACCCCTGAGGTCCTACAAAATATTGTATGAGAATTCCAAGACCGACTTGTGAATGGTGGTTATTTTGAACATTTCATTTAATTGTAAAATAAATTGAAAAATACTCCCTAAACATTATGTGACATTATTTCCTTCATTCTACGTAAAGTTTCAAAATTTTACATTTTCAAAATAAGTTTTTTCAGTTATGATTGAACCAAATTTGGAAAAGTTAATATTGCTGAACAGAGAATGAAAATTTCTTTCGAACAAGGTGCCCCTTCTCATTTGAAATTTTTGAGGTGGTGCTCATAACTCAGAGGGGGTGCAAGAAGGAGATAATATTTTCATACTGTAAATTGTCAAATTGGCGATAGAAATCGATCTGTTCTCGTTTTTCTAAACAAATACATAACGCTAAAAATGAATTCATTCCATACCTATGGACCGCACTGTACATTTCTATTCTACTTATGACTCTTCAATATTATGGACTGATAGGTAGATCCTACAACTGATTTGATAGCTATTTACAGCATAAGGTCACAAGTGAATATTACTCTTTTAACCATTAAAAGTATTACCATTATTCCATAAGGTGTCCTTTATTGTTTATTTGACATCTTTTATATCAATTATATCCAGGAAAGTGAATTCTTTTTGCAGATGACACTCTGTTGATAGCAAACGATGTTAATTTTCCAAATGCTTTTCATAAAATCAATCGAATGCTCAACATAGTATCAGAATTTCTCAACATAAACAAAACTAAATCTACGATTTTAACCACTCAATATAACTTCAGTATGGTAGATAAAAATATGGTAAATATATGAATTTATGAAGAATCAATTAAATTAATCGAAGAATTTAAATATCTGAAAAGGTATTCCCGTTATATTTTCAACAAAATTACTATCCTTCCGTACTTTCTCTAGTTAATGCAAATGTATAGCATCATTACAAAAATTGCAGAATAGAACAATGCAAGTACTTTTGAAACGTAATAGATATACTTCCATAATATCCATACTGTGCAGGTTCTTAATTGATTGTTAATAAAGGAGGTGATAACAAAGATCCATAAAATTATAGACCTATATCACTTATCCAAACATTGCCGAAAATTAGGGAAAACCACTATAGAACAACAAGCTCAAATAAATTTACCGAAGCCTGTAACATCAAAAGAAGACAACATCATAAATGTTGAGAAGGGAAACATTCTCAATTGAGTTCTCGATTAAGACTGGAATAGAAAATCAAATAACTATCTAAATGAAAATGCAAATATTCAATTTCAGATTACTTTCTTTTGAGTTGGTCTTTTCAGAATATCTATCAGATGTAGTTCAATGTCCAGCGTGGCTTTAGCCGGGGAGTAGTTGTTTTCTGTTAGACATTCACGAAAAATAACTTCATTTTTATCGTGGATTTTTCAATTCACAGAAAAATCTTTCTATTCAATATTCAATTGAGAATGTTTCCCTTTTCAACATGAATACCCCACAAGAAGTTATCTTGACGATGGAAGATAGTGACTAAAGTTTATCTTTCAGTCGCAGATGATTTCACATCTGATTTTATGAAGATCCTGTTCATATTTTCAACAAATAAATCTATCATGAAAGTGTTACAATTTTTTCACGCATATCCCCAAACTTCCAAAGTGCAGTAAAATATTAAGGCTTAACTTATGCTTCTGTTCAAAGGATTCTTCATGATCAAAACATGCACCCATGCAAGTTTACGAAAGTTCTAGCTCTGAAACCATCAACATTGCATACACTTTTGTGAAACCATTCTGATCCGCAGCAAGAAGATCCTAACTTTTTAAAGAAAATAATTTGGACAGACGAAACAAAATTTTCCAGGTAAGGCATTTTTGACAGAAGAAACAAATATTTCTGGGCTGACAAGAATCCATATATTGTCAAGGAAAAGGAATTTCAGGAAAAGGTTAGTTTTAACGTATTTTGCCTTCTGAAAGATGACCAAATAAGATTTCTCATTTACGATAAACCGCTTAATTCTAAAAAACATCTCGAAATTCTAGGGTAATTGGAGAACGATTTGTTGGATAATCTGTCAATAGAGGAGTATCGTACTTGCTAGTTTCAACTGGGCATCGGTTCATTGCACTGGGGAAGTAACAACGGAGTTGTTCCAAATGTTCGAAGATAGCTGGGTTAGACGTTTAGGACCGTGCCATGGAATTGGCCTGCTAGATCTCCCGACCTAACGCGACTTGATTTTTGCTTAGTGGGAGATTTGAACAGGGAAGTTTACATGACATCGGTACCCAGTAAACAAGACCTGCGCCAACGAGTGATCAATTGCATCAAGAGCTAGATTTTAATGAGATAAGGAGGGCCACAACTGGTTCTACAAGTATCCGGATTTTAAAATGTTTGGAAACCAACGGTGGTCCTTTTGAACAATTAATGTGAACGTTTTCGAAATTTTTATACATATTATGTTATTGTTTTAACATTGTTAACTGCTGTTTAACCGTTTTGTTAATTGTTATTATACATAATGGAAATTTGTTCTAATTAGTTTAGTAAATTTCGTTTCGCTTTCAAATTTGACCCATAACTGATGAAATAATTTTCAGATCGTACGAATTTTCTCTCGTTCATTGGTTGTATCGGGATACATTTCATTGAACCTTCTGCATGTTCTTGCTATAATTTGATCACATTGACCATGAAGAATGAATAATATTATCACAATTTTATTTGAATAGTTATTGCCTTCAAATAAAAATCAAATTTTCGTTAATGAACGCGCAAACGTTTTATTACTGATGCACTGATTGTCGAATTTTCATAATGACTTGTTTCATGACATTTCATAGCTTCCTAATACATAAGATGGCAAAATAATTTGATTTTTATAGAAACTAGCTATTATTTCGGAAACCTGACTATTTAGGTATAGGAAGATTATAGGATTTGGGAGGAACTTCAATTGTCTTTCAGTATATTCGATGATATACAGGGTATTCTATTTTGTATCTATCGATAAAATCACAAATTTTGTACGACCCTGTATAATACAGAACAAATTGCCTCAGACATAACTAATACCCAGGACATTGGTAAACTACACCCAAAATTTAAGCTTTCTACGAATTGAAATATCACAGTAATAAACATTTCATTTGTTTTACACAAATATAAGGAAATCAATTAATTTCTCTAAAACCGCTGGATATAGGTGTAGGGAAATATTATATAAAAATAATCGGAAAGAAATAGCAAAGCGAAAAATGCAATAATATTCAGGATGTCTCATTCATTCAAAGTATCAAAGTTGTATCTACTCTTCAATATAAGCGGCAAACGCCGCAGCGCTGAAACTATTTTAGATAGATAGAGCAGAACTAATTACCCAAGAAACCAAAATTTCCAAATAATGTTCCGTCCAACCTACCATCGACCGTGAGTGACCCTGTATATAGTACAGTAATCAGTATTTCAAAGAAATCGGAAGCTAACTCATAATACAAACATAAACATGTCTGTGAAGTATCAAATGAAGGCTTGCACTTGACGGCTCTTATTACACGCTTTATATTAGCTTCACTTGTATGTTTGTAACCGTATGTTTGTTTGTAACCGACTCCTTTGGGAGCGATTTTGACCCACTTCCAGACGTACGAATGATTTGAAATTTGGCAAGTGTACATAATTCCGGAGACAATGCATTAAAAAAAATTTATTTGAAAAAAAACCAAAATGGCGGCTCTAATATGTCGTACGAGTTTTGTGATTATGGTCCGATTCGCTTCAAAATTGGTATCTGAGGGTTTTCGTGGTCAGAGATTATGATTCTTCTGTCAAAATTAAAAAATTCAAGATGGCAGATCCAAAATGGTGGACGAGTTTTGTGATTATGGTCCGATTCTATTCAAAATTGGTATGTGGGGGTTTTTGGTGTCCAATATCATGATTCTTTTGTAAAAATTGAAAAATTCCAGATGGCGGCTTCAAAATGGCGGACAAGTTTTGTGATTATGGTCCAATTCTATTCAAAATTGGTATGTGGGGGTTTTTGGGGTCGGAGATTATGATTATCTTGTCAGAATTGAAGGATTCGAGATGGCGGCTCTGAAATGGCGGAAGAGTTTTGTGATTATGGTCCGATTCTTTTCAAAATTGGAGAATAATAGTTAAAAAAATTAAATAATAATAATAATAGTTTGAAAAACTAAAAAACACGCTTTAATAGAGAACAAAACTGAAAAGTTGAAAATAAATGATAGTTTAAAAACTAAAGAACATGCTTTAATAGAAAACTAAACTAAAAAGTAGAAAATAATTTCAAATGAGTTCGAAATAAGAATACAGTGGTTAACAACAAATTTATTTCATCGTAAAAAAACGTGGGGTACTTTTTAAGATTTTTCGCAATATTGTGTTAGATTCAGAGTTATAACATTTATGCAATTTTTTGACAATTCCACCACACTTCATTGCAGAACGACAATAACTATTTATCAATGAGTGACCACGTAAGTGTGGAGATTTCTCAGAGTTTAAAGTTTGGTGCACAAAATTTTCACGTACTTAAAGTCACTAATATCCACTGCTGAGCAGTCCAGTTTATCCTGATTGAGGCCTTGAGTATTCTAAACTACCATATCGGGGTCAAACATCAGTTTGGCTGTGGAACAGTCCTCTTTCTGTCTAAATAAAATAATTAATAAAAAAAACCTTTTTAAAAACAAGATTTTATTCAAATACCCTAAAAAGTACAAAATTATTGCTTTGGATGTGTGACGTAGGTTATTCCGTGAGTTCTAGATTCAAGAGCTTGTCGCGCAAAGTTTTCATTTCGAATACAGATGCGACAAGCTTTTGAATAACCTAAGTCACACATCTGAAGCAATTATTTTGTACTTTTTAGGGTATTGTAACGAACCTAGGCCGGACCTGTCGCCTCACATGTTGCCGTCGACAGCGATGAGATCATCCCCGGAGATATTCGAGAACCATCCAGTCCCTCTTCCGCGTAATGCAATATTGGAAACAATTGGAACATGCCGTCGCCAACTGGAAGAATTCGAAACATCGAGAATGCTGTATCGGAGATAAATAGAGAGCCCTCAAGAGGGAGTAAACGGTCTGAACGAGCCCATACGATCGAGCTATACAGTAGCGTAGTTAATAACATAAATTAAGTTGTAGATTAAGTGTTAAATAAATTAGTTAAACCAAGTTAAGTTTATTTACGTTACAATTGGTGTCGGAAGTGAGATTTTGAAAATAAACAAGTGATCGTGGAGTGGATAGTCAGAAAAATAAATTGATAGACCTTTTTGTACGTCCAAAATAGACAGTGGCCCGGTTTTCGCGAAGTGGACAATTGTGCGTGGGAATATAAACTGATACACTGTTCGCGTGAAACAGACAATAGACTGGTGGCCCGTGGAAAAGAAATCGCGAAGTGAATTTTTAACAAACTGATAAACTTTTCGTATGAAACAGACTGATACCTCGTCAAAGACAAAATGTGTTCAAGAAAAGTGCGCCTTGCGGATTTGAAGGTAGCGGAATTGAAAAAAGAAATTGAGGAAAGGGACACTGGAAACGACGCGTAAAAAGCAAGTACTCCAAGAAAGACGTGCAGAAGGACGTATACAAGAAGGCGAGGACCCCAAAACATTTTTATTCGAAGTTCCCCGGAGGTGATTTAAGTTTGGTAATGAATAAACTCGAAGAAACTACTAAATCCGTAAAAGAAGAACTGCAACAAAATTCGAGAAATCTGGAAGAGAAGCTTCAGAAAATTCAAGAAGCCTGGAAGAGAATGCTAGAAATCTGAAGAGAAGCTTGAAGAAAATTCTAGAAATCTGGAAGAGAAGCTTCGAGAAAATTCAAGGAGCCTGGAAGATAAGCTCCTAGAAAAACAAAAGGCCTAAAAAAAAGAACTCTGTGGTGTGGCGAATCGTCTAGAAAAAGAATGGGAACCGTCGAGGCAGAGATGGACAAGATGAAGGAAATAATCAGCGATGAAATCAAAGACGGAATCGAGGCAGAAATGGACAAAATAAAGGAAACGATCAGTAAGCTGGAAAACGAATTAATAGTGCGCCCTCCAAAGAGATGGTTAACGAAAAGGAAATGCTGGACTTGAGTTTGAACTTGGATAAAGTTCAAGAGGGTATAAAAGATGTCAAGGTCATTTCAGAAATAGGAAGCTTCCATGAAGCCGCCTCAGTTCGACGGAAAACTCCATGGGCAAATTACCGCCGGCAGTTTGAAGCAGCGGCCAAAGCAAACGGATGGAATGCAGGGAAAGAGCTGTAGCACTGACACTTGCATTACGTGGAGAAGCGACAAATATTCTACAAAATCTCACCGCCCAAGAACAGGAGGACTATGATCAGCTGATTAAACATCTAGAATTACGATATGGCCACGCCCATTTGGAACACGTATACCACTCCCAGCTGAAAAATCGCTGCCAAAATCGGGCGAATCCTTACAAGAATTCGAAACTGACATTGCACGCTTGGTTCGTCTCGCATATCCAGCCACACCAGAAAATGTAACGGAACGACTACCGGTTCAAGCATTCTTGGATGGACTCCGTGACCAAGAAACCAGACAAGCAGTCGATATTAGCTCGTCCAACACATCTCGTAGACGCACTGGCACGAGCTTCGGAATTTGAGGCAGCAAAACAATGCTGCAAAAGCCAAAGTAAAGTTCAAACGACTGAGGAAGACCCACAGGAGCCTGCTAACTTGGAAGCTGCCATAAGAAAAGTGATGAAGGAAGTGTTGCCTGAGAAAAGACATATAAGATGCCGGAATTGTCGCAAAATTGACATGTGCGTAGCAATGTCCAACATTCATCGACTCCGATGCAGGAAAACTAAGAAAGGTCGATGAGAAGGGCAATCGTCGGCATGTGTCCGGCAAGCCCCGGTTAACAACGCATATGTCGCTTGCTTCAACGACAGAACAAGGGTGTCTTCGTAGACGGTCTCATCAATAACGAGCCTTGCACCATGCTGCTAGATACAGGTGCGACTAGGACAATTCTCGGCCTTCCTTTGCCAGAACACCGAACGGATTGAACTGACAACTTGAAGCTACGCACAGCAACAGGGAGCCAGCTACTGTATATGGCGAGCTACCGATTGAAATAATTTTGGGCAACACTAAAGTGAAACATCAGGCACTTGTAGCGGACATCGAAGACGATGCAATCATCGGAATGGACATCATGAATTCCAGAGGGTTTGAATTGATTTCAAAGACGGCGTCCTACGTGTCAACGGAGAAGAGCTGGTACTTCATGGGAGAAGTGAAGAGTTGATCCGTGTGCTGTTGGCTGAAGATGTAAGCGTACCTGAGAGGGCTGAAACCATTCTGGAGGCTCGCCTGGACGGGAGTGCGAGCAGTGGAGACGTGGTGATGTTCGAGCCCAAACTTCATGATGAGAAAATTGGACGAGGGATTGCACTAGGGGAAAACCTTGTTGCGTGCTGACAAATTTGTGCCGGTAAGGGTCATGAATGTCAATAATTTCCCAATAACCTTGAAGAAAGGAACAATTTTGGGGCACTGCTCGTCAGTTTCATCCGTGATCCGGGGCGTACGAGGTACGATTAGCCAACCCAACAACTTGCCCACAGAACTAGAGAAATTAGTTGCCATCTCTTCCAAAGACATAAAACCAGCCCAACAGCCCAAACGAAAAGATTTAGTCAAAAGTACCAAGACATCTTCGATACCGGACAAGGAAAAGGGGTCGAACTAATGTGGTCCAGCACAAGATTGATACTGGGGTGCCCGACCGATCCGGCAATCAGCAAGAAGACTTCCTTGCCAAGAAGGCAGAGGCTGACAAAATAGTCAGCGATATGGGAAAAGAAGGAGTTATCGAACCGTCTGACAGTCCCTGGTCCTCCAGTCGTACTGGTGAAGAAAAAGGATGGATCGACACGCTTTGTGTAGACTATCGCCAACTTAATAATGTCACGAAGAAGGACAGTTACCCTCTCCCGAGAATAGATGACACCCTAGACACGTTGGCTGGTTCCACATTTCTCGACCCTTGATCTGAAGAGTGGATACTGGCAAGTAGAACTCGCTCAGGAAGATCGAGAAAAGACTGCTTTACCATCGGCTCAGGATTGTGGCAGTTCACCGTTATGCCATTCGGCTCTGTAATGCTCCCGCCACATTCGAAAGATTGATGGAAACAGTACTGAAGGGACTCTCATGGAACACGTGTCTAGTGTATCTCGACGACATAATTGTGGTCGGCAGATCGTTCGAGGACCACGTGAAAAACTTGGAGGAAGTATTCCTGCGATTGAGGAACTCCGGATTGAAGCTGAGCCCTAAGAAATGCCACCTGTTCCAAAAAGAAGTACGATACCTTGGCCACGTTGTCTCTGGGGAAGGAGTAGCAGTGGATGACCAGAAGATCAAAGCTGTTAAGGATTGGCCCATCCCAAAAGACATTCACCAACTTCGAAGTTTCCTTGGTTTGTGCACATACTATCGCCGATATGTGCTGGGGTTTGCAAACATCGCTAAACCACTGACCAGGCTCACGGAAGGTCAAACAAAGTTCCAGTGGTCCGAAGAATGCCAAGACTCGTTCAGGAAGCTGAAGGGAGCTTTGATTAACGCACCTGTTCTGAGCTATCCCTTACCCAACGGAAGTTCATTTTGGATACGGACGCCAGCAACGTGGGACTTGAGCTGTCCTATCTCAGATCCAGGAGGGGCAGGAGAAGGTCATTGGTTATTTCAGCAAGACGCTCAGCAAACCAGAGCGCAATTACTGTGTCACCAGGCGAGAGCTGTTAGCTGTTGTAAAGGGAGTGGAGCACTTCTACAAGTACGTGTATGGAAGAAGATTCCTGTTGAGAACTGACCATGCAGCTCTCAAATGGCTCTTACAGTTCAAAAATCCTGAGGGTCAAGTAGCACGTTGGATCGAGAGACTCCAAGAATTCGATTTCGAACATCGAGCCGGAAATAGCCATAAGAATGCAGATGCCTTGTCGCGAAGACCATGTCCAGATGATTGCTCACATTGCCGACGAGCAGAAGAGAAAGAAGCAACACTTTGTAGAACCGCGGCAATGGATGACAACGGGAATGACAGCAAGATCCAGAAAGACCAAGAGAGAGACCCCGACCTTGGCTTAGTCGTCAGCTGGAAGAAGGGCAATCGAAGACCATCATGGCAGGAAGTCGCAGGTTACTCGCCGGCTGTTAAGTCCTATTGGGCACAATGGAACTCTCTTATTCTGGACAATGGGATCCTGAAACGTGTGTTGGAGGCCGATATTGGTGGGGAAGACAGACGCCAAATAATTGTTCCCAGGAACAGAAGAGAGGAAGTGCTGCGGGAAATCCATGATGGAGTCGCCGGAGGACATCTGGGAGTGACGAAGACCCTGCAGAAAGTGAGGCAACGGTTTTACTGGGCCAATTGTCAAGCTGACGTCCAGGACTGGTGCAGGAAGTGCGCTGTATGCGCTGCTAGCAATGGACCTCGAATACGACCCAAGGCCCCGATGCGTCAGTACAACGTAGGCAGCCCGTTCGAGAGAATCGCCATTGACATCGCCGGCCCGTTTCCCGTATCCGACCACGGGAATAAATACATCCTTGTGGCAATGGACTACTTCAGTAAGTGGGCGGAAGCCTATGCCCTGCCCAACCAGGAAGCCATCACCGTCGCCGACGTCTTGGTGAAAGAGTGGATATGTCGATTCGGTATTCCAATGGAGCTGCACTCGGATCAAGGCAGAAATTTCGAATCCAACCTTTTCCAAGAAATATGTCTACTGCTGAACATCCGCAAGACAAGAACCACGGCCCTACATCCGCAGTCCGATGGAATGGTGGAACGGATGAACAGGACGATCAACCGCCACTTGTCCAAGGTTGTCTCTGACCATCAAAGAGACTGGGACCAGTATCTTCATTTGTTCCTGATGGCCTATCGATCCGCAGTACACGAGTCAACCGGTCAAACTCCTGCTAGTATTATAATGGGCCGAGAACTGCGACTGCCTTGTGACCTGAAGTTTGGGATACCGCCAGGACAAGACACTGCGGAGAGGACTACGTCAGCAAACTTCGGCAGAGAATGGACGACATCCACGAACGAGTCCGGTTGAACATCCAGAGTGCCAGCGATAAAATGAAGAAGACCTATGACATCAAGGCCGACGCTGGAGGGTTTAAGGTTGATGACCTGGTTTGGCTGTACAACCCCAAACGTCGTCGTGGACTATCACCAAAGTTGCGGAACTCGTGGGAAGGCCCGTATAAGATCGTGAAAAGGATAAACGACCTTGTGTACCGAATCCATAAGCCACCCCGAGGGAAACCAAGGGTCGTCCATTTCAACAGGTTGGCCCCTTACGCTGGAAACCATGACCAAGTTCGCACCCTCAAGCCACCGGAGGATGATATGACGTTCGAGAAGTTTATGTCCTTGTATTCAAACGGGCAGAAAGTTCTACATGGGGTTACTAGAGAGGAGTCACGAGACCTTTCGAGGTGCCTGCTGACTACGCACTAGCGCACTGTGTGGCAGAAGATCTTCGAATGTCCAGGGCATCGCCGTAGTGTTCTCCAAGAAATTTGGTCAACTCCAAACACTGCGGGAGCAGAATCCAGAAGTTGGTGGGTGCTAGCAGTTGAAGAAAGGCCAGAGAAACATCTACTACCTAGTTACCAAGAGGCATTCCCAAGATAAACCGTCCTATGAAGATGTCTGGAAGAGTCTCACCAAACTAAGAGATACTATGGGGACCAGAATCTGGTGGATCTAGCAATTCCAAAATTGTCCTGTGGTATTGATGGGTTGGACTGGGAGTCATAAGAAGTATGCTGGAGGCGATATTCAGATCCAGCGGCGTCAAGATTTTGGTTTGCTGTAACCCTCTTCCACGACCGATCATGAAGACCGTGGAGTGTTACTTCCATCGAACTTCACGGTGCAGATATGGGGAGTCATGCAGATATCGTCACACTCCAAGGATGAAATTTCGGGACGAAATGTCTTTAAGAAGGAAGCAATGTAACGAACCTAGGCCGGACCTGTCGCCTCACATGTTGCCGTCGACAGCGATGAGATCATCCCCGGAGATATTCGAGAACCATCCAGTCCCTCTTCCGCGTAATGCAACGGTCAATATTGGAAACAATTGGAACATGCCGTCGCCAACTGGAAGAATTCGAAACATCGAGAATGCTGTATCGGAGATAAATAGAGAGCCCTCAAGAGGGAGTAAACGGTCTGAACGAGCCCATACGATCGAGCTATACAGTAGCGTAGTTAATAACATAAATTAAGTTGTAGATTAAGTGTTAAATAAATTAGTTAAACCAAGTTAAGTTTATTTACGTTACAGTATTTGAATAAAAGCTTGTTTTTAAAAAGGTTTTTTTTATTATTTATTTTATTTTGTGCTTTTTAGTAAGTACCCCTAAAACCCACATACCAATTTTGAATCGAATCGGACCATAATTACAAAACTCGTTCGCCATCTTGGAGCCGCCACCTTAAATTTGTGAAATTTGACAGAAAATTCATAATCTCCGACCCCGAAAACCCCCACATACAATTTTGAATAGAATCGGACCATAATCACAGAAATCGTCGGACATCTTGAAGCCGCCATTTTGATTCTATGAATTTTGTCAGGAAATTCATAATCTTCGACCCTGAAAACCCCCACATACCAATTTTGAATCGAATCGGACCATAAACACAAATCTCGTCTGCCATCTTGGATCCGCCATTCTGTTTTTTTTCCCCTAACAAATGCATAATGAATTGCCACGAGAACTATGAACACCTGCCAAATTTCACGTTAATCGAACAACTAGAAATGGGTCAAATTCAACTTGCAAGATTTGATGACAAACATCAGGACAAATGAAACTAAATAAAAGCTTGTAAAAACGCTGAATACAAGCTCCGGCCAAACATCAGGGTTCATCGTAAGTTTGAAGTTACACTAATGTATCCTAATTTTGAAGGAGGAGTATAATGTTGGCTGTTTAGATTTAATTGGTTCACATTCCACAACGTTGAAATGCTTTTCGAGCTGATTCTCAAGGTCTTTAGTAGTGGTTGGGTGTCCAATCTGCATATTGGCTATGTGCGAGGTGCTTGGTGGGGACAGTCAAATCTATCGCAGCGCACGCTTTGGCAGAAATGTGAAACATAATCGGGACTACCAAATTTGTTTTGATAATTCCACGTTAAATTCGTTGTGTTGCGTAGGTACTGCACAAAAATGGAAAAAATAGTTGATGTAAATTTTATACTTTTCCAAAATCGCCCTGGAAATTGGAGCAAAGAAAGAAACCTAATATTACGATTTCACTGAATTAATTTTATTTGCGCGATATTATGAGTTTGTACAATCTTTTTATGACAAGGAGGAACACAGTAGTCTCACCAAATCAACCTTTGATGGAAAAGTAACTGAAATTAATTCATCTCAACTCAACAACAACAACGCAGGGGTACTTACATTCAAAGATGTTTTGTAGGATGTTAATTTCACTGTAGCTTGTATTAAATAACTTTGGCCGTTAATTTTCTGTACTTCAACATTTCTCAAATGTGCTGAAGCTAATTCATTACCTTTCATCACCGTTTGAGGTTGGAAAGATATGTTTTATGCTTTCCCTGTTCTCATTATAGAATCCATTTGTTTAACTTACACATATTTTAAATTACTGACAGATATCGAAAATGTTTCATATTTTTTCAAGTTTTTCACTTTATTTTGATAGAAATTATCAAAACATGGCTTGTCATCTACCTGTCAAATAATTCCCGTGTCTCGAAATGTAGCGTTCGCCACTGTAGTGCACATAGCCAATATATGAGTCTTTGTTGTTATTTCCAATAATCATTGGTCGTCTATTATTTCGTCTTGGCTTTACAGTATTCCAATTCGAATCCTTTAATTGCTCGCTGTTTGAAATTATTAATTCATTTGGAATTTTGTCAACGTTTATTTGCCGAGTATCAATTTCTAAATTAATATATTTATTTAGTTTTTGTTAGTTCTCAACTCTGTGAATCTCCCTCGCAAATTTTGCTTAGTAATTGCTTTGGGAATTCCCGTATTTTCATTCACAGCAGGTTTATCCGAGGTCGTCGTACCAAGTGTTTTCAGTTCTTTTTTCGATGGATGCGTTTTTGTTTCTTTCTATTTCTCTGTTTTTTTCTGGAATCATTGTTGGAGTATTTGAACTGTTTTTTCCCATGTTATCAATTTGATTAATCATCATTATGAGTTTTTCTCTCAGTTCTTGGATGAGTAGATCTTTGCTGTTTGAGAATATATTTGAAAATAACTGTATCAAAACTGGGGTTAGTATTAGACATTCCGTCCAGAGCATTAGAAACTTTTTGACAAAAAATTAAACCGACGAAATACGGAACTGAAAAGTAAAAAATAAAATAAACCTTCTTAGTCTCAGTAACTAAGCTCCTAAACTAATGTAAGTAACTAATTTTGAGTCGGCGCCAAACAAACAAGCAAATGAATTAAGTAAGGCGTAAAATAATGGCATCGAGTTGCGCGGTGACATTCTGATAATTTTTTTGAAGTAATTTAATGATGTTCGTTGATTGTTTGTTTGGCGCCGACTCAAAATTAGTTACTTACAATAGTTTAGGAGCTTAGTTACTGAGACTAAGAAGGTTTATTTTATTTTTTACTTTTCAGTTCCGTATTTCGTCGGCTTAATTTTTTGATGAAAAGTTTTTATTTTTCAATTTTTTATGGCTGAAATATACTAATTACTACCTACTTGTTTTTTGATTACTTCCAAAATACTTAATTACCCACCTTACTTCAACTATTACCAGTTAAATAATATGATTATCTACTTTTACTATTTGTTGTAATATAAATTATTTTTGTTGTTCTGGTTAGTTCATTCCAGTACTTTGTACATCATTCCATCCTCTCATAGAATATAATGGTTTTGACGGATGTGGAACAGAAATAATGTCAGTAGCGATCTGTCATTGTCAACTACGTATGTGTGTGCCAATGTTCAAAAGTGAAAAATCAATTATCACCTATTTTTCTACCCGTAAAGGTATATAATTCCATTCGAAATCTAAATATAAGGTATACCCTATCTATTAAAAAAAAAACATCCAAATCGAAGAACCCAGTACAAAGTTATGCCTGATAGAATCGGTTAACGGACCAGAATTCAGAGGGTGAGTGATCAATATCCTTCATTTCGCTACCTTTAGGGGTGGATTTCATCTTTTGAATTCAAATGGGACCACCTTCGAAGTACACCCTATCCACTGAAAAAAGAATGATCGGAATCGGACGCCTCAGTAAAAAGTTATGCGTGATCATACATAAAAAAAAATGATGGAAAAAAATATACGGGTCGACTAGAGAACCTCCTCCTTTTTGGTTTCGTCAGTTAAACAAGGCGGCATCTTTGCATTCAACAATTTCAGACATCACACCTTCATGTAGACAATCTGGATTTTTTCCAGTTAGTGATTGTTTGCAGCACCCTGGGTGGAAACTGATTTTGCACTTCACACATGGTTTATCGTTCACTATCATTCGTTTGCATTGTTCACAACCGATATTATTCTTGTTGAAAAGGGAAACATTCTCAATTGAATATCGAATAAAAATATTTTTCTGTGAATTGAAAAATCCACGATAAAAATGAAGTTTTTTTGTGAATGTCTAACAGAAAACAATTACTTCCCCGGCTAAAGCCACGCTGGACATTGAACTACATCTGATAGATATTCTGAAAGGACCCTTACTCAAAAGAAAAAATCTGAAATAAAAAATTTGCATTTTCATTCAAATAGTTATTTGATTTTCCATTCCAGTCTTAATTAAGAACTCATATAGATGAATGAGGCAAAGGAGAATGTTTTCCAAAAAAGAGTACTCACCAGAAATCATTTTGACATGGACACCTTACGGTAGTGTGGGAGTCCCTGAGTTCTATGGTCCGTGAACCCTATATGTACCTCCGATTTAAGGAACTCCAGCTGGTTAGCTCGTCTGGTCATGACCTCCGATGACATTTGCACCTGCTGACCCATTATATCTTACCTGGTGTTCACATTTACAGCACCCATTCCAGTTTTTTCGTTCCTTGAGCAAGTTTGTCCTTTACTGGGTGTGTGCTGTACAGTTTCGGTTCACCAATTGGTTGGCCGAAAATTTACTGCCTTCTGCGATCCAAAGCTTCGCAGTTGCACAGTATGTGTGATACTGTTTCTGGTTCCTTACCACATAATCTGCATGTTAGATCGCCATTGAACAGTCCCATTTTATTAAATTGCACTTTTACTGGCACATGTCCAGTTATGAGCCTTGTAATGATTTTCAGTTATTCCCTGTTCAAAGTTAACAAGTCTGCTGTTTTTCTCCGGCACGGAACTTTGATGTTGTACTCGTTCCCGTGACTATTTTCTGGAATGTTATTCCGGTATTGTTTGCATTTTTCCTGGATCCAGTCTCCAACAGACGCTCGTGCCGTGCGCTCCGTTACCGTGAGGGGTCTGTTCTGGGCCTGGTTTGTTCACCGATCCTCTTCTAACGAGTTCGTCGGATTTTTCATTCCCTGCAAATCCCTGACGGCCTGGCACCCAAATCAGCTTGGCTCGGTTTTGTTCTGCCAGTATTGTCAGTTCCTTTTCTTACGTCCACACCAGTTGGTCCTGGCTGTCTGAGAGAATGTGAATCTGCTCCTCTTCTATTGGTCTCCTGTTGTTTTACTCCGCAAATTGAAGGATTGCGTAGACCTCTGCCTGAAAAACAGAAGTGGGATTACCCAGTGAGTAGCTGAACTCGGTTCTTGGGTTTCGAAAAAACACTCCTGCTCCCGCATTATTCTCCATTTTAGACCCATCTGTGTATCCATCTTGCCCTGTAAGAAGAATGGTGTGGAGTTCTGTGTTATAGTTCTGTCTGGTATAGATACCCTGTATGAATGTGGTCCGATTTCAGGTCGAGCACGTCCCTGGTAACGATGCTCATGTGTCTTGTCCCAACGTTTATGTTTTCAGTGTGTTTATCAGTCAAAAGGCACCTAGCATTGCCTCTCCTTGTATTATCAAGTGAAGGGGAGGCAATTCCAACAGTATCACCATAACTGCAGTGGGCGTTGATTTCATTGCCTATTTTAGTTTCAGCGCTCCTTTGCTGTGTCTTTGGCCACCACACCAGGGAGGCGTACGATATGGCCATTATTACCACCATGTTGTACAGCCAGTGTACCATGAATATGTGTTTTAAGCAGCCCCCATTCCTTCCCAAAAAAGCGTCATGCCACTAAGGCGGTCTCCGCTCCAGATAAGTTTCTAGTTCAGTTTTGTCTCACCCCGAGATATTTGACCTCTTCCTTGCTCTGTATAGTTTCTTGCCGAAGTTTCATGGGTCCCAGTCCCCCTAGTTTACGTCTTCGACTGAACTGTTACTATGGTGGCTTTATGAGGGTTGATGTTCAATCCCTCCAAGTCCGTCCATCTGGTTACCAACTCTTGAATGCGATCCCTAACCGTGGTGTTGAATTTCCCCTGTCGTCGGCGTACCCAAGGGTTTTATGACCTTCTTCATTCAGTAGTCCGTTCATGACCTGGTTCCACAGGACTGGAGAAAGAACTCCCTCCTGCGGGCATCCTTGGCCACCCGGGCAACTAGAGTCTTAGCATTGAGGCTATCTAGGCCACGAAAGATTTCTCAATTTTTTTCCGTCTGAGAGACCTGATGATCGAGTCTATAGAGGTATTTTTGAAAACTCCTTCTAGAAAGGCCGTTATTGATACATGTTTGTTTTCCAGCGTATTATCCACTCTCTCTACCAGTTTGTGGAGGGTTGTTTCTGTTAAGGAGCCGGTCCTGTATGCATATTGTTTTCGATACAGTGGTCCTTCTACCAGTGACCGTCCCTTATATGCCTATCCACCAGCTTCTTCAGAGTCTTCAGTCCAAAGGACATGAGACTTCTGTCTTAGAGACTTCGCCGTTCCTGGTGGAGTTCCTTGTGATAAGAGGACAACTGTTGTCCCAAAGATGATTGTGTCATTGAGCTGCTCCACTGTCATATCTAGTTCCCTGTTTGTACTTATAGGTCTTTGAAATCCCGGAAGGTTAAGTGCTTGGTCTGCCTTGTATGCTTGTTATTCTGTTTTCCTTGGTTTCCGTTAAGTTTCTGCGGTGATGTTGCTCTTTATTCTTAAGTTTATATATCTGGAGTCGGAGCCACTCTCCTCTTCAGACACATTCTGTAACGAAATTACTCACGTAGGTTATTATTGTTACGTCAAGTACTCCCCTTCTGTTTTTTTTTGTAACGAATGTTGGTTCGCTATCACGATTAATATCTGCACCGCCAACTGTTCCTTGAATTCCCCTGGAGCTTCTGGGCGAACTCTGTTCGTCTGCTTCAAACTCGTGTAGACTTTTTCCCAAGTTTTCAATTGAGCTATTTACAGCTGTTCTAGATATTGGTCTCAGTACCTTAATTCTGGGACAGCAAACTTCCGGAATGATCTGCAAAATCCCTGGACCTCTCAGTCACTATGAGTTCAGCAAATTTTCCTTTGTCATCATAACCACTGATTTCCACAGCAGCTTCAAACTGTCTAAGATATAGGGACCATGGCAATTGTCCATCAAAGGTCGGAGGTTTCTCGGAATTTTGCAATGTGGCAACCCTGTCACGCAGGCCTGGGATCTTCAGTGCATCAACTTTTTCTTTGCTTTTTCTCGGACTGCTCTGACTTCTTTTCTTGTTTCTTCTCCTACCGCATCAACTTCTTCTTTCAGTCTTACTTCTGGAACATTTGCCCGAAAAATGCTTTCTGTTGTTCTCGTTCCTCCTCCTTCTGCCGACGTTCCTTCTCCTCTTGCTTTTTTTTTCAGTCGACATTTTTTCAAGACAATTAAAAATAATAAGTATGTTCAATAGATAACGTAGATTTCCAAATTGAACAATGGATCTACAAATTTGTGGACTCGAATTTCTATTGGCTGTTAAATTCGTATCTTAATAAATAATTTATGTCGAAATGAATCTTATCAAAGTACATGTGGTACGTCCAATGGGAGTTGAAAAAAATCACACTCGAAATAAAAATAATCCATTCATTCCACATGGGAAAACAAAAACAATCACAGCTATTGGTTTTTTCAGAGGGCTGTTTCATTTCAATGAACTCTTTGGGGACATAAAAAAATGTATCCTATTTTCCAATATTGCAAATTATATTCATTAATCTATTTGTGACCAACATATTTTCTATGTATATATCTTTTACCTAGCACATACCTTCATTTAGTCTTGGACTGAATGCATTATTAATATGTGTATATGATTTTTCTCAGCAAGGAACACTTCATTCGTATAGACCCACATAAAGTGGAATTTTCGTTTTATAGGACTTAGCGTCCAAGGATGTATAAAGCAGAGAGCTATCACCCCTCTCGGCTACTACGTCGTGGGATATAATTCAAATTTTTAGATCATATGGGCCCCAGCAATCTCTCTTGCGGTTATTTTTCAGAAAAATAATGTGAACGATTGTCATTTGCAATGCTGTTTTTCAATCGAATATTAATTATTGAGACAAATAAATCAAGATGTTTATTTTTATTATTATTGTTGAATCAGCCAATCCGGTTTCCATTTCATTCAGGAGAAATTGAAATACCTCCATCTTCTCTATTGCATCGCACTTTCTTTTCTACTCGAAGGTCAAGAATGGCCTTTCTTACGTGTGAACGCTGTTTGGCATCGTCCCAACCACCTGCTGTCCACCTGGTAGTCAGTCGCCGCGAGTCCTTCCTGCTGAAAAGATCCGCGTCCTTAGTTCGACTGAAAAGACGTATCACGCATTCAAATTGCACTGTGCATGGTTGTTAAAAATATGTGATAAAGTTGATACGCATTATTTATAGCGATTTAATTGGAGAGATATTTCATACGATAACCGGTGAGTCACACAACTTTTACTTTGCTACTTTCGATAGTTCAGAGAGAGAAAGTGAACCAACACGGAGGATTATGTTTTGATTGAAACCATTTTTCGTGGAAGTTGAAAATTATTGAAATTTTTCTGGGTTTCTTGACCTTTCACCATCTCAAGGAATGAAAATCGATATGGGCATAAAAGAGAAAACTCTCAGCACATAACATTTCATTTTCTAGTGCGCGAAATTCAGATTACAGGAAATATACTAATCAACTAGGTATTCTTCATCGGAAAATTAAAAGCCCAAGTTCGAGTAAATAGCAGTTTAACCATGAAATAAACCGAAATTTAGTATTGAAATCGCCAAGTCCAATATTGCCTAGAAAGTGAGTCCGAAATAGTACATTGTGTATCTAGTAGTAAAAGCAATACATTCCTGGAAGACAATGCAAATTGTTGGCGTTACGCCGAGGCCAACAAGCATTGAAGTCTGGGAAGGTGCTTTTACTACGAGGTACACATACTATTTTTTCTGAAATTGCAATCAACATTATCATAAATTAAGGAATTTTTATAAATGCATAACAATTTTTGATTACCATCTTATTGCCTATGAAATCGTTTCCTTGACAATCACTGTTTGTTTATTGTTGTGACAAAAGTCGGAGATTCACTACTTATTTCGGTTTAGTACCTACTTATCGCTGAAAAATATTTAAAATGGACAGTGATGATGATGTCCAGGTGTGCGGGACACTACCAGAGTTAGTAAATGCTGCTGAAAATGTCATCTAAATTCATTGCCAAATAAATCCAAGGCAAAATATGAATACGCTTACAAACGTTTCATCGATTATTGCCAAGAAAAAAAGACGACTTCCCGATCTGAAAATGTCATGATTGCATACTTTCCGATTTATCTACAAAGTTGAAGGCATCTACGTTATGGTCATTATAATGTTTAGTATCTCTGGATTGATTTTAGAAATAGCCCTCAAACAGTTCGTAACATCAACTCCTGTCCTTTCTTATTTCGATTTATCGAAAGAAACTGTTTTATCAGTGGATGCGAGTCCATTTGGCATAGGGGCCGTTGTAGCCCAGGAAAACCATCCAATAGAGTATGCTTCTATATCTCTAACACAAACTCAACAGAAGTATAACCACATTGAGAAGGAACTTCTTGCTTTAGTGTTTGGGTGCGAAAGGTTTCATTATTATCTTTACGGCCAAAAATTCAAAATTCAATCTGATCACAGACCTCTTATTGGATTGTTGAAAAAGCCTCCTGACCAACTTTCACCCCGAATTCAGCGACTCGCTATTCGTTTACTAAGTACAATTTTGAACTTATCTTTGTTCCTGGAAAACAAATGCAAGTTGCTGATGCTCTCAGTAGAGATCCAAATTATGACGTTATAAATACTGAGTATCTTGATCAAAATTTATTGGTTCATTCAATCATCACAACTACTCCTGAAAAAGAACAAAGACTAATTCAAGAAGTGGATGCTGATGCAATTTTGTCAAAAGTAAAATTTTACGCTTCGAATGGTTGGCCCAGTCATAAAAGTAATATTTCTCCAGAGCTCAAGAAATACTGGAGAATACATTCTGGAATATATGTACATAAAAATATTTTATTTTTTCGAAAACGAATAATTGTTCTTCAAAGTTTGAAACAGGAATTTCTCAACTTGGTCCACAAAGCACACCAAGGTGTCGTTTCCTGCAAAAAACTTGCTCAGGAATCTATCTATTGGCCCAACATAAACTCAGATATAGAAAACCCTGTACTCAGTTGTAGAATATGTCAACAATATTCTAAAACGAATCAGAGGGAGCCACTTACTCCTCATCAAGTTCCAGATTTTCCATGGGAAAAAATTGGAATTGATTTCAAATCTGTGGGCACTACGAATTTTTTAGTTTTTTGTTGACTATTTCAGTAAATTCGTAATTGTCAACAAATTACACAATAAAACAGCTGATGAGAGATAAGTGCCATGTGAAGTGGAATGAATAGAAAAATCGAATTTTAAACGGTTTTCTTCACATAAAGGATTCAATATAAAATTGAACCAGAGAAAGGTAGATCTCAGGTGAAAAACAACTACTTTCCTGGCAAATACCACGCAGAACGTTGAATGATATTCACCTGAAAATCCATGCATACTTCCATAAAATATCAATGGACATTGAATGCAAATGTTTCTTTCTGATAAGCTCGATTATGTTTAATTTAAGTCGTGTTCACCTAACAATCCGCATACCGGTTTCAGGCTTCTTGGCCCTCATCAGTACGGAGTAGTCAACCAGCCAAAAGTCCAAAGAACTCTGGCTGAAGTGAGACACAACGTAAACAAACATCATCGATCTTGTAACACCTATAGGTACGCCGGAAAAGATAAACTTTAACTGGCGGTACCTAGTGACAGAAAGAAACACTCCGAAAATCTCCCACCTCGATAGGTTTCTAATAAAAGATTCCTTCTCAGTAGGAGTGGCAAGCCCGTCTAGCATATAGTGAGAGATAAGTGCCATGTGAAGTGGAATGAATAGAAAAATCGAATTTTAAACGGTTTCTTCACATAAAGGATTCAATATAAAATTGAACCAGAGAAGGTAGATCTCAGGTGAAAACAACTACTTTCCTGGCAAATACCACGCAGAACGTTGAATGATATTCACCTGAAAATCCATGCATACTTCCATAAAATATCAATGGACATTGAATGCAAATGTTTCTTTCTGATAAGCTCGATTATGTTTAATTTAAGTCGTGTTCACCTAACAATCCGCATACCGGTTTCAGGCTTCTTGGCCCTCATCAGTACGGAGTAGTCAACCAGCCAAAGTCAAAGAACTCTGGCTGAAGTGAGACACAACGTAAACAAACATCATCGATCTTGTAACACCTATAGGTACGCCGGAAAGATAAACTTTAACTGGCGGTACCTAGTGACAGAAAAGAAACACTCGAAAATCTCCACCTCGATAGGTTTCTAATAAAGATTCCTTCTCAGTAGGAGTGGCAAGCCCGTCTAGCATATAGTGAGAGATAAGTGCCATGTGAAGTGGAATGAATAGAAAAATCGAATTTTAAACGGTTTTCTTCACATAAAGGATTCAATATAAAATTGAACCAGAGAAAGGTAGATCTCAGGTGAAAAACAACTACTTTCCTGGCAAATACCACGCAGAACGTTGAATGATATTCACCTGAAAATCCATGCATACTTCCATAAAATATCAATGGACATTGAATGCAAATGTTTCTTTCTGATAAGCTCGATTATGTTTAATTTAAGTCGTGTTCACCTAACAATCCGCATACCGGTTTCAGGCTTCTTGGCCCTCATCAGTCGGTAGTCAACCAGCCAAAGTCAAGAACTCTGGCTGAAGTGAGACACAACGTAAACAAACATCATCGATCTTGTAACACCTATAGGTACGCCGGAAAAGATAAACTTTAACTGGCGGTACCTAGTGACAGAAAGAAACACTCGAAAATCTCCACCTCGATAGGTTTCTAATAAAGATTCCTTCTCGAGTAGGGTTGCAAGCCCGTCTAGCATATAGTGAGAGATAAGTGCCATGTGAAGTGGAATGAATAGAAAAATCGAATTTTAAACGGTTTTCTTCACATAAAGGATTCAATATAAAATTGAACCGAGAAGGTAGATCTCAGGTGAAAAACAACTACTTTCCTGGCAAATACCACGCAGAACGTTGAATGATATTCACCTGAAAATCCATGCATACTTCCATAAAATATCAATGGACATTGAATGCAAATGTTTCTTTCTGATAAGCTCGATTATGTTTAATTTAAGTCGTGTTCACCTAACAATCCGCATACCGGTTTCAGGCTTCTTGGCCCTCATTTTCAGGTGAATATCATTCAACGTTCTGCGTGGTATTTGCCAGGAAAGTAGTTGTTTTTCACCTGAGATCTACCTTTCTCTGGTTCAATTTTATATTGAATCCTTTATGTGAAGAAAACCGTTTAAAATTCGATTTTTCTATTCATTCCACTTCACATGGCACTTATCTCTCACTATATGCTAGACGGGCTTGCCACTCCTACTGAGAAGGAATCTTTTATTAGAAACCTATCGAGGTGGGAGATTTTCGGAGTGTTTCTTTCTGTCACTAGGTACCGCCAGTTAAAGTTTATCTTTTCCGGCGTACCTATAGGTACAAGATCGATGATGTTTGTTTACGTTGTGTCTCACTTCAGCCAGAGTTCTTTGGACTTTTGGCTGGTTGACTCTCCGTACTGATGGGGCCAGAAGCCTGAAACCGGTATGCGGATTGTTAGGTGAACACGACTTAAATTAAACATAATCGAGCTTATCAGAAAAACATTTGCATTCAATGTCCATTGATATTTTATGGAAGTATGCATGGATTTTCAGGTGAATATCATTCAACGTTCTGCGTGGTATTTGCCAGGAAAGTAGTTGTTTTCACCTGAGATCTACCTTTCTCTGGTTCAATTTTATATTGAATCCTTATTGAAGAAACCGTTTAAATTCGATTTTCTATTCATTCCACTTCACATGACTTATCTCACTATATGCTGACGGACTTGCCACTCCTACTGAAGAATCTTTATTAGAAACCTATCGGTGGAGATTTTCAGTGTTTCTTCTGTCACTAGGTACCGCCAGTTAAAGTTTATCTTTTCCGGCGTACCTATAGGATTTAAGATCGATGATGTTTGTTTACGTTGTGTCTCACTTCAGCCAGAGTTCTTTGGACTTTTGGCTGTTGACTCTCGTACTGATGAGGGCCAAAGCCTGAAACCGGTATGCGGTTGTTAGGTGAACACGACTTAAATTAAACATAATCGAGCTTATCGAAGACATTTGCATCAATGTCCATTGATATTTTATGGAGTATGCATGGATTTTCAGGTGAATATCATTCAACGTTCTGCGTGGTATTGCCGGAAGTAGTTGTTTCACCTGAGATCTTTTCTCTGGTTCAATTTTATATTGAATCCTTTATGTGAAAACCGTTTAAAATTCGATTTTCTATTCATTCCACTTCACATGGCACTTATCTCTCACTATATGCTAGACGGGCTTGCCACTCCTACTGAGAAGGAATCTTTTATTAGAAACCTATCGAGGTGGGAGATTTTCGGAGTATTTCTTTCTGTCACTAGGTACCGCCAGTTAAAGTTTATCTTTTCCGGCGTACCTATAGGTGTTACAAGATCGATGATGTTTGTTTACGTTGTGTCTCACTTCAGCCAGAGTTCTTTGGACTTTTGGCTGGTTGACTACTCCGTACTGATGAGGGCCAAGAAGCCTGAAACCGGTATGCGGATTGTTAGGTGAACACGACTTAAATTAAACATAATCGAGCTTATCAGAAAGAAACATTTGCATTCAATGTCCATTGATATTTTATGGAAGTATGCATGGATTTTCAGGTGAATATCATTCAACGTTCTGCGTGGTATTTGCCAGGAAAGTAGTTGTTTTTCACCTGAGATCTACCTTTCTCTGGTTCAATTTTATATTGAATCCTTTATGTGAAGAAAACCGTTTAAAATTCGATTTTTCTAAAACAGCTGATAGTGTAGTATCTGCTTTGAAAAATGTATTCTCCATACATGGCTTGCCATTAGAAATATTTTCAGACAATGGCCCACCATTCAATTCACTTGAATTCAGAAAATTCGCGTCGGACTATGAAATAAAGCTTTCAACATCTAGTCCCTACTATCCACGGTCGGATGGACTGGTAGAGAGAGCAATTCAAACTGTTAAAGGTTTGCTAGTCAAGGCTGTCAGTGAACGAGAAGATCTATTTCTATCGATTCTCAATTACAATGTAACACCAAAATCAAATTTGCCAGCAACATGTGAACTGTTAATGGGCAGAAGATTAAGAACAATGATTCCTTCTCACAGAAGTTTCCTCAAATCGAAATATCCCATCTCAGATATAAGGAAGAAATTAATTGGTAGACAAAATACACAGATTTAAAATCATGACAAATCTGCTAAGAAATTATCAGAACTGCATCCCAATCAGAAAGTGCTGATACAAGAAGGTGTTCGTTCCTGGAAACCTGCTATTATAGTCGAGAAGTTTGGACCAAATGACTATCTACTTAAAACGGAAGATATGGCTGAATACCGTAGAAATAGATATCATATTAGACCTCTTAGGGAACCTCCAGTAAACCCTACCAGAAGTTGTCAGTCAGCGGACAAACCGTTTCTATCAGAAGAAAATCCAGATTCTCAACCCAATCCAGAAGTTCTTGGAAGAAGAAGTTCCATCGAGCACAGAGACTCTAACCTCAGAGCTACACGAAGTGCACGTATTGTTAGAACTCCTAAAAGATTTAATTTTTGATTTCACTTTGCAAAAAAGGGCGTGTTATGTATTCAATGTTCTCTTATTACATCCTGTATGGGTATTAGATATAGATGTTGTCAGACAACTGTCATCGATATATTGTATGACTTGTTCAATAAAGTATTAAAACTAAAAGCCAGTGGAAAGTACAAAGCCTCTGTTATTTCTAAAATCAATCCAGAGATACTAAACATTATAGTCATATTACTCCATGCTGAGAGCTACACTCAGTACAAAAGAATATATTGATATTACAAAAGAATATATTGATATTACAAAATATTCGAAATTACGTGCGTTCCTGAAACGTCAAAGTGACAACTGAAAACCAAAGAAGACAACAGTTTTGTCAGATGAACAAATTGAAACGTTCATTACTCAAGCGCCAGATTATATATACTTAATGAATAAGGTACCTTTAGAATGTAAGAATTTTAAAATTACCTAGATTTATGTAGTTTACTTTTTAGGTTGCCTCAATATTCGGTGTTGCCGGTGCATGTCGCAGTGATGAACAATATCAATTAAATTTGAATGACAAAGAAGATTTTGGATCTAAGCTTTTAATTAATAAAACGAACAAACCAAGATCATTTGTGATAATCGGAATTTATATGCCATTGTATAGAACATATGTTGCATTTCGTCCAGGAAATTTTTAAAGTTGCAGGCAAGTAGTGGGTATACCTCAGTTTGGCAAAATGCCTCGAATTGTGGCAACATTTTTAAATTTGCCATATGCACATGAATACATAGGACATTGTTTCCGTCGGTCCTCTGCGACAATTTCGGTTAATGATGGGCCAGATTCAATTGCATTAAAGAGGTATGAGGCATGGAAATCCTCAACCATTGCCCAAGGATATATAGAGGAATCTTTTATAAATAAAGTAGACATAGCAGATAAAATATTTAGAGGGGGAAGTGACAAAGAGAAATCTGCTAATACAATTAGTATTATTGCCGAAGAAAAAAACAGCAATAACGTCGCTGACTATTCAGGTAACATAACAGATAAATTTAGAGGGGGAAGTGATAAAGAGAATGACTTTTCAGGTAGAGTTCAGCCTATGTTTGATAATTGTACAAACTGCAACATAACTATAAATATACAAAAATAGTTATAATAAACGTTCCATATGTGTAATAATATATTGAATAAATGTTCTCAATGTGTGTTGATTGTTTGCGTGATTTATTTACTGTCTGTATATAAAAAAACCGGTGGGGACCGATTTTGACGACCGTTTTCGGTCCGGGGCGGTTCATTGCTTAGCAACGGACTAAAATACTATATTAGCGTATTTTGGGGTCTGAAGTTGCTCCGAGAAAGTGGACATTCTTGAGAGATTTCAGAAAAATAGTACTTTCTATTAAAACATAAGGCATTTATTTCTCAAGGAGGGCGTGCAAGCTCTTTAACTTTTTTTCCATCCAAGCTATCGACTTGATTTTTCAAAACTATGGATCCGACAATGGGGCACATTCTGAAAATCTTCAGGATGTCCCAAGATAAGATACACAACTGAGTTCTGTTTTTTTAATGTCAACCCCCTATTTTTGTTTCATTTTTGAATTCACCACTAAATTGTGATAAACCCAGGATTGTTAGACCCATCTGCAATAGTTTTTGACTTATGTCAATTTATGTGTCAAAATAGCGTCGTGTATAGACCTACAGAAAAATGCATAATTTCTGAACCATTCAAGATAACTAAACAAATTTTCCAGTCGATTCCTTAGGCTTTATCGCATCTTTTGAGATGCAGGCGAACTGGGAGTTGATAATTCATCGCCCACCACGATTGCTTGGAAATGAAAATTACAATTGGCAATAACGCGAATTTTTCAAATGCAACACCTTATACATCTTTGCATGGTATGTTTTGAGAGCTTTTTGCCGAAATAGGGTTTGTGGGATCTACCAAATTTGCGAGATTTCTTGCAAAATAAGAAATGGAATTCACTCGCTAAGAATTAGTGCATATGCTCTGAGAAGCTGATAGAAATCCTTTATTGGCGAGCAAAATCTACCATCGGAAATATTCAGAAGAAATAACTCCGGGTGTCTACATTCCAAAAGTTGAGAAATAGGTTTGAACTCACTGGCAGGGTGTATTATACATAAATAGGAAATTGTTGGTGGTTGGATCAATCAGGAAAATGAGTTGCAAGTTTTATTGATGCTACAGGAAAATACTCACTTAAGCACTAGAGAAATAGCAGCTGAAACGGATATTTCATAAAGTAGTGTGAACAGAAGGATATTGAAACCTACGTTTTACCCTTATCATCTCAACCTACATCAATAATCTTATGGTAATTGCAAACAGAGTTGCGTTTTGTACTCAAATGAATGGCATGATTGACGAGGATTATAATACTTTGAATACATTATTTTTTCTGATGAAGCAACGTTTAAGAACAACGGGTCGATCAACAGACATAATATTTATTATTATGCAATCGATGACTGTTGATAGTCGCTCAATATTTGGGGAGGAATTAGTGGAAATCACATTATTGGACCCTACTTTTTCGACAATATGATGAATGTTTATTTACATTTTCTTCGGCAACATCTTCTCAGAATGTTAGAAGAACTGGATTTACACTAGAAGAATCATGTGGTTCGCAATACGATGGTAGTGCAGTGCATCACCATAAGATAGTGCGAGAATTTTTGGATCAATCCTATCATAATCATTGGATAGGCAGAGGAGGTATTATACCTTGGCCCGCGCGATCTCTAGACCTTACTCCTGTAGATTTGTTTCTTTAGGGGTAGGTGAAGAAAAGGGTTTTCAGAGATCGTATAACAACTGCAGATGATATGAAAATCAGTATCACGAAAGCCTTCCGTTCAAGTGATGGAGCAATGCTTTTTAGAGTTCGTGGCTTATTTACTAAATTCTTCGGAGAAGATGCTTATTTAGATACGAATCACATACTTATTACATATGAATATTTTGAAATCTTACCTAGTGCACAGGTTGGCTACAAATACATATTTTGAATAAAACGTATGAGTTCCTTGGACCAACCAAAGAAAAACATATATAACATTGATTTGATGCCCAAATTCGGTAATATCACTCGGTTATTCGCATTCGGATAATGTGATATAGCGCCATCTCACAAAGTTCAGAGGTACCAGTAGGCTAACATCCAATAGCACCAATGCAAGTACCTCAAACATTTACGAGAAGGCGCTATACATTGTTAGCACGAGAGGAGATAGTGATCCCGCTATCGATTCGTATTAATTTTTTTTGGTGTAAACTCGCGTTTTTTTAGGAAAGACATCTATATAGATAAACTTTAAAAGCAAAACCTTATCTAAATACAAAATTGCTGGTTTAAAGTAATAAGATATCAACTTTATCTGCTTATGGTAATAAAAATGAGTGACAGCTGTCAGGTCAGCCTAAATTACACTAAGAATAACGTCTTTGAGATTGCATGTGCGGAGGAAATATTGGTGTAGTGCAGGTATGTCCATACTAATTCTCTCTGAATGTGAATTGCAGGGCCAGATTTGGAATTGTAAACAGATTAATCAAGGATATTTCAATAACCGATCAAACTAGTGTGAGACGGTGATACTGATCCGTGATACTGATACAACCACACACACGATGAAATTTGTATAGCTACTACGGTATCATGCATGCAACATGTAGCCATACCGATCTTATCGTCTGTGGGCGCCTTAAGAGGCGATAGGATGAAAGAAGTATGCATACGATAGTATGAGTGAGATGAAATAGGCTGGTATCTCGCTGCACCGAGTTATAGCTATATGATTATTTAGAATAATGATGGTTGATTGACATATTTTTATGAATGTTGAAGAAATATGTTATACCTACCTGAATAAATTCGTGGTAGATAATAGCAATGAACGTAAACAATAAATGAATGAAACATTCCAATACCAAATCTTCTAGAATCAATCATAAAATGATCTTAGCATTTCTTCATTCGAATAAATTGTGTATTTGCAGAACTAGTTTGTATTCATCACTATAAAACCATGAAAAGTACGGTATCATGAAATTGATTCAATTCATTGCCTCTATAAAATTTCAAACCATTCGGAAGTAATTAAAAAAAATTGATATGTTAAGATGATTTTGATTAAGAAATATGCATAATTAATGAAATCGAACGTCGCAGAATGAATAAGATTATATAATTAAATAGAAAAAAATGTGGTTGGGTTTTTATGAAGATAAGAGAAAGATTTGTCATTTATTAACCTTGGGAAGCGGTGAAGTCCAGTTGTGGTTGGTAGTCCGCCAGGAGGTTACGATTCTCTGAATGGTATGCAATCCTCATTTATGCATTTACTTTTCCCAGTATGTCGTATGTACTGACGATATAATCATGAGCTACTTTTTTCGTTTCTTCAATAGTTCATTCATTTGTTATGGAATGGAATTGAAAATGTGTTTCAATTATCATTGAAGTTTGAACAATAATTTTATCCTACAGAACTGTTAGCAGCAATTTGGAAATGCGCTCGGAACTAGAGAAGCCGCGACCAAAGAAAATGCGTTTTTACATGCTTCGTAGACTTCGATAAAGTCCAACATAACAAATTGTTGGAGCTACTATGTTTCTTTATGTTTGTAGGGATATTTTTGATTTTATTCTTCCAAATTCTAGTTTGTGAGTGATGATCCGATTAGGCAAGATCAAAGTTACTAGGGATTAAGCTGTCTCTATTAACATTAGTTAATACATAGTCAATACCCCAATGTCCAATTCTTGCTGGTTCGTCAAAAAGGAATATGCCCCACATATAAATATATTTTTGAAATTTTCCATATATCAATGAAAGGCGTAACGTTTGGAAAAACCTGAACCTCATCTCACTTGAACACCGGAGCAATCACAGACGTCAAATTTCTTTACAAAGTTGTAAATCACAAAATAGATGCAAATGAAATTTTATGTCATATTCGATATGCTGTACCAGTCTACAATAATACTCGCCAAACTGTTTCATTCTTCACCGAGCAAGCAAATACAAATCATTTTCTAAACACAGGATATATCATCAAATTTCACTAGAATCGACATATCTGCATATAGCATCAACAAATTCCAAAATATCTTAAAAGCTCACTTTCTATAATTAGAGTACCACTGAATATCTGTCAAGTTGAATTCCCTAAAATTGAATTCTCAAAAATAGTATTTTTATTAATTGTTGTCATATCATCTCAAGCGAACATATGACCGGCATAAAGTACGCATCATATGGGAAATTCTTTTATTAATAAATTTGACGAATATCGATATGTGCAATCGCTTCTGCATCGAAAGCAACCTCAAAAGACGTTGTACAGTGCCGTTCGTCTTTTCGTGTTTGGCATGAAATTTAAAAAAATTAAAAATTATGTCTAAAACCTTGATCTTGAGGAAAATAATGATTTAAAATTTTTTGAAAATTGTTTAGAACTTTACATTTATACTTGGATTTACAATGGTTTTTTGAAAATGATAAAAAAATAAAAATCAATTTTTTGCCATAATAAAAATTTCAATTTGGAAAAATAATTTACAAGAAATCCATATTCTTAAAGTAATTTTTAAATATTCGCAAGCTACTTCTATTTTATTCGGAAAAAAATTGAAATCATGGATTTGCCATGTATTCAGCTGCTTCATAAGAGATCACTGAAATATCTCCAGGACATTATAATCCCGATACTGTTCATTATTAATAAAGGTCCTTGTATCTACATAATTTCAAATTGAATTTTTTATTCAAACAAAAAATAAATTGATTACAAACTTTCGAGTATGCATTAAATTGTTTGGTTTATAATTATTTCAGCTTCTAATTTTATTATAAAATGTAATTATGTAAAAAATTGAATCAATTTTTTGTTCTAATAAAAAATTCATATTGAAATTCTGTAGATACATGGTTCTTTGTCAATAATAAACAGTATCGGGATATAATGTCCTAAGA
Source organism: Gonioctena quinquepunctata (assembly GCA_018342105.1). NCBI lineage: Eukaryota > Metazoa > Arthropoda > Insecta > Coleoptera > Chrysomelidae > Gonioctena > Gonioctena quinquepunctata. The sequence goes on from JAFIRS010002144.1 coordinate 222,474, forward strand.
TATTCCTGTGACCTCTTATGAAGCAGCTGAACACATGGCAAATCCACAGATTTAAAATTTTCTTCGAATAAAATATAAGTAGCTGGTGAATCTTTACAAAATATTACTCTTGGGATTTACTAATGAGTTTCTTTGTCAGAAATGTATTTTTCCAAATTGAATTTTTTTTAAGGCAAAAATTGATTTTTATTTTTTCATCTCAGATTTTTTTCCAAACTTGTACATAGCTATAAAATGTCGTTCTTAACAACTTTTCCAATAACATTTTTCAATATTTTCACAAATAAGTGTGTTTTGAGACATAATTTTCAAATTTTTTAAATTTCCTGCCAAACAAGAAAAGACGAACGGCACTGTACAACATCTTTTGGGGTTTCTTTTGATGCAGAAGCGATTGCATGTATCGACTTTTGTCAATATATTATATTAAAAAAAATTCCCATATGATGCGTACTTTCTGCCCGTCACTGTATATATCTGATTCTGTTTATTGTGTTACTACATTATACAATGTTTACACTCGTCAAAAGGTAAAATTAAAGGTAAAGATAAAAGTTTTTTTTTTTTATGTTCTGGTTCCCACGAAAAGGGATATCCTGTAATGTTCAGAGAACATCGTGGGAACCAAGGGAAAGAAGGTAGGAGTTGGTGTTCTTCTTAAATTTCTGGAGGTTGTATGCCTCGGGGAACACCTCCCTAGGCAATGAGTTCCAAAGCCTCGCTGTTCGTTGGATGAAGAGTCTTTGGAAAGTGATGTTCTGCAGGTCTCCAAAGTGACCACGAAGGGGTGTGATGACTGAACTTGACGGGTTAGTCTCGAAGAGACTGCCAAAGCAGGAACGATTGTTGATATTTCAGAAGAGCATCGCCCATGAAAATATCTTTCAGACAAGTGAGCGAGTTTGTAAGCGAGGCATCACCGACGAGACGAATTGTCCTTTTTTGGACAGAATCCAATAGCCTCAGGATATGTTTAGGTGCCGCGCTCCAAATATGGGAACAGTATTCCAGGACAGGTCGGATCTGTGCCTTATAGATCATAAGCAGCTGGGTGGGGGTGAAATAGCTCTTGGCACGAAACAAAAAACCAAGTTTTTGGGATGCACTTTTGGCAATGGACCTCACGTGATTTTCCCAGGAAAGGTTATTGCTGATAGTAATACCATGCATCGATATGGATGACTTCAGTGGTATGGTTACTCCTGACAAAGTTGTGTTAGGCACAGTGAGATCGACTTTTCTAGAGAAAAGACATGCTTGTGTTTTGTTTGCATTGAATTCTACCAACTTATTAGATCCCCACTCGAGAATTGTTGCTAAGTCCATATTTATATTATTAACATTTCTTCCTCGTTCATTTCTGGTTTCACGGGCTGATATAGGGGCCCTGGAATGGAAAGCGGTATGGAGGGTACTATCATCGGCAAAGCTGTGTACTGGACATGAAGTTGCTTTCAACAGGTCGTTGATGTGAAGTAGAAATAGTGTTGGTGCGAGAATAGATCCTTGCGGAACACCAGCATTTATGAGTAGAGTGTCAGATGAAACTCCATCGACCACTACATGGAGAGACCTGTTTGAGAGAGAACTAGCAAGCAGAGAACACAGCTAAGGGGGCAAGCCATAAGATGGAAGCTTGGCGAGGAGTCCCTGGTGCCAAACTCGATCGAACGCCTTGGAGATATCTAATGCCACAGCTAAAGTTTCTCCATACTTTTCAATAGATAGCTGCCATATATGTGAGACGTAAGCGAGCAGGTCACCAGTTGATCTCTAATGGCGGAAGCCATATTGCCTATCGTTGACAATTCCCGAGTCTTCCAGATATTTCATGAGCTCGATGTTGATGGCTTTTTCCATGACCTTTGAAATAATAGGTGGCAGTGCGATAGGTCTGTAGTTGCTTGGTAGGGCCTTTTTGCCTTTTTTAGGGACGGGCTGTACTCTTGCAATTTTCCAATTGGACGGAAATACCCCCAAATTGTAAGAGTGGTTGAACAACTTGCAAAGAACAGGTGTTAGTTCGGGGGCACATTTCTTGAGAACAATCGGCGGGATTCCGTCAGACAATCGGCGGGATTCCGTCAGAAAGTAATAATAACTATGACATAAAATATAAAACTATGGACATAAGATGTGTACATTCAAAGAACACATACATATAAATAAATAAAACCTATTTCACAATTGTGGAAAACTTTTTTGCAGTTGCAGTTGATTATAGGACATTGGGAACTATAAAATATGTGTCGAAATGTTTGTAAATTCTTGAATGGATTGGAAACATTTTTTAATCAAATACTGTTTCAATTTGTACTTGAATATTTGTATATTTAATATTTTTATATCATCAGGTAATCTGTTGGAGAAATTTGGGCCATAAAAGTTGACAGCTTGCTGCGATTTTTGGAGTCGATTTGTAGGAATCGCAATATTACTTCTATTCCTTGTATTATAATCATGAAATTCACTGTTTTGTTTGTAGTTGTCTAGGAGCTCTTTTACATAGATCAGTCATTGATATATATATATATATATATATATATATATATATATAAAGCATCAAATTATAGATAGTGACACCTATAATCTGTGTGTTGAAGCTTAGACCTGTTATCGTGGAGTTTTAATGACACGAAATTTCGGGTACATCAATAGGTCACCAACAGATGTCAGCATAGGCCAATCCACGACACCAATAGTCGTACTCCTAGTGCGTTCTGAGTAACGCAAAACAAATAACGAGAACAAGATAAATTTGTTACGAATCCAAGAGATCCCACCATCCGCCAACAGCTGTTTCATGGTTTCCCAATCATCAGGACGGCTCTTCAAATTCGTATCAAATATCTCATAGTGCTAATACCTACCGGCCATATATATATATATATATATATATATATATATATATATATATATATATAGAGAATGAGAGAAATCTGTTACGAATCCAAGAGAGCCCACCATCCGCCTACAGCCTGTTTCATGGTTTCCCAATCAACAGGTCTGAGCTTCACCGCACAGATTATAGGTGTCACTATCTATAATTTGATGCTTTTCATATATATATATATATATATATATATATATACATGCTAGGTAGAGTAAGAATATTATATTGAGTAAATAGGTCTTTACAGTGTGTCCTTGGACCTACACCGGATATAATACGGATTGCTTGTTTTTGCAATGTGAAAAGATTTTTAATGTTGGCGCTGTGGCCCCATATCAAAATTCCATATGACTATTTATGAAAGCAAAATATGCCATTCTCAACATACTATGGGACACAGACATTCTTAAACGTCTTAACAAAAACAAACTTGGAGAAAGTTTTTTTGACAGGTATGCGAATTCCATGTAAACTTGCTGTCAATATGCCCAATAATTTAACAGGTTCTGTGTTTGTGTTGCTTTGTTATAGTTATATCGTTATTTTTTCAGTTTATTTGATGGAAAATATGACTCTGCTGCCTTTTCTACCTCATGTGACAGTCTATGGACAGTATTGATATTCTTATCACAGCTTATGAAAGTAGCGTCGTTGGCATAGAGAATAATGTCAGTTTTTTGTAGCTGGCTGTTGAGATCATTAATGTATATTATGAATAGTTTTGGGCCGAGTATAGATCCTTGTGGGACACCGTAATAAGTATTTCTATATTTTGACTGTTTTCCATTTATATCTACGAAATGCCCCCTGTTACCCAAGTATGAATTGATTAGCTCTAAAACTTTACCACCAATTTTATAGTATTTCAGTTTTAAATTCATTAAATTGTGGTCTACACAATCAAAAACTTTACTTAATTCCCATCTTTCCATCCACTATTACCGCTGTTACTTTTTCTACAAACTCAACTAGTGCAAGCGTTGTTGGATTTACCTTGCTTGAAACCGAAATGTTCTGCAGATAGTAGTTTTTGTTTTTCGAACTAATAAATTAACCGTTATTTTATTAGGGCCTCTATTATTTTCAATATAATTGACACTAGTGATATTGGTCGGTAATAAAACATGTCTGAAGTTTTTCCATTTTCATGTAGAGGTTCAACTACAGCATTTGAGAATGTTAGGGAATACGCCGTGTCTGAAACATATAATTATTAGATCAACTAATGGGTTTACCATACTCTCTAATATGACAGACTGTTACTCATCAAACATATCCTGCGCATGTGATGCTTCACAATTATTCACCGCGTCTAATAGGTACTTCATCTGCCGTGACAGGTTCAAAAATATTTAAATGGACTTCATTTGCCATGTTCAACGGTTCGTGCAGATGATCTGGTAGATATGAGCATGGTATGGTATTGATAATACTTTCTGCAATATTAATGAAGAACTCATTGGAGTCTTCTGGTGGGACACTCTAAAACTGTAGTTGATTGCTTATTTACTGTTATGTTCTGATTGATAATATGCCATGCTGCTTTTACTTTATTACTTGAGTTCTCTATAAACTGTGTGTTTGCTGTTATTTGTACTTTCTTGATCTTCAATTTATAGTTTCTCCTAGTACTTTTAACTTTATCTCTTAATACCTGACAGTTTGTTGATTTGGCAAGATCTTTCAGAAAATGTAGTTCTTCTCTCATATTTCACAGGTCATCATTGAACCATTTTATTTTGCTGTTTTTATTGTTGTCTATTGGACTTTTTTTCCGGAAACGATATCTCATAAATTCAAAACTACTTTCAACATTATTTGGATCAATTAAATTACTCCAGTGTGTATTACATAACATAGTACCTGTCCCCTTTTGTGTGATTGGCCTTGTTATTATTGTTTTCTCTCCTTGTCATTTACTTTCATAGTTGTTTTGTATGAGAAGAGTTGACCATATATATAGTATATACTTATACTTTTTAATACAATCTTGAAACCACATAGTAGATTGATTGTTTTTGGGCTCGTCCTCTTTGTATATCACGATAAATATAAATGAATAGTAGCCAGTGACAAGGGAGGTCTCAAAACATTCTTTTTTTTGTCATATAAGAAAATAAACGGAATGTTGGATAAAATACTTTCGATTGATCTATCCCGCGCTTTCTTCTTTGACTCGTCTAGGAATTCCTAATACTCTCCGAATATCTCTCAGTTATATGCGGGTCTATGGAAATTACGCCGGCATTCATCTGGAGAGCCTTCGTCGATGTTGTTCTGTATACAGAAACCAGGTTAGTGCCTTTCTTAGGACGGATTCTAGCATATTCCTGTACTTCTGGAGTTGTGCCTCTACTGACCAAATTGGAGCTCCATATAAAATGTTTGACTGGACAACTCCTCCTAGCATATTTCTCCTTCCTTGAAGGAATTTATCATCTAGCCAGATTAGCCTAGATATTTTATATGCCTTTGGGGAGCAACCATAGCATCTCTTTGAGGAGCAGCCGCAGTATCAATTGTGAATTAGATTCCTTCAGTATGCTACCTAGTGTAATAGCTATCTATCTTAAGTTGCCAACACATAGCGATATAAGGGACACTGTTTTCTGATCTTCAGATGTTAGCCGACTATTGAGGAGATCTCTTGGCTGTGAAGTACCATGGAAGTCATTGAAGGTAGTAGAAATAGTTATTTGTACAACCAGTTGGGAAAAGCACTATTTTTCGTAATGAGCCAATTTCTGCGGAACGAGCGAAGCGAGTTCCGCAAAAGAAGGCGAGTTACGAAAAATAGGGTTTCCCAACGTGTTCACACAATACTTTTTCTATTTTTGATATGTGATCATTTTCAATTCAAGTTAAAAATATGGAAAATATTTATTTGAAAAAATTTAAGAACACGCTTTTATTGCACCAGTTGCAAAAAATACTGTTATAATTTTGAGGCTGAACTACTTGAAGTACTTCTTCCTTGTTATTATATTCTCTGTACATATTATGAAGATTATATTTTAATCGAATTCAATACATAATATGTATGGTAAAAACTGATTATAAATATTAATAACATAATTTGAACAATTGGTGATATTGACCCCAGTTTTCTATGTAGCATTAATTTACGTTTTTTCCATATAAGTCCCTCCAAGGATGAGAACACGATTTTAACGCATTAAAAAGAAAAAAACATATTCAATGACTATGCCAAAAAGCGTGGGGTGCTTTGTCAAAATCAATTAAAATAGTCCAAGATCCCAGAGCCGGCAAACCTACGTCATTTTAGCAAAGCTGAAATTTTGAGTATGAGTAGAGTGATATGTAGTTAATAACGTATGCATACTTGCTAGCTCCAAAGAGGGGCCTTTTTACGGGTAGCAGGTATAAAAGTACATAAAAACATTCTTACTTACGTTGAAGTATGGTTATTTATTTATTTATTTATTTAAGGTCCTTATAGGATGTCAACAGGCACATGCCTAAATCGACATCCACAACAATGTATGAAGGTATGATACATATTGCGAGATAGCTTAGTATGTGTTTTATCTCAAAAAATAATTACAAATAATATGCAACTAAATCCTAATGGAATCAAATGTTTTGTTTGAGCTTTTTTTAATAAACTAATTGAAATATTGAAAATATCTATATCTAAATGCTTAGTATTATATAATGTGATCATTCTATTAATGGGTGATTTTTTTTAAATTGGTTCTGTGGAAAGATATCTCATCTCAAAGAGAGGATTGTTTCTTAAAGGTCGACTTGGAACATGAATGCTCCTATTCGACAATATGGTGGGTGAATCAATGTTATCATTTGATAATTAATACAAAAATATAACATCAGAGTGCTGTCTACGTGTTTCCAGTGTATGAAACTGGTATTTCTGTCTGAGGTAATCTGTGCTTGCCATGTTATCCCAAGAACTAGTAGCCTTGTAATCAAGAAATCTCAAAAACTTATTCTGGGTCATTTCAAGTTTGTGTTTGTATACATATAACACCATATAACAGATGCATATGTCTCCTTACTATAAACATAGGCATAGTATAAAGATTTTAAAGCAAGTTGCGATAAAAAATTCTTGCAGGTTCTCAAAGCAAATCCTAACATACGATTACTTTTTGCAACAACCATTTCTATATGGGGTGCGAAGGACATTTTTTTATCATAGATGACCCCAAGATCCCTCATCTTATTAACTTGTCTGAAACTCTTGTTATCAAGAATGTACACATCATTGAAGATTGTTTTATTGCGACTAAATGAGATGGAACAGCATTTTTCCAGGTTAAGAAAGAGTTTGTTATCTTCACAGTATTTCGAGAATCTCTCTGGATCTTGTTGGAAATATGAGCAGTCACCAATACTAGTAACCAGGGAGAATATCTTGATATCATCTGCATATGCAAGAAAGTTACAGAACGAGAAACAGGAACCTACATCATTTAAAGAAAAATATGAAGAGTAGCGGGCCCAATAGCGAGCCCTGGGGTACCCCCGAGGTCACAACGTACGGTGCTGATCTAAAACCATTTATAGTAACAATTTGGATCCTGTTAAACAGATATGAGGAGAGCCAGCGAAGTAGATCTCCATGTATACCGATTTCAGATAATTTTGCAATTAAGATATTGTGATCGACTTTGTTGAAAGCTTTGCTGAAATCGGTATACACAGAATCAACTTGGACTTGGTAATCGACTGGGAATTTACTGAAGAGTAGGCGGAGGGGCAAACATAATAATTTTTCACAGTTTTTCACAAATACTGATGGGATTCCGTCGGGACCTGCTCCCTTGTTTTCATCTAATTCCAAGAGAGTCCTGAGAACCTGGTCTTCAGTAACTCTTAATTTACTGATACAGTCTTCATCTCCTGCTCTTACAGCTTGAGATACAAACTTTTGCTCATAGGGTTGATAAACACTGCTGAAATATTTTGCAAAGAGTCCAGCGACATTACCACCCTCCGCAATTTCATTATCAAGCCAAATTTTGTTTGAACTTTTTGGAAGCTCATTTTCAATCGATTTGATGTATTTATCATAGTCAGTCTGGGTGGCCCGTTTGGTTTTGCGCCTAAGCTCGGAGAAAATTATGTAATCATTTATACAAAGAGTGTTTTTCCATTTTTTGTGTGCCCTATTTTCATCCTTTATCAATTTAATTGTACTATTGGTGAAGTATAGTGGAAAACTACCATCAATCTTCTTTTTTGGTACTAAGTTGCCGATAATTGAGTAGATTTGTTCATAGAAGATGTCTATGCAGTTGTCCAAAGAATTACTTTGAAACAGCTCAGCCCACGCTATTTTTTCCAACTCTCCATTTATAGCTTCGTAATTCGCTTTTCTGAAGCTATGCACGAGAGTTACGTTGGAGATTCGGGATTTAACAGGGGAGCAATTGACCATGAAATCAATACTTTTGTGACGTGGGTCTTCCACAACCAACGAGTGATTCGACCGCATCATTTTCCTAATACCTATTTCATTGCAGAAAATCAAATCTAAAATTTTTCCATTTGCATTATATGATTGAATTACATGAAGTTATAAAATATAATGACATCTTTCATCACGTTATACCTACTATCAGTTCCTGTCGGAATTAAGAATGAACAGTTAGGCTTAAATTCCCAAACTGTGTTGGGTAAGTTGAAATCGCCACAGATTAAAATGGTATCGCATGAAATTATATCAGACAGAAATTGAAGATTGTTAATAAAACATGTGATAGCATAATTATCACCTGGGGGTAAATAAACACAGGACATGTGCACTTTCTTTCTATTTTCGGTACTGAGTGTTATCCATAAGTCTTTGACAATTAATATCGTCCAGTTGGCCAAGCGGTCTAAGGCGCGAGATCTAAGCTCTGATATAAAAAACTGGCGAGGGTTCGAATCCCCGCGCCTATTTATCCCATCGAAATTGGGAAATGTTTTTTTTTATTTGAATATTTCAGGCATAAGGATTCGAACCCTCGCAATTTTTTGAGATCCATTCCTTAGATCTCGCGCCTTAGACCGCTCGGCTAACTGGATGATATTAATTGCCAAATGCATTACCATACTTTAACGTAAGTAAGAAAGTTTTTCATGTACTTTTGTATCTGATACCTGTAAAAGGGCCCCGCTTTCAAACTAGCAAGTACGCATACGTTCTCAACTACGTCTCACACTATTCATACTTAAAATTTCAGCTTTGCTCAAATGAGGTAGGTTTGTCGGCTATGGGATCTTACCCTAAAAGTAATATGTTCCTCAAAGATACGTAACCGAAAAGCCCCCCATGCTTTTCGGCATAGTCGTTAAATATTAAAATTATTTTTTAATTATTGGTGCGTTAAAAGCGTGTTCTTCAGTTTTTTTAAATATATATTTTTAATATTTTCAACTGGAATTAAAAAGGATTACATATTTGTGAAACACGTTGCTTTTCCCAACTGGTTGCACAAATAACTATTTCATCACCAGTTACAAAAAAAAATAATTTTCGCAACTGGTGATGAAAAGTAAAATATTTGATAACGTCAACGAGTTTTGAAAAGTGTCACTTTAAATGTCAAAATTAGAAAAAGTACATTCCTGATTCGGTTCAAAGACAAATTCAGAATACTAAAATAATTATAAATTCTAGTGCAACTTCCGGATCTCAAATACAACCACCCAAGAAACATATAATTCTGCAAGCACTAGAAAAATTATTGACTTGTTTTAAATTATGAATAGGGTGTTTTCAAAATTAGGTGTGGAATCATCTGCGACTGAAAGAAAAACTTGTTGAAAATGAACATTATCAATCAAATATTGAAAATAAATATGTAGTTCAATGTACAATGTGTGCTTCAGTCGAGGTAGTAGTTATTTTCTGTTAGATATTACAAAAAATAGCTTTATTTTCATTTAATGGGAAATGTTTCCTTTTCCAATAGAGAAATGATCTACAAATATTTCCAATCGTACCGTAAATAATGAAAAATATTAAATTTGCATATATTTTTTTCTTGCTTACTGAAAACTTCAAAGGAAAAATCTGTTTAGTTTTTGATGGACTATAAATTATTAGTAGTTGTGCAAGAAGTAAGATTACACCCTGTATATAATGGAAACAGTATGTCTCATACGCAAATCCAATTTCAATAGAGTAAACACTTATTCTAAAATAAACATTCGAAACCACCAATTCCTTCATCTCCTCTTGTGAAAGATTCATTGATATACAGGGTATAATTTAACCTCTTGCACACCCGTAAATGATGAGTGTATAATGACATTTCATAAGAAGTTACAGGGGTTGAAAGTTCGAAAAAAAAAATTGTTAAATTCCCCTGATTTTGGAAACCGCGAAACAACGAAATTTTGGTAGAAAAACCTTTTTGTTTAATTTTTTCTTCCGGCTTATTAAGGACTTATCGTAAAATCTGTTTATTTTTTTACGAACTATCAACTGTTAGCAAGAGGTTAAATTACACCCTGTATATTGGATGCAAGATAATAATAATAATAATAAACTTTATTCATATTTTTCGATCACATGGTATTGATATAAGACAAGTCAGTAAGATTGCAACAAAAAAAAAACGAAAAAGGAAATAGAAGGAGAGTACAGGTATTAAAAAAGCAAACGTCATTGCCAATGTACATAAAATCGGTGGAAATGTTGTACACACACTTCTCCACCAAAAAATGCTTCAAATGTCTTTTAAAGAGTTGAAGACTGGGAGTGTTAGAATTTGTTCATTGAACCAATTGCCAGAAAATATGAAAGGAGTTATTTTTACAGAAGAGGGCACTACTTTCTGATAGACCCTTTTAACGAATGTGATTTTCAATAGATAAAAGGAACTCTACTTTGTATTCAATTTCAACGTATCTTATTTGTTTTTGTTTTGAATTTTCTGACGATTTGTGTTTTTCCTCAATAACACAGTGAATAATAGGACGGATGTGCAAGGACTCTGCCCCTTCTATAACAATATTCTGAACCTGTATAATAACAGAGGACAACTAAATTCCGGTTAAATAAAAACATTGCAAACAAAAAATAACACAACATAAAAGCAGTCGGTCGACGGACAGATCAGTTCAGTTGTCTCCTAGAAGCCTGAAAGGCAACGGTTGAATATTTATATTGTGTTAGAATAACCAGTGAAAAATAAACACATATTATTTTATCGAGTTGTGACGATAGTATATAGTGTATGGAGTATATAATGATCGAAATGCGAACATTTCAAATCGTTCTTTGTGGTCGACAACTTTGGTAACTTTTTGGTAAGTGAATATAGATATGTATCTCACTCTATTTCCATATAATGGTTTTCTTGTTTTGAATTTCACGAAAATTTCATTCCTTAATTTATTTCATTGTTTGAAAAAAGTTATTGTCCTTATTTTTGTTTGTTGAAAACATGTAAAATGTGTAATTTAAAATCTTAGTACTCACAGCAAACATAAAATGTAAATAAATAAATATGGACTTGTTGAGGACTTAACCCCGGACCTCTGGCTTGGTAGTCCTTCGTTTTACGGCAGCTCCATTTGCTCTTTGGAAATTATTCGTGTATTTGTAGCACATGAGCGTTGTGAAATTGAATATTTCTATTGAGCATGTAAGATTTTGGAGCAAAGTAGAAAATATATTTGTTATTTGTTTTTTTTTGTTTTAAATCATAAGTGAGTTATATTGTTTCATTATTGCAATTTTGCAAGAAGATTCGAGAAATGGAAAGTGCAGAAGTATGTGTAATACAAACTCAGAAAAGTTAATAAAATTGTATAACTTGATACAAGTATTTACTGTTTACATACGTTTAATGTACATGTGATTCGAGTGTTTACTATTAACTATTTGAATACATTTCAGAGATACAATAGTGCTCAGCGTCAAAAAGAGTATCGACAGAGAAAAAAAAGCGTAGGAACTTCGCATCCGAGCTTTTTATTCCATCCCAGTGTTACCAACTCAAATATTTAGGTTGCGTTCGACTGCCAGTGACCTCGATATTGGATTGCCATACAAAAACGTAAATGTCACCGACGTTTGAAGCAAACATCTATTGTTCTTGAAATTCTATGAATCATGATGGGATATCATGTGGAAAATATTAAAAAGAAACAAAAGGATTTTTAGTTCGTTACAGTTTACCTCCTGTTAATTAATATTGAAAATTCAAAAGTTCTTAAAAATTTCTCAATAACACACACATACATATATATATATATATATATATATATATATACTCTATACTGATATTATAAAGAGGTGAAATTTATTTGTTTGTTTGTACGTAGGGGGTAATCTCTGGAAAAACTGAACCGTTTTTTTTAATTCAACTACGAAAAGCCAAACTATCCCTGAGTAACATAGGCTATAATTTATTCTGATGAAAATAAATTTCTAGTTTGAAATCCCAATATTTGTAAATTAAGTCGGAAGAAAAAACTCCGCTTGGTTGCTTTATCGGCGTGCGCTAACCAAATGGTTGGATATACGTGAGAATACCGGCTAGATTTTCAGCTTTCATTTTTTCTTAAACCGGGGTCTGGTAAACATCTTCAACTTACACAAACTCATTGTTGCAGAGCCCTTAAAATCAATTTGAAAAAATTCGAAACGTTGACGAGGAAACAATGGCTTTTTTTTACCAAATAAAAAAATATTGTTTAGGGTAAATCAACTTCAACTAACCAATTGTTTCATCAGCACTAAATTGTCCATCCAATTGTATTGTATATACCGATTTATCAAAAGCCTTAGCAGAGACAACCATGCTTTGGCTACTGGCAAAATTGAAAGCATATGGGGTTACTGGAAAACTGGCTAAGAAGTTATTTGACCAATCGCATACAAAGAGTTGAACTAGGGAGAATCATCTCCAGACCCAATTATATTACCTTTTGTGTCCCTCAGCGGTCCCACTGTGGCCCACTTCCTTTCAATTAGTTTAAAAATGACATTTATGTTTTCGTTACAGAATCTAGATTTTTGCTATTTACTAATGCCTTCAAAATATCAAATGACATTGAAAATTAAAATTATACAAGAGATTTGCAAAACGAACTTTCTTACTCTATGAATGGTTTAAGCTAATATTATTGATTTCAATAAATGCTGCCAAATCACTTTTTCCAAACCAAATTCAACATTAAATTACCAATATTCCTTTGCTGACACCCCTATCAACATTTTTAATGAAGTTCTTGACCTGGGTGTTACAGTCTAGGATCCGGCAGCAGATTTCTGCAGTATCTGTTTTTTAAATGAAACTTAATTCAAATGAATGATTAATGACAATGTCATCAAAATTTATCCGCGATTACCTTAAATCAAATACATTGTGATCAATTTATGTTGATGAATTGCAGCTATATGTTTTTTAAATAAATTGAACGTTATTTGAAAGAAAAAGATGTGAAAAATGTTAAAAATAATGGTTGTCAGCTCTCAGTCAGCCGCAATCTCTAGGTTGAAAGGTGTAAACAGTTATGTTATTGTTAATTATTTACGCTCATCGTGTTTTTCAAGAAAATTCAATACTTAATTGAAGTTTCATTTTTGCTGTACACGATAATACAAGGTTGCCTTTGAAAAAATGGCAGCAAGCAGTGGTTGCCATGATTAAAATTAATTATTTTCGCTCAAGATGAGTGTGAGCGAGAAAGACGGAATGCGCGTGCTGCTTCGTGTCGTAAACAAGGATACAATATGGTGTAGTTGAAGAAATATTGTTTTTTTATTTTATACATTTGAAGCAATGGTTTTCGAGCATAATGGAAATGTTTCCCGTATAAATAAGATATCATGTTTTGTTGAAAAAAACTACTATTGAATGTTCAGAGAATATCGAAGTCCTCTAATCTGTTTTCTCAATGCTAATGCACAGTAATTTGTTCATTATTGTGTTAGAAACTACTAAATTTTTTCTATATGAAGTGTCATCAAATTTATCGTATCTCCGCTGCAACGACTGAAAAAAACTCTTTATAAATATTGGTCAATCAGGTCAATGAAGTGTGTATTTCATAAAAATAACATTGAATAGTTACAACACGAATATAAAGTGACTCTTTTTTGTACGCGCGAGAAGTTTTCATAACGAGCCATACGCGAGTTATAAAAGTTTTTTCCAATACTTTGGTTTTTTTATATAAAAATGAACTTACCCTTTATTATTAACGTTTTGAAAGCAAACGTCAAATTTTTATTGTTTTGGCAGTGACAGTGACATTAAGCAAAATTATTTCAGTCAATCGTTTGGAATTAACATACAGAATACAGCAATTGTACTAATAATATAAGGCCCGGTATTTTCATTCTTGGATAAATAAATATTATCCGGCAAATAACAATCTAAAGGATAAGTTAACCCAAACATATAATTTTAAAGATACCTCCCACCCGTCCATAAAAGGAAAAGATCCAGAACCACAAATTTCAGTTTAGAAGAGACAAGGCTTCTGATAAATTCAGCTTTAAAAACCTATTCCGACATTGGAAATTAAACGTATATATTATACTATACAATTAGCAAAAATGTGATCTTTCTTAAAAATAACCAAACAACACTATCGCTACTATGAAGTATAAACAAAAAAGTTCGGTTGGACATAAAAATGTAACTGAAATGTGAAAAACAAACGCAGCACATGCGCATGGGTTTACAGATTTATCCAAGAAATAAAGGCATTATCTGCAGCACTACCTCTGTTCAATTTACACACCCGAAATAGTATATTATGCAATGAGTACAAAATGATGCCCATTTTGCACGAGTATGAAATTATACGAGTGCAAAATGGCCATTTTGTTGCGAGTTGCATACTATACTTTTTCTATGACAACATATCGTCCACGTTTAATACATGCATACATTGCAAAAATTTTGAAAGAAATAAACTGATGATATTTCATTACTCCGAATACTTTTGTTGCCAAATATATTTCATCTGGAGCCTGTTCAATGGAATTATCGATGTCATTTGCTGTAAAGATCTTTGACTTTTTGGGTTTGTAGCCGTTAGACTGCCGCTTGAGGAATGCTTTCAGTTTCAAATATTTGGCAATATCTATATCATTAGAGATACTAAGAGTCGTTCTCAGCATTGAGAAGTGTGACCACAAAGTGGAACTTTTAAATTTTTTGGCTAAGTCGCCAAAATAAGCCATTAAAACGTTCTCGGAAAAAGATTTTGTCTTTTGATCTACCTTCCATTCCAAAAAAAGGTTATAGGCGCGTTGATACATACTCTTCGACGTTTCCGGTAATAAATTGAGTGTTGTTACCTCCGCTGCTTCTATTATGTTCGGAGGTGTCAAATCTTAGTCAATATCACTATCAGTTTCCATTTTAATTAATAGTTTTTATAGAAAACAACTATTAGTCTACTCGACAAGTTGAAAATGGTCTAAAATGGAGATACTGCTCTTAAAATTATGTGTGGTAGCTCATTGGATCCGGAATAACGGCTAGAAAAATGTGCCAAAAGCGTGTATTAGCACATAAAAAATTGCAAAAGTTATAAACAATTGAAGATGAAAAAAAAATGGCATTTCGTTTTTTGCCAATATTTCATAAACTATTATTATTTAGGAAATTTCAAAAAAAGGTTCTGAAAGAGAAGGAAATTTTCAATAAAAAACTCCCATTTCCCGGAACTCTATCTCCATTATTTATAATTTCAATTTGACGCTGAAAATGGGTCTCCGAGCGACATTTTTAGGTTGCGCGCGCGGCGTCAAAAGCGAGTACGACACATTAATTTATTTATTTAAGGTATTAAATATTTTTTTTTAATTTGAAAAAATTATGGTGTATTCGGAACACTATAAATAATTTATTCCCGTTGAAAATTTCACTTAAAGTTAATTTTTCAACAAGTTAAACGATTGTTAACTAACAAAATTTTCTCGTGTCTTAATTGTAAATGAAATTTTTTTTTAAATAATTGTCGTAAAAATGTTTTGCTTCGTAGAGCCTTTCTTAGATACATACTCAACAAGATCACGTCATAAAAGATAAAGAAATATCCATACTTTGTTTATAATAATTTTTGTACTTGAACAAAAACTGAAAAATCCAAGTAATGTTGTTAAAAAAAATGTTTTTTCTTAATCATCATTTTATCGTTTTTTTATTAATACAAGATATAAATTGATTTGCAAAAAAAAAATTCCAAAAAAATTGATTATTTCAATATTTTTTTAAATTTTGTTATATATGGTTGTTTTTGTTAATTTTAGAAGTTTTAGAAAAAAAATCTTACAAAGTTAAAAATTTGTTTATAACAAATTGGAAAGTTAATAAACAATGGAATTGTTGATAAAAAAAAATTTTTGTTACTTCAAGAGGACTCAATTAGATTTAGAAAAAAATTTATAAAGGATTATTTAAAAAAAAAAGGAAACAATTTTTTTTCAAAAATCATAATATTTGTAATATAATGGAGTTGTGAAAAATAATTTTCAAAAATATTGAAATAATCAATTTGTTTATAAAAAATTTATCAACAAATGGCGGGATTTTTTTTTTTGCAAATCAATTTATATCTTGTATTGATAAAAAAACGATAATATGATGATTAAAAAAAATATATTTTTTTAACAACTACTCGAATTTTTTTGTTTTTGTTCAAGTACAAAAATTATTATAAACAAAGTATGAATATTTTTTTAACTTTCATGGCGTGATGTTGTTAGGTATGTATATAAGAAAGGCTCTACGAAGCGAAACATTTTTACGACAATTATTTAAACATTTATTTCATTTACAATTAAGACAGAAGTTCCAGAAAATGTTGTCAGTTAACAATCGTTTATCTTGTTGAAAAATCAACTTTAAGTAAAATTTCTAACGGGAATAAATTATTTATAGTGTTCCGAATACACCATAATTTTTTCAAATAAAAAAAAATAAATTGTATTTTAAATAAATTAATTACTGTGTCGTACTCGCTTTTGACGCCGCGCGCGCAACCTAAAAATGTCGCTCGGAGACCCATTTTCAGCGTTAAATTAAAATTATAAATAATGGAGATAGAGTTCCGGGAGCTGGAATTTTTTATTGGAAATTTCCCCCTCTTTCAGGATTTTTTTTTGAAATTCCTCAAATATTTGAAGTTTATGAAATATTGGCAAAAAACAAAATGCCATTTTTTTTCATTTTCAATTGTTTATAACTTTTGCAATTTTCTATGTGCTAATACACGCTTTTGGCACATTGTTCTAGGCGTTATTCCGGATCCAATGAGCTATCACACATAATTTTAAGAGCAGTATCTCTATTTTAGACCATTTTCAACTTGTCGAGTAGACTATATGAAATTACTCGTTACCTACTAAAACTTTGACAGAAACGATATGCTGACATTTCATCAATTTGTTGCTGGACGTCATAATTCAACAAGCCGTAGTCGTCGTGATTTTAGAGTGAACCTAGACCTAACACGAAATATTCCATTTCGCATTTGTTGCTTAGCAACTTGCCTAGCAACCGATGCAAAAATGAAATTCTGTACAAAATGTGCTTGTTTATGATTGAAGTTACGGTTATAAAATGAAAATTTATCGAGGTTGTCATAGAAAAATAATATTTTATGTGTTAGATAGCAGGTGAAAGTTTTCATTTTTATCCTATCTGTAGGATGAAATTTTATACACAGAATAAATCTTGTTATTCCTTAATGAAAATACCGGGCCTAAATCTTATAAATCATTAGTATGGATGGAATATGATTGTAATATGTTTAATAAAAAACGATTGATAAGAGAATGATGGGTATTGCGTATTACCGGTATTTTTGCACGCCGTGCAGATTTACTTTTTGCACTCTGTTCAAAAATAGCATACTTTTGACTTTTAAAAGTAATTAAAAATGACAGATTCTGGATGTAAGTATTGGAAAAAAATTATTACGATTTAGTTTTTTTCTCATTGAAATATATGTCATATTTTTTTTAAAATAATGAATTTTCTTTAAACAAATATATTCTATGTTTTTTTTCTCAAATTCAGTTAATGTTCCACTGGTGTGACACAAAAACACGTCTTCATTTTCGACAATCAATTATAAAACCAGCAAAATATTTGAGTGTCAATGTCTTCAATCCAGAAAAGAAAAAATAATGCTATACGGATGACAATCACATTTGCCATGATGCGTCTTTGTTTCAAATCATGGCAACAACTCCTTGCGGTCATTATTTCACAGGCAACCATGTATTATCGTGTACAGCACACATTATACCTCAATGTAGTTATAAGTTTTCTTGAAATGATGAGTGTGAATAATTAACAATAACATACCTGTGTACTCCTGGAACCTAGAGGTTGCGGCTGACTGAAGGCTGGCAACCATTATTTTTTACATTATTCAAATCACGTTCAATTCACTCAACATATAGCTGCAATTCATCAATATGAATTGATTATAATTCGTTCAATTGGCAGCAATGTATTATATTGTCATTAATCATTCATTTGAATTAAGTTCCATCGAAAAAACACGGATTCTAGACTATAACATTTGATTTCAAACTAACACTGTACCCACAATAAGAGACATCATTTCACGTTCCTTCAAAATGTTGGGCTTCATCAAAAGTACTGTACTGTAGTTTGGTCAAATCAGTACTCGAATATGCCTCTGTAGTATGGTCACCTTATTATACTTACCAAAGTTATATCGAAGTAGTGGTTCAGTTTTTATGTTGTGCAGCTTACAAAATGGGATTGATATATGGCGAATATCATAACGATGATATATTGCAGTTATTGAAATCACAAATTCTTAAACAAAGCATTAACTCACAAAATGGGATTGATTCATGGCGAATATCATTACGATATATATTGCGGTTTTTGAAATTACAAACTATTGAACAAAAATGGATTAACTCATTAAATCTCAGAGATTATCAACTGTCCCTGTTTACTTCCTCAATTTCATTTGAATTCCACTACTTCTCGAGGATGTCTTTATGGAATTTATTGAAATATGTTATAACTGAGTAATAATTTACAAAAAATAAATGCAGGACTTACCAACTGCTTTTTATACGAAGAGGAAGTAATGACAGCGACACTTCCTGAGCGGTTGCTGGCTTTCGTTTTGGTAATCTTCAGAAGAGGTCTTATTCGCTTGCAAAAGGGAAGAAAAACATATTTTGTGCCGATGCTTCAACAGAAACCCTCGACATTCTGGGACGACGACTCTCAGGGTCTCTTGATGTTCGAGGACGATTCGGGGTCTTTGGATGTTCCGGGACGAGTACTTTCGGGATCTCTTGATGTTCCGGGACGAGGACACTCAGGGTATATTGACGTTCCGGTATGGGAATTCCCGGGGTCTTTCGATTTTCCAGGACGAGGACTCTCCGAATCGTTTCAACATTTTCAATTTCTTCTTCAGTTTCATTGTGAACATGAAGTCGAGGGCCTCTAGACGTTTGTGTCACAAGAAAATAACTGTTTTTCACGGAAGGCGTTCACATACGTCTCCTTGGGGCTGCTCTTATATAGCCGGTAGCAAACAAATATGAAATTGTGTATGGTGTGACCATTCTGCAAGGATTATTACGCAACCACGTCACAATTCCTTAGGAGTAATACGTTTTCAGAGGATTCATAAAACCCACATCTGAATGCTCTATACGATGTCTGCTGTATGGAAGTATACGCACAATCGAGATCATTTATTTTGCAGCTACACTGATTAAATCAATGTTTCGTGTGCGACAGAAATGCTTGTCAAAAACCAACAGTACTGGATATGCTTCTGTATGTTTAGAGTATTTGATAAAGGGATAAAACCACTGTGTAAATATGTAATCCCGTATCCAGTCCAATGGGTGACAGGCGGCAACTAAACCCGTGAGAGCATCATCGATCAATTCATTTTCATGGTTTTTGTAACTACACAATGAGTGGAGGTACGTATGAAACCACAGCGTTCATGTAACAACAGTAATGAGGCTTCCTATTTCTTCAAACGTCAATGTTGGTACTTGCTTCTTCGCCTTCACGCTTATGATTGCATTTACATTATATTGCACCACACTTATTCTAATTCCGTCAGTATTGTCTATGAGAATAATAATATTTTTTTTCGAATTCATCCTCAATTGTAAAAAAATTCAAACATTCTCTTGATTGATCTTTGCATAACACAATACCCTAAATGTTGTAGTTTAAAAAAAAATCCTCAGCCATTTGCCTCCTGCAAAACCTATCCCAACTGGAAAGGGATGCGGAATATTTGAACGAAGGGCTAATTCATCATCACTTCTGCGTAAACCATAGAATCTCTATCCATATCGATGTAATATTCTACCAGCTCATTCTCCAATATCTTTTCTAGGCTTTTCTAGGCTTCCGACCGAGACTTACATTCACTAATTCTTCCGGACTGAAATTAACATTTTTCTCATAACGCAATGGTCCCTGTTGGCATGCCAAATTGTTTTTCTGCTGTTTTGTAACCCATGTCACGATTTCTGACCGCTATAATAGACAACACCTTGCTTCTTTTGTCAGTGTTTAGCTTTCAGCTTCTAGAATGAAAATATGTTTATCAACACTCAAATTGTAAATGCCATTACTGTGAAGGCAATCGTTCGGTAAAACTTCTATGGGTGTGGGGAAAAAGAACAACGATTCGTAATAATATTAACCAACCATAAAATATACTTCTGAAAAATATTTGAGGAATTTTGGGATCCTATTATGAGGTCGACTGGGACTCATATCTCCTAGGTCTCATATTAGGAAATTGTATTCGGAATAATTGTATTTTGAGGTTGGAATGTTTCCATAGCTACTTCAAGTAGTATTCGAGTGAAATTAAATTAAAAAAAAAATAAGTTCAAAAACTAATACCCGACTACTGAAAAATTACGCTCTAAAAATTATGAAACAAGAAAATATTCTCATCTGAAATTGTTATGTAAAAACTATTCAATATTTATCGTCTATTGAATAAACAACTTACACGTATTTAATACATATTAATAGTGATGTTCAGAGGATAGCCGTGGTCACGTGCCACTTTGCCCTAGAGCTTATGATCGCTTACTACTGTTAGAATGTATTGTTTTGTTAGGGTAGGTGGCATATGACCACTGCTATCCTCTGAACATCACTATACAGTGCTTCTCAAAAGTCCCCTCCCCCCCTCTTATTTTTGGAACGATTATACATGAACAAGTGAAATTTGGAAACTGAATATTAAAGGTTGTAAACTTTCCTACTAGTGATGATAGATGACGAATCGTCAAGGATGACGTCACAAGGCCATTGTGACCAATAATTTTAAATAGAACCCTACGGCAAGCGACACCTCTTTTAAAAGGTATAATTTTGTTTGTGTTTATGGCAGTTTTAATGGCTCATTAGTAAACATCAAAATTCAAATTCCATTCAGTATGATATCAATTACAGATTTAAGAATCAGTATCTACTCAAAGGAATTGCTCGAAGTGACCTCCATTTACTTCCTGACAGTGAAATATCCTATTTTTAAACTCTTCTAGTACTTTTGCAAATGTGTCTGCGGAAACAGCCTCACATTCTGCAATAATACGTTGTTTTGAAACGTCAATATTGTCAGGTTCAGTGGCGTAAACCTTCGATTCGAAGTACCCCTACAGAAAAAATCCAAAGGTGTGAGGTCCGGTGATCGAGCTGGCCATTCCGTTGAACCTCGTCGTCCAATCCATCTACCACGATACTCCTCACCCAAATACCGTCTTACTGCACCGTAATAGTGTGGAGGAGCACCATCCTGTTGGAATGTTATTTCCAAATTGCCGAATTCATCTGGATTATCTTCCAAAATTTCAAGGATTAACGGTTCTATTGCGTTTTGCAACAGCTCCAGATAAACCTCACCAGTAAAATTAGTATTTAGAAAAAGAGGCCCTACGATGTGGTTTCCCAGGATACCTGCCCAAACATTCACCTTCTGGGGAAATTGGGTATGTGTTTCACGAAACAGGTGAGGATTTGCGTCACTCCAATACCTCACATTCTGTGTATTTACATTTCCATTTAGATAGAAAGTACTTTCGTCACTAAAACAAATTGTTTTGACATAGACTGGCTGTTGGTTAATTTTAGTTTCCATATTTTCACAAAATTCTAGTCTTCGGTCTGGGTCGTCGTCTGAGAGTTGATGAACCATTTTCAATTTGTATGGATGAAATTTGTGTTTTTTCAACACTCTGTGTACTGTACTCCGACTGACTTCACAGGTAGATGCAACATGAGTTGTTGAAGAAGTAGGATTAACTATTACTTCTGCCAGTATATCCATTTTTTTCTCATCAAAAATTTGTGGTCTGCCAGATCGTTTCGCATCATCAATACTACCCATTGTTCCAAACTTACGAAGAAACTCCCTTAAATAAGTCCTCGAAACGGGGCGATCGGGAAACCTCTCATTAAAAATGCGTTCTGCTGCATGAATATTTGGTCCAGTTTCACCAATAATTAGGATCGCTGCTACTTTATCACCTAAAGCACGTACCATTTCTCTTCTTGAAGCACTTAAACGTTCGACTCACACAAATTATAAAAATGTACAAAGATATTAAAACTACCAAAAGCTGCTAAAACAGTTAAACGTTCGATCAACAATACACAAATTATTAAATGTACAAAAACTTGGACAATTACAAAAATGTCGAATTAGGGAGACTAACAAAAACGTCAGCTTATTTGACAACTATCCAGAGGCGGAGCTTGAATTTGGAATTTTAGTATTAACTGATTTAATTATTCACAGCTTTGCGTTTTTTAAAAGCGAGTTGCCAAAACTGCCATAAACACAAACAAAATTAGTATTACTGAATCGGTTTTTTCGATACCTTTTAAAAGAGGTGTCTTTTGCCGTAGGGTTCCATTTAAAATAATTGGTTACAATGGCCTTGTGACGTCATCTTTGACGATTTCGTCATCTATCATCACGAGTAGGGAAATTTACAACTTTTAATATTCAGTTTCCAAATTTCACTTGTTTATGTATAATCGTTCCAAAAATAAGAGAGGGGGAGGTGACTTTTGAGAAGCACTGTATGAACTGAAAAGTTAAAAATTATTGGAATAAAGTCATTGATCAAAAAATCAACTTTAATTTAAAAAAGCGTGCGGTGCTTGATATCAGTTGCCTAGAATATTTTATCGCTAGATATTCGTGAAGTTATTATGAAAAAAAATGTTGGTCAATGACTCTATTCTCATTATTTTTAACTATTTACTTCATATTGGTACAAAATCGTGCTTTTTTAATTTTTTGAACTATAATTTTATTTTCAACTTGTTAGTCGATATTGAGGTCTTTTGAACAAAACTTCTGGTGAAAGTACTAAGACCGTACCAGTGTACCAGTGAATTCACCATATCTTCAAAATGTAAATTGGGCATTTTACCAATGAATTCTGCAAATTTTGTGAATTCGATTTTTTTTCTGCCAATCTTGGTAAGAATACCAGGTCATATCTATCACATTATTGTATTGTCATCGGTTATTCATACATGTGCATGTATTGGATGTCTGGAAGTAGGTGAAAATTCATTTCAAAGATTTCGTTACATACATACAGGAGTCGTTTATAAAGCGTGTGTAAAAATGAAAACATACTAGCATTTACCTTATTTGGCATATTAAAACACGTTAAGCGCCACCATGTGATCCAGAAATTGGGTCCACTGTGCCAAATTCTTTTTTACACGCTTTATATTAGCTTCACTTGTATGTTTGTTTGTTTGTTTGTAACCGACTCCTTTGGGCGCGATTTTGACCCACTTCCAGAGTCCGAATGATTTGAAATTTGGCAGGTGTACATAATTCCGGTGACAATGCATTAAGAAATTTATGTGTGGAGAAAAAACAAAATGGCGGCTCCAATATGGCGTACGAGTTTTGTGATTATGGTCCGATTCGCTTCAAAATTGGTATCCGAGGGTTTTTTGTGGTCGGAGATTATGATTCTATTGTCAAAATTAAAAAATTCAAGATGGCGGCTCCAAAATGGTGGACAAGTTTCGTGATTATGGTTTGATTCCATTCAAAATTGGTATATGGGGGTTTTTGGGGTCGAATATTATGATTCTCTTGTAAAAATTGAGAAATTCGGAATGGCGGCTTTAAAATGGCAGCCGAGTTTTGTGATTATGGTCCGATTCGCTTCAAATTTGGTATCTAAGGGTTTTCGTGGTCGAATATATGATTCTTTTGTGAAAATTGAAAATTCAAGATGGCGGCTCTAAAATGGCGGCCGAATTTTGTGATTATGGTCTGATTCTATTCAAAATTGGTATGTGAGGGTTTTTGGGGTCGAATATTATGATTATTTTGTGAAAATTGGAAAATTCAAGATGGCGGCTGCTCTAAAATGGCGGCCGAATTTTGTGATTATGGTCTGATTCTATTCAAAATTGGTATGTGAGGGTTTTTGGGGTCGAATATTATGATTTTTTGTGAAAATTGGAAAATTCAAGATGGCGGCTTAAAAAATGGCGGCCGAGTTTTGTGATTATGATCTGATTCTATTCAAAATTGGTATATGGGGTTTTTTGGGGTCGGAGGTTATGATTACCCCAATTTGATAAAATTATTCCATTTTTTTATTTGCAAAAAAATCATAGAAATAATAGTTAAAAAAAACAAAAAAAACACGCTTTTATAAATAAACCACACTAAAAAGTAGGAAATAAATAATAGTTTAAAAATGCTAAAAAACACGCTTTTATAGAAAACCAGACTAAAAAAATAGAAAATAAGAAAAAATGTATTGTATATTGAAAAAAAGCGTGGGGTGCATGGTATCAATAATTATATAGTACATTAAACACCGAGGCGATACCATGCACCCCACGCTTTTTTTTAATGAAATACATTTTTTTTTTATATTTTTTTAGACTGGTTTTCTATAAAAGCGTGTTTTTTAGTTTTTTTAAACTATAATTTCATTCTGTGTCCATTTTGGCGTTAAATCTACATGCATTCTTTGTGTGGTATGCGTTCTATGTCGCGTGGCCTGTAAGATTATATTATAAACTGCTAGATTCAGGTCGCCAATTATTTACAGATAATATAATTATTATACTAGTGTATTGACTGAACTTCACGTATGAAAACGCATTTGATAGGCACTTTGCATAGTGACCGAAAATACAATACAAAGAAAGTTGTGCAGAAAAAGCTCAAGCCTAAAGACATTTATGCGAAAGAAAGGAATTATGGTTTGTAAGTGGCGTGATAAAAGGGACGTGGTAGTTCTAAGCACACTCCTTGAAGACAATATGAAGACAGCACAGCAACGAGGTAGCGGAAAAAATTTCCATAATCGAGTTTCAAGAAGAATTATGTCTATCTTTGTTCTGTGAATTTCTGAAACTACAGAAACCACCACACCAGAAAGTATACATATTTTCCAGGAGCAGTCTTCACGTTTGCGCTGTGTTATGTGTTACCTCGATATGAAAGCTGAGCAAGGATTGAATGAGAGTAGATATGCTATACCATTACTGGGCCACCTCTCCGTTCATCGGTTACTCCCGCCACATGGTTCCCGCACCGCACCACAAAATGGCGGTTTCATGAGAGGGGTGGGGGGGATGGTGGTTGTATGTGGGGTAGGGAAAAAGGTGGGGGGGATGAGTGGCCTGTGATTGGTCGGAATGGTGGCAGCCATGTTGTGTATGGGAGTGTGTGATTGAGAGTGGGAGGTGGGGAGAGCTGTGATAGGTCGTGGGCGTGGTGATAGCCGCCGGCCGTTATCCAATAGCCGAGCAGCATATTGAAATGGGGGTGTCAACCAATATCCGTCAACGGCATTGGTTGGGAGGAAGTGTCACGTGATCAGTGAATGGCGGCGGCCATTTTGGAAAGTGGGAGGAGCCAGCGATGATGCGGCTATGACTCAACCGACAAGTCTTTGCAGGAATATTATCTACGTCAGCACTTCTTATCAGTTGTTTATTTAAGCGACCGGATATCGGCGGCATCCTTTGTTTACATTGAGATAAGATATCGGCGGCGGAATCCTTTGTGAAAGAGTTTGTTTACATTAACAAGATAAGAGAGTATGCAGCTGCACGCTCGAACCGTGGGATAAGTCTAACGATTACTATTCGTATTTGTATCTAAGCGGACT
>JAFIRS010002145.1:0-248498 GCA_018342105.1 Gonioctena quinquepunctata
TTCATCTCGTCTTGTTTGAATATGACGATGAAGTTGGTATTGTCACGCACTAGCTTTTGGGACTCGTGAATAGGTCTGTGCAAGATAGAAGCAATCAACATCTTTATGGCGTCCCATACAAAAATATGATCGGATAATATCCTGCTTTTCGCAAATCACATCATCAAAAATGAACACTGAATTTGGTTTGCATCAGAGGGTTGCACAATGTCTGCATATTACTGAATGTGAGAAACCCAATCCTTTATTGGCGCTAACACATTGCGCA
Source organism: Gonioctena quinquepunctata (assembly GCA_018342105.1). NCBI lineage: Eukaryota > Metazoa > Arthropoda > Insecta > Coleoptera > Chrysomelidae > Gonioctena > Gonioctena quinquepunctata. The sequence continues at coordinate 269 of JAFIRS010002145.1, forward strand.
AGTATTCATATTTCGGTTGATTCAACGACTTTGAATAGAGATAAACGTTTGCAAATCGCAATCCTTGTGGATGTGTCAGTAGAGATATCATGGCATTTGTCTTTCCACAATTTGACGGACCGATGATTAATGAGCGAACAGATGATGGAAGTAGTGGGCCATGTCTCAATGAGTTCGCTCCATTTAATCCAGTCCCGATTTTCATCCAAATTCATCTACTGCAAACTCTTCTTTTGCTTGACAATGCGCATTGTTTGACGGTTCGACACTTATTAACTTATTAGTGCAAGATGTGGATATGTTTCATTTAAATGTCTACCACCACACGGAGCAGACGTAAAAGCAAGAGATCGAATAATAAAAAAAGGTCGAGGATTTGTGAATTCTTTAATAAATAAATTGCCGCTTGAATTGCATTTACCTGGAGGATATCAATATTGTGGACCCGAACTAAATTACAAAAACGATTGGCACGCAACGATCCAGGCATCAATAAATTAGATAGGGCCTGTAAAACACACGACATTCAATACTCGGAGAATATCAACGAAATTGAAGCAAAACATAAAGCAGACAAACAACCTGAATACAGTGCTTGGGATAGGGTCAAATCGAAGGACGCAAGATTCGTGAGAGCAGCCGCCTACTCGTCACCGAAAAGTTCGGGATGAATTACATAAAGCTGGTGGTAATCAATTCGTGACAAACAATAGAAAGAGGTATGGGTTGTGATGTGAACAATGTCAAACAACGAAGGAGAAAAAATAAATCATCGAAGAAAAATGGGCGAAATAAAATCAGAAAAGTAGCATTCGGAGCAGGAATTGTACGAAAAGTTCGGGATGAATTACATAAAGCTGGTGGTAATCAATTCGTGACAAACAATAGAAAGATGGCCACAACAATGGCATTGAAAGCAGCACGTAAATATTTGAAAGCAGCAGGCGGAAAGAAAAAAATTCGCACACCTCGCATAATACCTATTCCAAAGTTGGTGGAATTTTAACATTGATACAAATTTTGCCGGATTATCTGCATTGTAGTTTGGCTTGGTGCTGCTGCAGGTATAAGCAGAGCTATAAATTCAGCAAGTGCGAGCAGGAATGATCTGAAAGAGGTAAAACATCATAACAGAAAGATGGAGGCGATAGCTTTAGGAAAAAGGGTAGCGGTATTTTCTTGAAACCATATCGCAAAGGCCTCGGTATCTATCTCAAAACCATATACATCAAAAAAACTAATTGATGCCCTACCTCTTAAACCTCTCACAGATATAGAACTTACATATTATGCCAAACAATTGAAAATTCCACACTCTCGTGGTGTGCTCATGCGTGATAATGTGCCAACATCAGGACCACGGAATCATGAAACGGCCATCATCAATTTGATGGATTCAGCGGTCGAGGAACACATTGGGTGGCTATACAGGAAAATTGAAGAGTTGCAACATATTTCGACAGTTTTGAGATCTACCCCCACCAGTGGAGTTGGTCCATTACTTCCGAGAGGTACACATGCAGTCGAAAAATTATGTATAATTATGAACGTGAGCAGAAATACAATACAGTTGTGTGGACACTTATGCTTGAAGTTTCTCTCTCCAATCACCCGAAAAAGCTAAAATGGATTTCACGCCAGAAATGGGTCGAGAGGCTATTAAGAGAATGGGCATTCCTCATCGCATATTCAAGATTACGCAGCTTGAAAAAATGAGTAAAGGTCAACTTGCAGAAAATGCCCAAAAAAGGTCATGATTTCTGTGCAGCTAATGATCGGCTTGGGAAATACTTCCCAAACATCCTTCAAGAGGATATTGATATTTTAAAATAGAAATATTGCTATGAACATCATATGGACAATGCAAGTGTTGGAACATCCAATTCCAGTGATGTGAATGAGACCCATACCTCGAAACTATTTTGTTGTTATTGCACTCATCGATGATTGTAATATTGGCGCCAATAACAATCGTTGAATTGGGACACACAATGCCACCTGAGGAAAACGAAGAAAATTATTTCGCATGTGCTGGAATAATAAAATGATTTGTTATCATATGAATGCATCAGTCAGTCACGAAAGTTCGAGCTACAAGCTGCGGAACTCAGTGTCTTGAGTGCAGACTTCACCCACCCATTGAGCTGGATAAGAATAGCCGTTATGGATTGGGGCTTTGATTCTATGGATGCAACATAATCCACAATGTCACTGGAAACAACAACTTGACACTCTTCATTCCCGCAAATAAAGCCGCCACAGCGTTCTAAACGTGTTATAAAATACAATCAAGTGGCGCATATGAGATAGAAGAAATAAATGCTGTTATCCAACGAGAACTTTGAATTCCATCTATTTCATGGGCGAAACATGATGACACCAATTGATGAATTGTTCAGCCTCCGAAAACAATAATACATTCAAATGTAGATGCAATCAAAGCATGTGGTGAACCTGAAACATGAAAACTCAAGCATCCCTGTTGATTCGAGAAGAAAGAATTCAGTGCAAATCGCATGCATGAATCTACATCTCCTGTGAATATTGTACCCGTGAGACTCATTCGATTGATTGTAAATATCATTTCAGGATCATATAATGAAGAAGAGAATCATATTCTTTCATTTGAGTGATGTGAGCCGGGTTATAATATAACAAAAAGAGCCAAACAACATTATTTATATGCCCATCAGCCCGGAAGGACGTCAGTTCATCGACAACTATTACTTGCGTATTGATCTGAAATAATTCTGATTTCGGTAGGAAGAAATAGTTGTCATATTGAATTGAAGAAATTACAATAACGAATGTAATGGGTTTTGCTACAACAAACGACAAAACAGAATACGAAATACTTTCCCCAAACAAAGATCGTCATTCATCAAATATCATCAAAAGAAAAGCTTTGCAGGAAGAAGGTCATTCCACAAGGTTCGGAACGACAAAGCATACATTGCCCAAGAGATCTTAATTTCTAAACTCATTTGGGATTCGAATCTGACAATAAAATGGTACTGAAGCAAACAGCGACAAGTTGAATATTTTCAATGAACCAGTGGTCGATCATTCTCTCATAAGTCTGTAACGAGCATACCTATAAGCCGTATGGATCACCATTGTTCAAGAATTCAGATGAAACCTGAATTGCAATCAACAATCAAGATGTAATACTAGACATTGCCGACAGTTCATTTACATTGAGGGAAAATTCATTCCAAAAGAAGTGAACAAAGTATGCTATCTTCCAACAATGCTTTGGCATTCCTTCGATGAGATCCGCTATGAAATGGTGGTGAGCAAGTTGCCGTTGTTCGAAAACCAGTATAACATCCACAATGAAGAATAGGGTTTTCTTTGGTCAATCACACTTCACATGCTTTGACAACTGGATGGGGTTTTCCGACACAAAACAAAAATCATTGATGCACCCAGTCATTTATTCAGTGGAAACTTCCTCTCAAATATTTGATGGTTTTGCTGAGGATTATAAGAAGAGTATACTGAATGCACAAGAACTGATTTTGATTATAGCTCGTTCATTCAAGAATTCATATATTGAGACGTTGATGCCTCTTTGAAATTACAAAGATTGAATGGAAAATAAAACATGTTGTGCCCGATGACAAGCAGAACCCTCAAATTATTCAGTAGAATAAATAAGAGTGGTCTGAATTCAAAAAATCGTTGCTTTATCGTATGTGGGATCTTTATGAATTACCCTCATTGCGCAGCACATCTCAGACATATGGGCAATAAAACAACCAACACTTTGAAACACCTCGCTTCATAATTATTGGTTTTCAAAGTACCACTGCATCCGAAAAAAAGAGCACGGGATGTGACAAAATTCATAAATGCGACATTAATAACATCCGAGTGTATTTGAACCTGAATTTCACCCATATGAGCGTTGAACCTGACTTTGATAAAAACTATTCCTTCAGCTTACTATGCATATGAGGACTTCCAACGTAGTTATTATGACAAAGATATGAGTGAGCCTTCCTTATGGACCTTTGAAGTATTTCAACAGAATCCCCTGTTCATCATTGATTGTTTACATCAACCGAATGCTGCAAAAATCTTTCACAGTGGATATCGCTGAGTTCGAAACAAGAAAAAATAAATTTCCAGCCAACAAAAGTCTATGCACTCATTATACACGATACCTTCTTGACTTACAATGCATTGATGGTCTGTCTGTAATTCACTTTGAAATGTCAATATTTATTTTTTGTACTATATCTGAATATTTTAAGCATATCAATAATGTTTATGTGTAATGGAAAAATAAATAAACAAGATTTTGTAAATATATGTTTTATTTCATATCAAACATCTACATGATCATATTTTCATCATCATATTCATCATATAGTTGATATTTCACGAAGATGTCATAAAGTAGGAATGGGAAAAGTGGGTGGAGAAATACTTCAAGATCCAATTTGATCATTACTACACAGAATTGTTGCAAGATTAAGACTCATTGGTTGAATTCCCCACAAAGTATTGTACCCTTGACGTACTCGGATAAATGTGCACATCTTTGATTTCCATCTTCATCGAAGCAACATTCAAATCATAGACTGTAGCATGGAGGATATCTTGACTCAAAGCATCTCAAGTAGGAGTTCAATTCTCGATGGCTGTATTACGTCCACGGCTTCCGTCCAACATTGATCGAGTAATGCATCCATATTGGAAAACTGAAACGAAAAAAGAATTGTTAATATATTCCATTGATATTCAAATAATTTTTACTTACATCGAAAATGTGATGCCCAAAAATAGTACTTCTACACTGAATGTTATTTTTAATGGAGAAATATTATATTCAACATAAAAATCACTATATCCTAACTATTAAATATAAACAATATTATCATTTAATGTAAGTTGAATTCTACTAGAGGGCGAGTTCCTCAAACTCCCGCTACTTGTGGACTCTGACCCCAAAAATGTTATTGTATATTTGAAATCTGAAGCATTTATGCAACTGACATCGTCCGCATTGAATTATCCGAAATACTTTTGACAACCATGATTTGAATAAAGTATCATTATCATCACGTAATGTCATTAGAATAGATCTCCCCTATCGGGTTATACAAATCGTCATAACAAGTATGTTGAAAGCTTCACTGATGGGTAATGATGATATTGGTCTTTTTTCAAAAGCTCCCACCCTTTCAATTATTGAAGAATTGATTCTCTTCAAATCTACAACTTTTGGAAGAAAAGACATAGTAAGACTGTATGAAAAATATGATTATTTCACCTTATAAAAAATAATACACTCACTGAATTGAGAAACTTCTCGTACCTGTATTCACCTTGATGATATTATCTAACATCTGATTTCTCATCAACGACCACACATTTTTATAAGAGACATCCCACTCCATTTCCAGGGAGATGGACTGTGAAGGTCATTACGCACTTGAGCATCAACACACTATCAATACCCCGCAGTTCACTCTTTAGCTCTTCATTACAGGATGAATGCCCTCCCCGCTTGAGAGTGCAAGGATTCATGAAGGTCATGACTACACAGAATATGTATGCCTACACCACAACACAAGCAAAAATCAAAATAAGGTCAATCTCAAAGTCAAAACTAATGTAAAATCTCAAGCAAATCTCAAGGTCAAATCACTCAAAGTGAACAACCCAATATTCAACCTGCAACGTAGTCAAGGTCACACGTGAGACAGAACCGGCTTAAATCTCCTACTGAGGATTGCTGCATATTTTTACATTTCTTTCTTTTTTCATTTATCATTAACTTCCTGCCAATCCTTTTATAAAGGCTTCAGAATGGTTCAGAATGGTTTTCGACAAATAATTTAAAACTAAACACAGAAAAAACAAGCGAGCTTATGTTCTCAAATGGTAGTCAAGAGAATAGCGTTAAGTTATTAGGTATACATATTGACACGGAATTGAACTGGAAAGAACATGTCAACTACTTATCTAAAAAATTAAATAAAGTAGTGTACCAAATTAAGAAACTAATAGAATTTACTACTCTAGATACCGCATTAACAGATTATTACAGTAACTTTTATTCAACTTTTTCTTATGGGCTTCTTCTTTGGGGAAACTCCGTAGAAAGTGGAATAATATTTAAATTACAAAAAAAAGTTGTACGAATAATAGCAAAGGCTAGTTATCGAGAACATTGTAAACCATTATTTGCAAAATTCAGCATCTTAACTTTACCTTCAGTATTCATTCTACAATGTGTGATGTTTGTGAAAGAAAACGAAGAGTCTCTATTTTCAAATTCTTCCTACCATTCTCATAACACAAGGAACAGAAATTCGTTGAGCATTCCCTATCACCGCCTGAAAAAAACTCAACAGCCAATTAATCACACATCCATCAAAATTTTTAACAAATTACCGGATGCACTGAAAGATGCCCATACCAAACAGTTAAAGGCAGCAATCATCAATATATTATTAAAAAATACATTCTATTCTCTAGAAGAATATTTCGTATTTAATTTTGACGAAACAAATGATTGAGATTATAAGCAGGCATTTTTTTATCTATGTATCTTCTGTTGTGATGTAATATTGACTAATTTTAAATTTTATATATATTTTTTGAATTTCATGTATTCCAGGTGTCTGAACTTAATATAAGTATATAGCATGTACAAAATTTCATTGTAGAATGTCTTGATTGATTCAATATTGTGACATGCTGTAATCCAGAACGGGAGAGTGAGATCGAAACAAGATCGATTGACAAAATATAAAATAGATCAAACTTAATTTCAAGAGTGATACCGAAAATGTCGTCATTGATAAAGAACAGTAAACACGAAACAATTCTGATACGAAGTAACGTTCGACACCTGTTCAACACAGAAGATAACCATTACCTATATCAGAGTGTAAAACCATGTCGGGATTCGAAATTGTGCTAGTTGTTACTTTTGTAGCTTATCATTATTGCCTGGTAACAGATATCTGTAACAAATGTTTTATGTCTCCAAATTAATTTCCTACCAGTTTGTAAAACAGACTGGTTCACGCTCACTTCTGGAATATTTGATTATATTTAATGCCGAATGTCAACAAATTCATTAGTACCCCTTTTTCGGTTCTTTATAAGGTGAAACTTCCATAATTGTGATAGAACGAAAATATGGTTCGAAAAAAGTCGGGTTGCTGTCCTCTGTCACGAAAGTAATCGCGGTGGAGTGTGTGTCATTTTTAATAGAATTTAAATGGATTATAATATATCTATGAAGATTATTCATAACAAACTATAAATTGAATAAAGAAAGAGGATATAAATAATTATTTTTCCATTTTGTATTTTGCAAATGATTCATTTAAAAAAAAACTCAATTTATTGTTCAAATTTTGAAAAAACAAAAAAAAATCAACATTGAAACACAAAATTAATTGTTTTTTATGAAAATCATTATTTCTTTGAATTAATGAAACACAATAAAACATTTTTGAAAAATATGCAACTAATCCATTTGCCCGGACTTTTTTTAAGCAAATAACAATTTTTTTTTTGTATTCCAATTTTTTTTGACAAAAATATTATGAATCACATTTGGAGAATACGAACATTCTTTTCAATTTCAGTTAGCAACGATTTTATATAAATTATAATCTTATTGAGTATGAATCCAATTAATGACTCAACTGGGCTACATGATGTTAGATACATTATTTAAATAATGCAACAGCTCTGATTCAAAACGGTAACATCAAAAAAACTTAAACATATTCTTTGAAGTATCATAAACAATACCATAATGAAACAAAAATAAAAATGTTTAATAATATAAACATTATTTTTTATGATAAATAAACACACAAAGTCGTCTCCACAGCATTTAATTCCAATCCTTTGGTAACAAAAACCAAAAATTTTTTTTTTTTTCAAGGTTAAGGATCAGATTCTAACTCTCGATGATGTTTCGGGCATATATATATGTCCATCTTCAGTAAAAAATTACAGTTGGTGGTTAAAAGTTGTGTAAGAAAAAGGGGTGAACTATTCAACTAGGTGTAAGATTGTTAGGTTAACATCATTATATCAAACTCTTTTGAACTTGGAGGCACTTCCCCGATTAAATAACAACAATATCATAATCGAAAGATTTTTTAAAGGTTACCATCAATTGGCGTCAATTTTTCATAACAAAATTGACCAAAAACATATTCGTGTAGGGTGAGAACTGTGCTTTTACTTAGTGCAGAGAAAAATATTATCATTTTGGTCTTTGCAATAAAAAATCAAAATAAACCCTATTTTAGGAGAAGTTCTGAAAAAAATATGGTTTCATAGGTTAGATCTTTCAAGGACCACCTTGGACCAGCAAACTGATATATAGATATGATATCTCAAGGCTTACCTAGTATGTCTCACTAGAAAATGATATATATATATATATATATATATATATATATATATATATATATATATATATATATTTATATATATATATATATATATATATATATATTTATATATATATATATATATATATATATATATATATATATATATATATATATATATATATATATATATATATATATATGAAATAAAAAATAAAGAACCACAAAATGGTAGATCACAGGGGAAAAACAACTACTTTCCTAGCTAATACCACGCAGAATGTTGGATGATATTCACCTGAAAATACATGCAAAATTCCATATAAATGGAAATTTATTGCAAATGTTTCTTTTTGATAAGCTCGATTATGTTCAATTTATGTCGTGTTCGCCTAACAATCCGCATACCGGTTTCAGGCTTTTTTGGCCCTCATCAGTACGGAATAGTCACCAGCCAAAGGTCCGAAGAGCTCTGGCCGAAGCGAGACAACGTAAACAAATCATCATCGAGCTTAAAACATCTATAGGTACGCCGGAAAAGATAACTTTTAACTGGCGGTACCTAGTGACAGAAAGAAACACTCCATACATCTCCCACCTCGATAGGATTCTAAATGAAAGATTCCTTCTTCGTAGGAGTGGCAAGCCTGACTAGCAAATCGTGAACAACGTGAAAAGTAGAAGCCATGTGAAAAGTGGAATGAAATAGAAAAATCGATAAATCGAAGAAAACAGTCTATTTTCACACAAGGATTCAATATAAATTGAACCACAAAATGATAGATCACAGGGGAAAAACAACCAGCTAATACTAATACCATGTATATATATATATATATATATATATATATATATATATATATATATATATATATACAAGGTGAATTTGGAAAATTTTAGTAACTGAAGATTATCCTTGGGGTTGCAGTCATATAATATATTGGCCTGATAAAGTAAAACTCTTGTTTAACTTGCCGAACTTTCGAAAATGTTATTTTCTTTTTCGAAGCATCTGAAAACATTAATGGTGTTACAATAACACTAAAAATATGATATGATATGTTTTTTCCTATTATGTTTGAGGACATGCATCAGCTATTTTTTGATTCAAGCCTCACATTAGTAAGTCGATTTTATCATATTTTTAGTGTTATTGTAACACCATTAATGTTTTCAGATGTCTTGAAAAAGAAAATAAAATTTTCGAAAGCTCGACAATTTAAACAAGAGTTTTACTTTATCAGGCCAATATATTATATGACTGCAACCCCAAGGATAATCTTCAGTTACTGAAAATTTCCCAAATTCACCTTTTGTGCCAATTAATCCAGTCAAGATACTACCTCTCTCTATCTATATATATATATATATATAAATGTTTCAAAATTATTCAAAATATTTTTGTATCTGTATATATATATATATATATATATATATATATATATAACTATGAATTTGAAATAAACTTTGTAGAAAGGATATTCCTTGAGGTTGCAGTCAAAATAATGGCCTATGAGAAAAAGTAAAACTCTTTCTTATTTAGTCAAGCTTTCGAAAATGTTTATTTTCATTATCAAGACAAGCTGTGGAGAAAAAAAAAACACAATTGGAAATAATTTTAAACAAATCTATAGAACTTACTAAGGTGAGGTTAAGTGAAGACAGCGAACTAAACACCATTTCGTGTTTGAGGACTTTTCAAAATCATATCACTATGACCCACTACTGGTAATATATAAAAACTAAACAATGGCACTCGCACATATTGTTTTAGATACTTAAATTAACACTTTAAAATTTGAAACGGCACAATAATTACCACATGGTTGAAGCGTGACTGAAAAAGGAAAATGGTGGCTGACAAGTAATACATGACATGAAGTGTCAAGTGTCAAATGTGTCAAATACTTCAACAGCTACGATATCAATTTACAATTTACCTCTGAGGTAGAAGTCAACCGAAGCATTCCTTATTTAGATATGAGAGTATGTAGAGGGTTGGACAATATTATTCGCACAAAATGGTATAGGAAACCAATATGTTCTAATAGATTCATAAGTTTCCATTCCTATCATGCTCCAAACATGAAAACAAACTTGGTGAAAGGTATGAAAAACAGAGTAGTGTGTTTATCACATCCTACTTTTCAAAAGGAATGTTTAAATGAACTTAAAACAATACTAAAAGAAAACTCATATCCGATCAAATTTATTAATAAATTACTATTCAGTACTGATCGTCAACCCAGTGTTACTACTATTGAATCTGGAAATACAATTATAAATTTAGACCTTGTAACAGTAAATCCTCTAAGAATAAATTCAAGTCCACAACCTCAACTAATAGAACCTTTTATTTACAAAACATTACCATATGTAAGAGAACTAACCTCAAAACTGACAAATGTGTTCAAACTAGATAAATTACGCATTGCAAACAAAAACATTAAAACTATTGCAAGCCTTTACACTAGAACTAAAGCCCCTTTAACGATACATGAGAAATCAAATGTCATATATAGTATTCCTTGCCTAAATTGTGATAAAATATATATCGGGCAGACGGGTAGGAATTTAACAGGTCGCATAGCATCTCATAAGAGTGATTGCAAAATAAAAAAAAACAGTTGTGCATTAGCTGAACATAATATAAATTCTAATCATTTTAGTAATTTTAACAACCCTTCTATATTAGCAGTAGAGAATAACTTTCATAAAAGGAATTTCCTAGAAATGGTTTTCATAAAAAATGAACCAAACAGCATGAATAAACGATCTGATATTTCCAACCTTAGTGTCATTTACAATTACTTGTTGAAACTTGATTCCAATTTAATATAAAAAATTGCTTAGTATTTTTTGATTTTTTCTCTCATTTAACAATTTTTTTTTTTTTTTTGTCATATAGATTGGTACTATTCCTTCTGTTTTGTGGACAAAGCACATGGTTCTCCCTTGACTGTTTCATGTTTGGACAGATGACATTTGACACTTGACACTTCATGTCATGTATTACTTGTCAGCCACCATTTTCCTTTTTCAGTCACGCTTCAACCATGTGGTAATTATTGTGCCGTTTCAAATTTTAAAGTGTTAATTTAAGTATCTAAAACAATATGTGCGAGTGCCATTGTTTAGTTTTTATATATTACCAGTAGTGGGTCATAGTGATATGATTTTGAAAAGTCCTCAAACACGAAATGGTGTTTAGTTCGCTGTCTTCACTTAACCTCACTTTAGTAAGTTCTATAGATTTGTTTAAAATCGTATTTCACAATTGTGTTTTCTTTTTTCTCCACAGCTTGTCTTGATAATGAAAATAAACATTTTCGAAAGCTTGACTAAATAAAAAAGTTTTTTTTTCTCATAGGCCATTATTTTCTGCAACCTCAAGGAATATCCTTTCTACAAAGTTTATTTCAAATTCATAGTTATTTTCAACTAGTCCAGTCACGAGACTACCCTTCTTCTATATATATATATATATATATATATATATATATATAAATATATAGATAATCATTATGAATGATAGAATCTGTTAAACGATTCTTTCGGTTTTGGAACGAGACGAATTGTACTTTCCACGTTGAAAATTCAAATATAACATGAATTCTGGTAGTTTTATTCAGTAAAATGTGATTTGGGAAATATTCTCATAAAATATTATTGATCATATAAATAACTCCTACATAAGAAATTTTTAATGAATGCTCATAGATAATTGAGTTATGGCATATTTTTCTTGATATTATTGAGGACTGCGTCTTTAGACATTTTGAAAGCAATATTTGAAGGAGTTTGAAAACATATGTTCCTCAAGTTTTTTTTTAAGTATTTTACTCTCAACTCAAAATAAAAAAAATGGAAAATTCGCGGAGTAAAACAATATACCAAATTTCCATTGATGCCTGCGAAGATCGGACAGACAAATGCACGCATAAAAACATTTTTTGATTTTTATAATTCTTACTTAGGCCAACCAATAGAGAAAAGATAGAGGCTATTTTCACACTTAAATAAAGACGAAAATAACCTGGTACTACCTTTTGGAAGATAGTTCGTGGATGAAAACCCTGGTGTCGGCCCCATCAAAATTGTGTCAAAAATGACCACATTTTTGGTTTTTTAAAAAGTATCGAAGGAATCCTTTCACTATCAATAGAACTTTAGCAGAGAATTCATAAACCTACAAAATGTTCTTTGGTGCGACCGGATCGGTGCACTTTCCACTGAGAAAATTCGGGAGAACCTCTAAAAATAGACCATTTGTAAAAATATACATAATTTTTACAAATTTGAATCTGGAAAAACAATCTTGGGGGAAATGATAGATTATAACATGTAGTTCAAATGTGCACAAGATGGTTTCTATCCAATCTGTAGTTTTTACACAATCGCGTTATAAACAATTTAAGGGCTTATCTTGCAAAATGCGCCGATTTAAGGGAAATCGTTGTATTCGAATTCTGGCAATTCTGGCATCAGGAAGTAGAGATCAATATCTACAATTTGTATATCTTGGATATTCACCTGAGTGGTGAGAAAAGTGTTGAAAATGTCACTGAAAGTTGCTCCAAACGCTTGAAGGTGCGCTCGAGGCAGAGTCGAGTAGCGGTAGTGGGGGAACGAGCCAGCGGAGGATTCAACTGATGGAAGTTCAACATGATACAAAAAAGTAACAAGTGTTGATAAAAACAAAAATATGCATTAATATCCTTTGAATTTGAATTTTGTGTATTTCTATGTTAATAGAGTAGATTCGAAATTTGATGAATGAAAATAGGAGCTTTAATATTATTAAAAATATTTTGACTGAAAGATGTGAAAAGCCGAGGGTAGAAGAATTGCAGTCTAGTGATGGTCACTCCGACCATTTCTAAGAGAATATTGGAAAGCATATCTTGTTGATGAAAAACGTATAGATTTGTTGATCATCCATAGTCATTGTTTAACTTACCTTTTTATTGACGAGACGTGGTTCAGAATTTGCTAATCTCAATAGCTCCTGGTAGTCACCTTTGCTCGCTGTCACGTACCACTCCATGCATTTTTTCGGTTCCAGCTATAATAAAATGAAAAATGAATAAATACACTTGTTACCGAACATTGAGAGAAAATTCACAAAATACACCAAATGTTCATGGTGGAATGTATTTTCGAAGGAATTTTACAAAAAGGGTTGATTTAAAATACCCTGCACCTTTCTTGGGGATAATGACTTCGTAAATTCAGCTGATTCACCGATCAGAATATGTCAGTGGAGACAAAGCTGAAAAATGGAGTGTTGCAATTGATCTATTTATGCGAAAACACAACTCAATATATTTTTTATTATCAAGAAACTCAATTTTACGAAGTGAATGATCATGAATAGACACAATATATTTAAAATATGTTCATGATGAATCTCAGCGTTTGGTAAAAAAGTGAAATAAAAAAAAAATCATATTATCTCAGAATTAACTTCGATCGATATATAAATATTATCTAAGTAGATTTTTTTCCCAAAATTCAATAGCTACAAATGAAGTACCAATCACTTCAGAAAGAATAAAAATGAATAATGGCATCTCAAATTTGATCGAATCATTTTATAGAGAATGAGTATTGAATGGCAATTGTTGTTGTTATATAATTTCCAATTGTTCCCATCTTTCGGCTCACCATCATTTATATGAATCAATAGAATTTCAATTCATAATTCATTAGACATGCTATTATGCTACCAATATCCGAAAAATATCATGGCAATCGGTGCGAAATACTCTTATTATTTCCAAAAAGTACTATGCAATATACATAATTATTCCTTTGGGTCAAGTTGAAACAAATGTTAAGGGTTCGTGGAACATGATGTGGAAAATCTGTATATTACAGAAATTGATCACTAAAAACAATGATACCGTTGAAAAAAACTTATTTTCGCCAAAAATGACTTTAAAAATCGGTAAATTCTACGTCCGCTCGGATCCGGTAGCGTGACGTCACGATACTGTTGGGACTCGGACCGGCCACATGCATCGTGTGGAAATGACAGTCGATGAAGAAGTCATTCAAAACGTTTTCTGTTTAGATTGTGCAGCTGCGAAAGGTAAAAATATAAGACGAATCGATAGTAATGGGAATAATATTACTAAATTCAAGAGAATTTGGATATTTATAGATTTTTTTATTGGGAAAATCCCTGTTCGTTTGTGATGGAACTATGCAAAAATACATCAACATTTTTTTATTTTCAATATTTGTAGAGAGTAAGTACATTCATATTTATTTATTCACGAAATTTGAGAACTTACAACTAGACATTTATTGCACTACTCTTTTTTTACTCTGTCGGAAACCACCTGAAAATTCATAAACTTGTCAGTAACTTTTGTGACATTTTTTAAGCAGCAGCTTTTTTGTTGTTTTCCAAGGGTTGTAAACATGCGATAGCTTTTTTAATGAGGTTATATCGCCGGAACGAAAAATCTGGTATTACCGAAATACTCTGCTATTGGATTTATCTACAGTAGGCACAACTGAAAACTTCATGAAAGTGCTATCTAAATTCGATAATTCTGCTGTTGTTTCTGCCCCTCACACAAACGATTCGAAAATATACTCTGTTTAGTGACAGCTCACGAAAAACAAATTGACGTGCATTTCACTCGATACTATTATAATATTGAAGAGCTTGAAATCACACGTTTGTCTACTGATTAAATCGTGATAGAATTTGAAAAATCGAATCAAATCAAACCGCTAATGAATTTATTATTTTCGCGAGCACTGTTTTGACACAAAAATTGTGTAAATTAGCAGAACTTTCAAGTAGGTCTCAAAACGACACTTCATTGTGGCATGAGTTGCGATATAGACGAGCCTCAAATTTGCATCGAGCTGCTCATTTTAAATGCTACCCTTTGATGAATACTGTGTGTAGTTTTACATATCATCCTTCAAAGTGAAATGATCCACGCAGCTACACAAATTGTGTTTTTGTTGGTATGTACTAGCGACGAGCAATACAAAACAACTTTTTTTTTCTTCGAAGGGCCCGCAAAAAAAATAATTGTTTTTGTTGTTGAATTCTCATAACACCAACAGTAACTCGTTTTTGGAGTAGGCATTTTGAAAATTACAGTATGGATATTGATAACGACGCGAACAATAAACACTTCGCAATATTAGCGGCAGCAACACGTGATCGCTGCCTTCTGCAGGAAAGATGATCAACAGGCCCAACAGTATTGTGACGTCACGCTCTCGGCGTTCTCAAAACGCTGTAGAATTCTCAAAAATTGTTTTAGAAACGTAGGATTTTTTTTTAATATAAAGTCATATGCGCAGATTCCAAATATACAATAAACAAATTTCATGTCCCAACCCAATTGACATTTTCAGTCTGCACAGTATGCTTTATTCGGTGTGAAAAAAAATATTATTCAGTAATAGTAGATCCCCTTAGGTTGGATTGGTGGATGAGAGCCAGTTGACATGAAGGCCAAAAAGCTTGTCGCGCGAATTGTAATAAAACAATACTTCGACAAGTTGATACTTACCATACAATCATCGACCAATGAAATTAATTGATACCTACGACAAGGTTTTTAAAACCAAATAATTCAACAAAAAATAATTAAATCTTTGTCAGCGATGACTCAACCTTATTTTATACGTTTTAGTATACGGCTAAAATAAAAGCTTGTCTTTGAAAAGGTTTTTTATTAGTTATTTTTAAATTCCCCTTTCCAGAGCTTTTGAAACAAAATTTGGTATGTATGATGTACCGGGTTATTCACTATAAATTATCCACTCCTTATCATCGCTATTATTGCCTATAGAAAAAAAGTTTTATGGTTGTGACTGAATTTTAATAAAATGCTATAAAAAATAGAGTAGTGTGTAGATTTCAGGGGATATTTTTTTCTCAATGGGATAGGCACCCTGTATATTATTGAATTTTTGAAATGATCTTTTTTCCTGATTCAAAATTATATGTTTTATGTTACCTCTATCTTATAATGTTTTTGAGTTATTAAACGTCGAATAACTTAGTTAGACTAGTTGTTACTGTAAATACTTATCCTATGAAAGTTAACATTTTCAAAGTAAGCTATGAAAATGACAACTATATTATGTTTGTTTGGTGACATTTCTTCAATGGAATAATCAGAATGGTTTACACTGAGAAAGAAAAAGTTCAAATATTTATACAAAAGTAGATAACAAAGATTTATTTAGGAAATTTAAAAAGCATGATAATTCATGAGAGATGTTCAATGTGTCCACCATTATTGTCAATTCATGATTGATAAAGTATTTTTATGAGTGCATTGGAAATTGCTTCATTATTGACATCCAGATTCTCTATTTCAAGTCGAATCGTGTCTTTAATGAGTTGAATATTATTATTATTAACAACAATGTCATTCAGGAACCTCCAAAAAAATTATTCCAGAGGGGTCAAGTCCGGACTGTTAGGTGGCCATTATTTCCTATCCATATTTGCTTTCAATATGGCGTTATTTGTGTTTTGTAGTCGGTGTGATATAGTGATGTTGTGTTTTTTCATTGTTCTACTGATTTTATTTGATAGTTTGTTTATGTTTGGTAAATATATGTATTGTTTTCCTTATTATTTTTATTGTTTTAGCTCATATATATTCATTTGTTAATTGTTTTCTCTGCACAGTGGCTGGAATAATTATTTTATTTCAAAATATTTTTGATTTTCTCTACAGTACTCTTTCTATATTTTGGGTGAGCAAGCAAGATAGCTGTGAGTTAAATTCTGAATAACAAAGGGGTGCGTTTGATAAATAGTTTGTGTAACGATTGGATGCATTTGGTTCAATAAACCAGTTTGTGAAAATGATTCCAAAATTGACGTAAATTATTGTTTTGTCAAGAAAGTTTATTTGTTTGTTTATTCCTTTTTCTAATGTGAATTTCAAACTTGGGTGACATTTTTTTTTCAGAATTTCATAAATTTTGTCAGTAGAAATACATGTTAAACAATTGTCTACATAACGTTTGAAGAATATTGGTCCGAATGTAGGTGAATCGATGATCATTTCTCCAATGTAGGTACGCCATAACCAGATTTGCTACTATTGCAGCAATTGGAGACCCACAGTCTGAAATTTTAAATATAATCAGGAAAATCTCCACAAAAAATCACATTGATTCAATACTAACATTCAGAGTTTTCTGAAAAATAATACAATGCTTCAAAAAAGTCTATTCGCGAATTAATATGGATAGGCTTACCTTCGAAACGGTTTTCTTGAACTCTTCTTTCTACTGAAACTGAAGGTATGATTCACATTTTGGTAAATATTTTAGAATGTATTTTCCGACGGTGTTGGATGATTTGGATACAACACCCTATATTCACTTTTTGCTGCAAGTTTATTTTGTTGTTTTGTATAAAACAAGTATATATTTGAACTTTCTCTTCTACACTGTGAACCATTTTGATTATTCCATTAAATAAATGTCACTAAACAAACATAATATAGTTGTCATTTTCATAGCTCACTTTGAAATTGTTAACTTTCATAGGACAGGTATTAACAGTAACAACTAGTTTAAGTTATTCGACGTTTAATTAATAACTCAAAAACGGTATAAGATAGGGGTGACATATGGTATATTTTTGAAATCAAGATAAGAAGATTATTCCACAAATTCAATAAAATACAGGGTATCCCATTGAAAAAAAAAACCTGTGAAATCTGCACGCTACTGTATTTTTGATAGCATTTTATCAAAATTCAGTCAAAACCTCAAAACTTTTACATTTAACTTTTTTTTATTACGTGATTTCATGGAATTCGACGGCACTTAGCTGCGATTTTGTTTATCAAACAATCATGGTTGCTTATTTTCATTCCTATTCTATTTGTTAAGGATAAGTTGTGCTTATTTAAGGTACCCTATATATTCTAATAATATCTAAATATATAGGGTGTTCTATTTAAAATTCAAATGATAAGCCTATTTCCCGTGAAAACGAAAGTGCTTGAAATATGTCGAGATTTGCTACCTATAGAAATAAGGGTTGAAAAGAGGGTCTGGTATGGAAAATGTTTTTCACATTTAATTTCAATAATTGCAACGTTTCGTCCCTGGTCGGGATCATCAGACTTTATTTACAATTATTATTTTTTTCATTCTACATATTCTTGGCAGAATTGATTGAACTCATTATTATAAGAGTTTTCTTTTTATATCTGTCTTCAACAATTCCGAGGACATTCTATTGAAATACTGTTCGTTAGGTGTTGTATGCAGCGGTGTGGGCAAGAAAATTTTGGTCTGATAAAAAAAAAGGTTCTTAAATAATTATGTTGCTTTCAATAAAGGATTAAACAAAATAACGCTAGTAAAATATTACATTTTTAATAAATAATATATTTTGATTTTATTCCTGAATCGAATTCAATAAGTTCATTCTGAGGCAAATTGAAAACACTCGCTACCATCCCTAGAGAAAAATCCCTGCCCTCTAGCTGAAATGTTCGCCGAAAATTATTATCTACATCCACCTACCATTATCACTGTTGTTAGCCATACCATTCGACGTTTCCTTTCCAATGAAGCTATCGTACCCAACGAAATTAATTTAAATAAATAATTATTTGTTATTATTTTCCGAACTGCTCGATATCACTTGTAATATAATATTGGAATCCAAGTAAGAAGGTCCATATCCTTCTACGCCTTCGTTCAATAGCTCAGTGAACTGTTGTATTTTCAGAAGTGTATGAGATTTGATTTTTCAACCTTTTGTTATATTTATGTGATTCTATAGTTGAATAGAAACGAAAGGAAAGCAGTTTGCTTAAACTATTTTTTTCGATTTGAGACAAATTACATGGAAATATTAGAGGTTTGAATCCTCCAACTTTTGATCGAAGAGTTCAAAGTTAACACCAGAAAAATGGCGAATTCAGAATCAATAAATACATTCTGAAATCTACCTTTTCGACTTGCCGCACCATATACCGAAGTCGAGTGAAAGCATTGAAAGTGCACTTATTTCGTATTTCTTGGAAATTTATAATTTCTGTAATTTTGGCGACCCTTCGAAAAAGATCATAAAACAAAATCTAAATATTTTCACATTATAATCTGATCCCCCTCTGCAGCTATTTTTCACCTTATCGATTGCATTTTTTCGAAGTATAACCGTCAATCTTCGTTCTGTTTGAAACACATAGGTACAGTATTTGCATAATGATAATAGTTTCCATACATATACAATTTGGCAATAACTATGCTTTAATTTCCTCCATTTTTTTTCAATGTCAAACTGCTCAGTATATTGCTAGAGATATCTTATATCGGACAAAATGTTGCATGTTATGGTTCGTTCGAAAAAATACTATTTTCAATTCACCCAAATAATGAAACGATTGTAAAAAAAGCAATTGGCGATTACACGCATGTGAATAAAAACTCTATTTTTAATCCGCAATTGACAAGTTCCTTCCAGAAAAATAAACTTGACGACACCCAAATCCACGTGTTATTACGCATGAAGAAAACTGTGGGAAAACGAGCAAGTCACATTGCCAAGCAGTTTCAAAACCCACACCGGTTCACCTATTCTCGGTTTGTTTTTATTGTGACAAAGTTCAGGTTTAATTGCCAATAAAAAAAATCTTGACACAAATAATATATTGTTCACTTAGCGGCAAGTAATAATTTATGTAAAGAGATAATTCTTCAAAATAGAAATCAAGCGTCACGAGTATCCTTGGTCAATGTGTAGAATTTGATAACGGGTGCCGTACGGAGAGATTTACGCAATGGCAGGAATGAGTTTCTGAAAGAACAAAGATTGAGTTTATACAAGGTAGTCACATTGTGGAATTGCGTTTTCTACCTTCAGTGCCTATTCGAGTGAAAAAAGTACGGAAATAAAGCTGCAGATTTCAAAATATTGTTTACTGTATTCTAATTTAGAAGCACTGAAGTTTGTTAGATCAGAACCCAGATCAGAAACCAGTACAACTCTTATAATTGATTAAATATTATTATCATTGCGTATAACTTGTTTTGGAGATTTTTTATGCTACCTAATATCACACTAATCGAGATTCTGAACTATAATTTTCAAATGTAGGTTTCGTGTAGACAATTTTTTTTCTCGATAGAATCACATATTCAGATTTTACGTTGAATTTTGAAATAATTTCATATAGGGTGTTTCTTAAGTACGTATAGAAAATTCAGGAGCATGTTGCTGACGTCAAAATGAGAAGAAAAGTTCCTATAAACTGTAACGATATATCTGTTACATTTCTTATTGATATGCTAAGAGATACAAAATAATTGAGAGTAGCTCAAGTTATCTTATTAACTCCAATCGACGAATCCCTATTGGAAATCTTAGCGCCATCTAACGGCGAACAGTCATTAGAGTTGAGAGGAAGATGAGCGAACTCGTGGATTTTGACAGAACGATCATATTAAAGAAGATGCAGCGTGCCATTCTCGGCCCTTACCGATCGATCTGCGATCGAGCTATCGCGTGTTCTGAAACTTATCAGCCATTGAGTAATGAAATAGAATTTGTTCATGTTGAGCATCTTCCTTTCTTCTGCAAAAGTGATTTCAAATCAGTGAATTCAGTGTGATATCAAGGTAGGTGAGAATGATTTTTTTGGCCATATTTTTTTTAAATATGTCACGTTCAGATATTTTCAACGAGAACGTGAAATATTTCTTCAGAAAGACTGATATCTTAAATCATCTATCCATTTGTTCAGTAAACAGCGATTAGATCTATTTAGGTCAATCCGATAATTGATTACAGTGCCGTGCCCCTTATTATTTTTCCAAATTAGTTCAGGCGGAATTATAAAAATCACATGTGATATATCGAATTGAATCAAGATATCAGTGTTCCGTCTCATCTGATTAGATTGCTTTCTCTGACAAGGCTCCATTGGGGTTTAAAGAGGGTTTCTCAAATATATGGTATCACTTACACCGTATTTGGATATATTTTTGGTGTCTATCACAAGAAATATGATAGTTGAATATTATATAATTTTCATGATCTTTTGGATATACCTTTGGTATGTTTTCTTATTTGGTGATAATTATCACAGAGCTGTGATTTTGCTTCCAATTTAGGTGAAGCTATCATATATTTATGTACATATTTAATTCTTGGAGTTTGGAATATTTCTTATCATACAGAAAACCTTTATGAAGACGTATTTGACGATTGGTCAAAGATGGTTCTTATACACTTGTAGCATTGAAATTAAAGTCATTATTTCATATCAAATTCTTTAAACTTAATTGTGCTGAATTCTGATTGTCATTCTGTGTAAAGTATAGTCTTGGCTGATCAAGATCAGAGCAACTTTCTTTTCTTTATAGAGAGCAAAGATCAATTTAATCTTGAAACTTCAAATTCAGTATTGAATATTGATGACAAATCTCAGCACAATCTGATTTGTATGTTCAAATAATCTTAAGCAATAATCTATTGATGAGAGTTTTTTTTTTTTTTTATGTTCTGGTTCCCACGAAAAGGGATATCCTGTGATGTTCAGAGAACATCGTGGGAACCAAGGGAAAGAAGGTAGGAGTTGGTGTTCTTCTTAAATTTCTGGAGGTTGTATGCCTCGGGGAACACCTCCCTAGGCAATGAGTTCCAAGGCCTCGCTGTTCGTTGGATGAACGAGTCTTTGGAAAGTGATGTTCTGCAGGTCTCCAAAGTGACCACGAAGGGGTGTGATGACTGAACTTTGACGGGTTAGTCTCGAAGAGACTGCCAAAGCAGGAACGATTGTTGATATTTCAGAAGAGAATCGCCCATGAAAATATCTATAAAATAGAGACAAATCGCCAACTTTTCTACGGTGTTCCAGACAAGTGAGCGAGTTTGTAAGCGAGGCATCACCGACGAGACGAATTGCCCTTTTTTGGACAGAATCCAATAGCCTCAGGATATGTTTAGGTGCCGCGCTCCAAATATGGGAACAGTATTCCAGGACAGGTCGGATCTGTGCCTTATAGATCATAAGCAGCTGAGTGGGGGTGAAATAGCTCTTGGCACGAAACAAAAAACCAAGTTTTTGGGATGCACTTTTGGCAATGTACCTCACGTGATTTTCCCAGGAAAGGTTATTGCTGATAGCATCGATATGGATGACTTCAGTGGTATGGTTACTCCTGACAAAGTTATGTTAGGTACAGTGAGATCGGCTTTTCTAGAGAAAAGACATGCTTGTGTTTTGTTTGCATTGAATTCTACCAAGTTATTAGATCCCCACTCGAGAATTGTTGCTAAGTCCATATTTATATTATTAACATTTCTTCCTCGTTCATTTCTGGTTTCACGGGCTGATATAGGGGCCCTGGAAGAAAGCGGTATGGAGGGTACTATCATCGGCAAAGCTGTGTACTGGACATGAAGTTGCTTTCAACAGGTCGTTGATGTGAAGTAGAAATAGTGTTGGTGCGAGAATAGATCCTTGCGGAACACCAGCATTTATGAGTAGAGTGTCAGATGAAACTCCATCGACCACTACATGGAGAGACCTGTTTGAGAAAACTAGCAAGCAGAGAACACAGCTGAGGGGGCAAGCCATAAGACGGAAGCTTGGCGAGGAGTCCCTGGTGCCGAACTCGATCGAACGCCTTGGAGATATCTAATGCCACAGCTAAAGTTTCTCCATACTTTTCAATAGATAGCTGCCATATATGTGAGACATAAGCGAGCAGGTCACCAGTTGATCTCTGATGGCGGAAGCCATATTGCCTATCGTTGACAATTCCTGAGTCTTCCAGATATTTCATGAGCTCGATGTTGATGGCTTTTTCCATGACCTTTGAAATAATAGATAGCAGTGCGATAGGTCTGGAGTTGCTAGGTAGGGCCTTTTGCCTTTTTAGGGACTGGCTGTACTCTTGCAATTTTCCAATTGGACGGAAATACCCCCAAATTGTAAGAGTGGTTGAACAACTTGCAAAGAACAGGTGTTAGTTCGGGGGCACATTTCTTGAGAACAATCGGCGGGATTCCGTCAGATCCACAGGCTTTGTTGGTGTTGAGACCCAGCAAAATCTTTCTGATAGTACGTTGGCGAAAGGTGATCTCGGGCATGTGACTGTCAATAGGTGTAATGTTCGGGGGTTGTTTTCCCGATGAATCCAGAGTGGAATTTCCAGCAAATAGGTGCGCAAAGATATTGGCTTTTTCTGGGCAGTCGTTGCTAGTGTTCCATCTTCTTTGGTTAGAGGAGGAAATGAGCTGGAAGTGAAGTTTCTTCCCACAGCTTTAGCGAAAGACCAAAATGAACGGGATCCGTTAGGACATTCAGCAAGTTTTGATCTTATTTTGGCATTGTGGGCATCTTTCGAGCATTCTATTGTCTCTTTGCATATGCCTCTAGCCTCGACATATGCTGCTCTGGTCTCAGGGCCCGGATGTTTTAGCCATCGATGGTATGCTGCCTGTTTGGAAGCCACAGCTCTAGAGCAGTTTCTGTTAAACCAGGTCTTATCGGATGATGTTCTTCTTTCGGTATTCGGTATGTAAGTTTGCATCCCCAACATGATGATTTCAGAAATTGTCTCAGCACATCGTGTTGGATCTACTGAAGAGAAACAAACTCTCTTCCATGGAAACGCTGAGAAAAACATACGAAGACCTTCCCAGTCGGCCGAATTGTAATGCCACATGAGACGGGGTGGTATTGTGCAGCTCGATGGTGAATGGAAAGAGCATGTTGTGGAGATGAGGGTGTGATCAGAGTTTCCAAGTGGGGCACAAACTTCTATTCTATACGGGTCAGGATTGGTGGTGAGGAAAAGATCTAGTGTATTGGCAGACTGGTTGTTGACATCAGGGATGCGGGTTGGTAGCTCGACCAGTTGTTCTAGACCATGAGTGATGGCGAAGGCCTCGGCTTGACGACCCGCATCATCTGTTTTGTTAGATAATTTTAGCCAGGCAGCGTTATGTACATTAAAGTCTCCCATGATTATGGTTTCAGCTGTTGGATGGTTCTCCTGAATGTAGTCCAGTTTGAGTGATAAAAACTCAAAGAGGTCGTTATATGAAGGTTCATTAGGTGATAGGTAAAGGCAGCAGAGGAACTTAGTCAGTTTGGTATCAGATAGCTTGAACCACATCACATCAAAGTCTTTCGGTTCCAAACTCTCTTCTCGCTGGCATGAAAGGTTATCCTTAGCGTAAAGGCAGACTCCACCTTTGAACCTGAATCGAGAATGGAGTTCGTAACCAGGACAAAGCATATGGACCTTGTTGGTGGACGAGTTTACTTGTGTTTCTGTTAGAGCCAGAATATCCGGTTTTTTCGTCTGTAGGTGATGGTGGACGTCATTGATGTTCTTGTTGAGTCCGCGGATGTTGCAAAAATTAATCTTTAATGTTGAGTCCCCTCGAGTACCTCTCGCCCGGAAATCCGAATGGAGAGGTATTTTGCTTCCGGAGTGTTTTACTCTAGGAGACTTCATCATTATTACTATTAGGATGCACCTGAAAATAAAGGAGGAATTGGGGAAAAGGAAAGAGGGAGACCGGAAAGTATCGACCGAACACTGAAACATGGAATGATCCATTTCACAGCACACAAAGTCGATATGGTGGTATTTCACCGGGCGATGAGACCATCTTCCACCTACGGTTATCCTTTTAGTCGCCTCTTACGACAGGCAGGATTTACCATGGGGCTATTCTAAAGCCGACCCCATACAGCTTACATACACTCAACTGTAACAACTGTGCGTTGAAGAGTGCATTGAGAAATTCCAAATTTTAAGAAGTTGAATTTTTTAGTAAAAACAAAGTCTGACACAAGCAATATTGTTTTTCATGTTGTGTTGCTGAGAACTATCATTCAATGGACAAGAAGCTGATGCTTGTATGATCCACCAGATCGGTCGCCCAGCAGCCATAGGTACCCCCTGATTGCGATCCACACGACTACGTGAAGTCTAGCAACGAGCTACTCAATACACAATCAGAGGTACATCGTCGTCGATAAAACCGACAGGTTCAGCAACCAAAAGCAATATTTCTTTTTGGAAACTGAAAAATTGTCATGCAGCAGACATATGATACATATTTGTTATACAGCAGAAACTTATGTATATTTGTAAATAGACTAATATAAGTTTGGTATTCGTTTTATTGTTGTAGTTATTTACAGAAGGAAACATTATTTGATTTGCAATTATTATTGAATAGTAAATTTGAATTTTTATCCGAATTTAATAAAAAATCCTGGCGTCCATTCAAATTTGAAATTTCTTAAACCTTTGCTTGAAACATAAATAATTTTGAAACTACCAAGGCGGTCCAAATAACTCCACACCGCTCTTCACTGAACAGTCCGGGCAATCTATTACAATTACATTAACTCGTTTTTAACATTACAAAACCTATGTCCGCAAGTTATTCGTTTCTGAGATGCAGGGTGTCAAAGTTGAATTCTTATTTTAATTTTTTGCGAGAACATTTCGAAATAATTGTGATATTCGAGTGAAGTTTGGTATCTGGGAGTATTTTTCAATGACAAAATCAAATTTGATGTTAGTTTGTCTCTCTCGTGGGGGTGGCGCCACCTACATGTATTTTCAGTCATTTGAAATATAATAACTTTTTTGTACGTACCTGCATCACGTTTTCCAGTGGAAAGATCGATTTTTCTAACATTTTTGTGTAAAAAATATATTCTTGGTAGAGGTCACTGCGAGGAACTGCTTTCGAATTATTGGGATTTGAAATAATCGATGCATCCGAATTATTTCCGTGGGGCTCTTAAGTTGCCTCTAAGTAGTAAATATCGGAAAAGATACGTCAATGCATTTGTCTTCTTTCATTCAATGGTCTTCTACATTCAACACTTGAATGTAGTCAAAAACTGATTCTTGTTTTTTGTTACATAGTTTTTTAGGACTCTTTTCCGATTAAAATAAATAACATTCAGGTGAGTACTTGTCATGTCATTTTAATCCGTTCTTGTGACGGTGAGGTTGTTTTCTGTATTTGTGTTCCAATCTTTTTCAGATGGCAATTGCTACGAGGCTAGACGTATTTATAATGAAAGATTCCGTAATCATCGAGCGCCGAATCACCAGACATTCGGAAACCATTTTGAGCGGCTTATGGAGTCTGGATCCTTTGAAAAAGCTCCAGTGGCAGGCAGGCCGTTGACTACTAGGACACCAAAAGTTGAAAAAGCTTTTCTTCAGGCAATCGAAGATGATCCACAGACAAGTACAAGAAAAAATGCGCAAAAATCTGAACGTAGATCTCACATGAGTTTGGTTAATTCTCACACAAAATCAGTTGTATACTTATTACATACGGCGTGTCCAAGCATTGTTGCCCCGAAATTCCCTTCCCCGTGTAACATTTTGCCAAAAGAAAATGCAGATAATTACACAAAACCCTAAATTTACTGCAGGGATATCATTCACTGAGGAGGCACATTTTTCAAAGAACGCCATAATGAACTTCCATAATAATCATGTGTGGTGTGACGAAAACCCTCACGCGATAGTTCAGTCCAGGTTTCAACACCAGTTTTCATTGAATGTGTGGATTGGTATTGTTGGGGATTATTTGATTGGTCCCCAATTTTTTCCAGGGACTCTTAATGGAAATTCTTATCATGATTGCTTTGAAAATATTTTTCCTGAATTACTTGAAGACATTCCACTTTTACTGAGACAAAGAATATGGTTCATGCATGATGGCGCTCCAGCGCATTTTACTTCAATGGTTCGTCAATTTTTAAATCAACGATTTAGAAACAGATGGATCGGTCGTAGAGCTAGAGTTCCAAATCAATTCTGGCCTCCGAGGTCCCCGGATTCAAATCCAATCGTTTTTTTTTTTATGGGGACACTTGAAGGCACGAGTTTATACGGTGCCGATAGAAACCAAAGAACAACTTTGTCAACGAATCATTGCTGGATGTGACGCTATCCGAAATACACCAGGTATAATGTAACGTGTACGTGGGTCCATGAGACGACGAGCCGACGCATGCATAATGATGCAAATAGGCCATTTTGAACAATTACTTTAATTATTAACCTCAACTATCTGTTTTAGTATTAAATTAATCTCAATTACTGTTATTATTAGTATTAAATTGCAATAACACCCGATTCTTATTTTAAAATGAAATTAAAGGAAAATAATTCACATAATTTTGAATTTAAAAATATTGTCATTTGATTATTCTAAATCCCCATAACTCGAAAACAGTTGCTCGTAGCGTCCTCTACCAAGAATATATTTTTTACACAAAAATGTTAGAAGTTTTCCACTAGAACGTGATACAGGTACGTACAAACAAGAAATGACATTTCAAATGACTGAAAAGACATATAGGTGGCGCCACCCCCATGAAAGAGACAAACTTTTATTTTGTCATTGAAAAATACTCCCAGATACCAAACTTTACTCGAATATCACAATTATTTTGAAATGTTTTCACAGAATATAAGAATGTGAATTCAACTTTGACACCCTGCATCTTAGAAACGAATAGCTTGCGGACATATTTGTATAGGAACTTTTCTTCTTATTTTGACATCAGCAACATGCTCCTAAATTGTCTTCACGTACTGAAGGAACGCCCTGTATAGTTTGTTAGATTTGGTTACGGCGTTGTTGAGTTATTGCGCTTTTCATAAAAATGTAAGATTTAAATAGAAATGTTCATTACTCACACACGAATCCTGTCTATCACTCTTAAAATTGAATGAAAAATCCTACTGAATGAAAACTACACTACACCTCTACGACATTGGCGATTTCTCAATCGATATCAATTGAATATGATATTGAAGTTGGTTCATGAGAATGTGGCTAACTTGTGAATTGCATTGAATTACATGTTTTCATCAAGCAGCTGAAGCGTGTTGATGCCATGGTAACAAATGTTTTTGAATTGTACTGTCAAGTACTGGAGTTCGGTTCTTTGCAAAAAAGTTGACTCTTTGTTCTTTGTGCAAAATATTTCGTATTTTCAAGTGATTGCGTCGAAATTGCTATTAACCTTTGGCGAATATCGAAAAAATTGCCGCGAAGCACAACGTCTATACCAAAAACGTTTTCCTGGCATGCTCAATCTATCACGAACGGTGTTTTGGAGAGTTGAAGAAACATTGAGAACTGGGTCATTTCCTTGAAATATAAAGCATCATCATCAGTGGTTATAGGAGAAAAACACATCTACATTATATCTGACAGTCAAAGTGCTATCAAAGCACTCAACTCTATACAGATGAAGTCAAAACTGGTCTGGGACTGTCTCCAGAACCTCATCGAGCTGGCAAAACACAACAACGTAAAAGCGGACCAGCTAGCTAGACAAGCATCTGAAACGCTATTCACAGGGCCAGAACTTGTGCATGGGATTAGCAAAAACCGATGCAGGACCCTGATCGACGAGTGGATAAAAAGAAGAAACCAACAATATTGGGATCAAACTGTCGGGCAAATACAAAGCAAAGTCATGGTAGGGCACCCAAACCGGACCCTGACGGCTGACCTTCTGAACCTGAACAGAACGAAGGCACGTATAATAGTAGGTCTGTTGACTGGACACTGCGGCCTAAGAAAACACCTAAACACCATGGGAGTACGCAGGGAAACCGTGGAGTGTGGGCTATGTGATGAAGAGGAGGAAACAACCTCTCATATTATCTTCGACTGTGACGCGCTAAGTAGAAGGCGACACAGAACCTTTGGAGAGATCAGCCCGGAAACAGGCATGAATCCGAAGAACATTACCAAATCTAATCGAAGGCACAAACCTGTTTGAATGAGGAACCACTGACGACAGAGTCGCAGTGTCAATGGAAGCTAAGTGCCAACCCTGTCTCTGGCTCGTCAGTTTTCAACCCACCAACCAACCAACCATCATCATACGAGAACTGTCAGAACTGAAGATTTAGCTAATAATGTTTTGACTTATATCAATATCCATCCACATGTTACTCCTGAAGAAACTGTCGGTATGAGTAAATCTAGAACATAGAATTATGAATGGAAACAAATACACCAATTCATAATTCAGTTGGTACAATTCAAAACTCACGTTCTTTGAAGGAGGACTTGAATGCATTGCTTTTATTCAGGTAATAAGTTCATGATTATCCCAACATATTCAATCAAATTTTGTAGAGCGATGAATCGCGGTTCCACAATAATGAACTTGTAAACAGATATAACTGTCACTATTGGTCTCAAGGAAATCCCCACTGGGCCCAAGCAATGTGATGTGAAAAAATTTTAAAAAATTATTTTATCCAATTGATTGTCGATATTCCAATAGCACAACAAAAAGGGATTTGATGGCAACAAAATGGCGCTCTTCATCGAGACAAACGATCCAAATGCACTAGTGCACTTGACACTATTTTGATTACAGCAATACATTTTTCACGTACGAGCGCTAAAGTGCAGAATTTACTGTAAATAAAAAAAGAACACTGACAACATAGTAATTACTTGATTTGTTTGAAAATATGAACAGGAAGTTCATAAACTCAGATGTGGAATCATCTGCGACTGAAAGATAAACTTTAGTCAATATCTTCCATCGTTCAAGATAACGTCTTGTGGGGTATTTATGTTGAGGTGAGCCAAAATCAAACTTTAATCAACGGCCGCACTAAGTGCAAATAACTTGCTCCTTGTCATGATTAAAGATATGTAATTGGAGTGTCATTGATGGTATTGTCACGAAAGAGGAATTGCACTCATATGTCATTCTACTACATCATTTTGTGATCATGACAAACATAAACGTTCAAATCGAAGCCATTGGTAGTCCATTTTCTGTGATATTGTATTACATTTTGAACAATTGTATATTTCATATTATTTTCAATCATCTTTATTGCATACTGGATTACGGAATTACTAGAAAATTCAATTTATCATTAAATTAATCCTAACAAAGGAATAAGTTCCTAACTTTCTCAATGCAACTCGATAGTGCTAATCAATTACTGAATATTTTGCTATTAAATTGCGCTTTTTATTTTCCCACACTTACTGCCACCTAAATAAAACATTTTTTTATTTTTGCACGAACGTATAAAAAATATTGTATGCAACTCGTGCAAAAAAGTGTTTATTGAATTCGTTTCATAAATAACTATTTCCTGACGTCATGAAAAATTTAATGTGGATCGGTGGGCATTGGTTTTCAGGCATCGGAACGCGAAAGTACGGTGCGTCGAAATTAAGGGTAGTAACGAGAGATCCACAAGAGATGACTCCGGCAGCTACCATGGTGTTGAGGCAAGCCACAATCATAGGGTAAGCTAAATATATATTTGTTTCTTTGAAAGCCCTTTATTGTCGTTAATTAATTGTTCCGTTTTTTCGACTATATGAGCAATAAACCTAAATGTATTTTTTGTATTTTAGTATCAATGACGAACCCTCTTTTCAACCTTAAAATCAGAAAGTCTTTTTGCACTGAGCGAGTACCGATACGTGACATTATATTTATAAATATCAGTGTCATTAGGCAGATCACTAGCATGGGCAAATGTATCACCAACGGCCAATAGTATCGCTTTCCGCCAAATTTGTTTGTACAAGGAGCTGGTAATTTGCATTTCGTTCACGCAGTGATGCATTTGATTGCGGCGTTGACGGAATATCGAACCAACGCAACGTCTTATACTCGAAAACTGCTTGTTTGTGATATTTTAGTTCATACTTATATACAAACAATATTGTTAGTGTTAATGGTAGCTTGGGGATTTCGGTTATAATATTTTTGGCATATCTTATTGATAAACATTACTCCTTATATCAAAATCTGTTTTCACTAACTCTGAAACCCAAACAAAATTTTTTATCACATGCTGAAATCATGAGAAAAATTGTACCACTGAAACATTTTTACACACTTAATTTTGAATCGAAATATACAGAGTCAAAAATTGAAAACAGTACCTAACGTGTTTGTGATATAATACCAGAGATGAAAGAAATATGCTCATCTGGTGTTCTGCAAAAGTTTGAAACTGCCATTTTTTCAAAAAAAAAATTACTTGGGAATGTTTTTTTATGAATTGAATACTAAAATAAGAATCGAGAACCTGGGTATACCAATTTTTGGTATCGTTCGTTTCATTTTAGTCATTTCGATTAATGAGATTTGTTTTGTTTTCAACCGACGAAACCAAAAAGGAGGAGGTTATCTATTCGACGCGTATATTTTTTTATTATTTTTTTTATGTATGACCACGCACAACTTTTTACAGAGCGGTTCGATTCCGATGATTCTTTTTTCATTGGATAGGTTGTACTTCGAAGGTGGTCCCATTCCAATTTGAACATCAGAATCTATCCCTTAGGGTAGCAGAATGAAGGATATTAATCGTTCACCCTCTGAATTTTGGTCCGTGAACCGATTCTATCAGGCATAACTTTGTAGTGGGTTTTCCGATTTGGATATTTTTTTTTATTAGAAAGGGTATACCTCATAGTTATCATATTCCAATTTGAAATGAAATGATCCACCCCTATGGATAGAAAAATGGGGGATGATTGATTTTTCACTTGTGAACTTTGGTACACATATGTAGTTGACATTGACAGACCCTCCTACATCCGTCAAAATGATTACATTCTATGAAAGGATGGAATTATATACAAAGTGTTGAAATCAACCAACCAGAACTTTCAAAATTGATTTATATTATATAACAATAAATAGTTCAAATAGGAAATCATATTATTTTATAGTTAATAGTTGAGGTGAGCTAGGTAAGTAAGTATTTTGGAACTAATCAAAAATTAAGTAGGTAGTAATTAGTAGATTTCAGCAACAAAAAATTGAAAAATAAAAACTTTTCAACAAAAAATTGAACCGACGAAAAAATCAACTGAAAAGCAAAAAATAAAATAAACCTTCTTAGTCTAAATGATAATTGAGCTCCTAAACTAATGTGAGTAACTGATTTTGAGTCGGCGCCAAACAAACTAGCAATTGAATTAGGTAAAGCGTAAAATGATGGCAGCGAGATACACGGCTGCGTTTTGATTACTTCTTTCAAAGTAATATAATGATCTTCGATAATTGTTTGTTTGGCGCCGACTCAAAATCAGTTACTCACATTAGTTTAGGAGCTCAATTATCATTTAGACTAAGAAGGTTTATTTTATTCAGATAGTTATTTGATTTTCCATTCCAGTCTCAATTCATATTCATATTCATATAGATGAATGAGGCAAAGAAGAATGTTTTCCAAAAGAGGGTACTCACCAGAAATCATTTGTAACAGTGACGTAAGAGGGGTATCCCATGCACTAGGTCTCAATACATTTTTGTCGACGAAAATCTATTTCACGCTACCACGATCATCAGGAAGATCGGAAGAAATGGGAAAGACATTTTCTAGAAGCAATCTCACTTTACAAAGATGGAAAACATTTCTTTTGGAGACACTTTGAAAATTATGTTTTTCTGATTTATATTTTATATACTTCAATAACATATTGTGTAAAGAAAAATAAGTTTGTAGATTTATTGATGAAAACAAATAAAAACATAAAAATAAAATTTGTATTATTTCATCATTTCTCATTTTGTGTCGTCCTTGACTTTCAAGTTGGTTTTCAGTTTTGTTCGAACTCTAGACTCTGCATCTTGGAAGTTTTAATGGAAATAGTTGAAGCAAAGTGAATGCAGTTGAGCAATGAATTATATCACAATTATCCACGATGATAGTGAAAGTGATAGAGCAATCGAAAATGTTTTTTACCATCAAATAATTGTTACAATGTATTACTTATTCCATATATGAGTCAAAAATTATATACTTTCTGACTGATTGGCAGTCAGCATGGAGGTGACATTTACTTGGGTATTTTCCATTAAAAAATATATTTGTGAAAAAATCCATCGTATCTCGAAGTGGAGTGGAATGGAATGTTCCAAGAAAACTCTTATTCATACTCTACAATGCTTATCACCCACCCACAGGTGCATTACATGTTTCGAACGTATGAAGGTCCGTCATCAGCCAAAAACAAAATCTAAAAAGGGGTTATATGAATGTATGTATTTTGAGAAATAAACCCCCTCCAAAATTTACCCTGTGGCCAAAGTCACCTGACTCTTTGCCGTCTACTGAATTAAAAAGGATATAACTCATTACGATGTGAAATGGATTTTACTGATTATCTTCATTGTGCCCCACTGCAACACTAGAGGTAATGCTGAACCTGCCGCCACTGCATTTGTGTGTAATGACGGAAGCGGCAGTAAGTGTCTTGAGACTGCACCAGGCATCAAACTTGAAGGTTGAAAATATGATTGGACATCTGAGGATTCTGGAAAATATTCCTCTAGAATCCAGGTACAAGCCAGCTAGGTACGACTTGGAAGTGAACTATGAAATGGTTTTAAACAACCACCATATATTCACAACGAACGGGCCTCAACTAGAAAAGAATGTATCAGTATAGTACACTGACGGTTCCAAGATGGACGAAAGGGCTGGAGAGGGAGTAACAGTTCCTAGTTTTGGACTCTCAAAACACCCAGGCAAAGCTCCAACGATTTTTCAAATATAAATCCATACTATAGAAATGTGCGCCCAATAATGCCTTGCAAGAGGCTCCAGAAGTGGCATAGATCTGTATTCTATCAGATAGCCAAGCAGCATTAAAAGCTCTGAAGTCACATTCTTGTGAGTCTAGACCGACTTGGGACTGCAAACTCTCCCTAAGACAACCTGGCTACGGATAGTCAGGTCACCTTGATGTGAGTGCCAGGTCACAAGGGAATTGGAGGCAATGAGAAGCAGACAAGGGGCAAGGAAGGGGCAAACACTCAATTTCGTGGCCCAGAACCCTTCTGTGGTCAAAGCGCTGGGAAATTGACCAAATCAAAAACTACTGGAATGGACAAAGACAAGCTTCTTAGCCTATCGCCAAAGAAATCTGAACAGCTTCTCGAGTTAGACAAGACTCGACAATGTAAACGGGACTGCTCATCGGGACATTCCCAACAAACATTTCAAGTGAAAAGTACGTCATTTCGACCTTCAAATAGGTCAGCGCCCAAATTGGCGAAGGTAATTCTCTAAAATTGGGCAATTAAGACATTTTTCCTAATAAGTCGAAGGCATAAATAGGTAAAACTGCCTTCAGAATAGTCGACTGATGGTAGAAATTTAGTCATTTCCACCTATTTTTAACCGACGAAACCAGAAAGAAGGAGGTTCTCTAGTCGACGCGTATATATTTCTTGTTCATAATTTTTTTTATGTATGATCACGCCTAACTTTTTACTGAGGCGTTCGTTTCCGATAAGTCTTTTTTCAGTGGATAGGGTGTACTTTGAAGAAAGTCCCATTTGAATTTAAAGGATGAAATCCAACCCTAAGGTTAGCAAAATGAAGGACATTGATCACTCACCCTCTGAATTCTGGTCTTTTAACCTATTCTATCAGGCATAACTTTGTACTGGGATCTTCGATTTGGATGATTCATCTTTTATCAGATAGGATATATCTCATAGTTGATCATATTTGGATTTTGAATGGAATTATCCACCCTTACGGGTAGAAAAATAGGGGATAATTGATTTTTCACTTGTGAACATTGGCACACATATGTAGTTGACAATGACAGATCGCTAGTGTCATCATCACAATCATTATATTCTATGAGAGGATGGAATGATATACAAAGTAATAAAATGAACTAACCAGAACAACAAAAATAATTTATATTACAACAAATAGTAAAAGTAGATAATCATATTATTTAACTGGTAATAGTTGAAGTAAGGTGGGTAGGTGAGTATTTTGGAAGTAATCAAAAAACAAGCAGTTAGTAAGTAGTAGATTTCAGCCAAAAAAAATTGAAAAATAAAAACTTTTTAACAAAAAATTAAACCGACGAAATACGGAACTGAAAATTAAAAAATAAAATAAATCTTCTTAGTCTGAATAACTAAGCTCCCAAACTAATTTTGAGTCGGCGCCAAACAAACAATCAACGAAGATCATTAAATTACTTCAAAAAATTCATCAGAATGTCACCTCCCAACTCGATGCCATAATTTTACGCCTTACCTAATTCATTTGCTTGTGTGGTTGGCGCCGACTCAAAATTATTTACTTACATTAGTTTGGGAGCTTAGTTATTCAGACTAAGAAGATTTATTTTATTTTTTACTGTTCAGTTCCGTATTTCGTCGGTTTATTTTTTTTCAGGTTATAAACACTATATTAAAACAAACGGTAGAAGGTAAGAAGAAGATAATAAATGTTTACTGCATATTGTGTATCTTTATCTATATGTTTATTATTAACTGTCAAGAAACTTACAGCGGAGAATGATGTATGCAAGTGATGAAGTATGTATATACATATCATACACACCAATTTTTTTACTATCTTTCATTAAAATAAAGTCGATTCAAGAAAATTATGGACCATTTTTGCAATGGCGAAAACGCTTCAAGCCAAAAATTATATTGTTTATCCCATATGGGACCTTTAAGTCGCATTTTCCTAAAATTTCAACTTTGAGAACACATAGGCTTTATGCAAAGTCGAAAGAAACCTTTATTCCTGACTTTGAAGTCCATTTTCCTTATTTTGGGATTTCAGACCCTTTCACATTGTAGTCACGTGATGAAATACAAATTTGATATGGGATGTGTCCTATACGTTCCGTTCTCTGGTTGGATTGGAACAGTGGATAATAAATTTATATTGTTGTTATACACCAAATTGATCATTTTAATTCCTAATACGGAGAAAACCAAGTATCTCTGTCTAGCCAATACCCGGTTACTCAAAGAAAACGATATATACTACAAAACCCCGTAATAAGTATTTATTCCGAAATTGAAGTGTTTATTCTAGAATTGAACATCAAATATCAGTGGTATTGAAAATAGTACGCGATAATTATATTCAGTGCACATTTTGTCATGATAATATCCATGATGATGTTATCTCAGTGAAAGAGAAATAGCCAATCATAACATTTCAAATATCAAATGGTGTGCAGTGATTGGCTGAAAAATTGTAGTTTGACATGGCCGCGTTCCGCATAGTCTGAAAGCACTCTCAGAATGCTAACTTTGCAGAATGACGTGCTCGGAAATATCCAATTCAACTTATTTGCCAATTGTGACTACCTCTAAAAAAATCGAGATATGATTTGCTTCAAAACTTTGATTCGACGTTTCCGGACGCCGCAATGATTGGTGTTGAAATTTTTTAAGTCATCGTTTCAACACATCAATATTTTATAGTTTTGATATTTGCTTTCGTTTTCTTGCACGTTATTCAATACTTTTTTTTTACCCATTTGCTTCAGCTGGACCAACTTTATCGAATTCCATTTTGTCGTATCACTGTTAACTTCACGGCAGTAGATTACCGCTGGCGACAGACGAAGCTTGTTGCACGCAGCTTATCTATGCATTCATTCTGTCAATACATCCATTACCGGCATAACCTAACATAAGCCTGTTTTGTATTGCCTCCGTCGATGGCTAACACTTATTCGCTTTCATATTTTATTCATAAAAATAGATGATGAATGTTTTGAAATAGTTGAAGTCATGAAAAAACGTGGAGCACATAGTAGAATATTCTTATGTACCACATAAGTAACATGATGGCTCTGATCTTTGGACTTTGGGAAGTGTAGGTTCGGATTATATTCCCATTCTGGCAACTTATCGATAGTAGTTTGTGGTATACTTGTATGGTTTATTATTTCTATTCGAATTTCTACTTGGCATTTTATAGATTTCTAAAATTCAGCTCCAAAATAAATTATTTGAGGAGAGTAAATTGTATCATGTTATGCTCATCCGAAACGATTCGGGCTTCAATATCTGATAATAGACAAGTTACTTTGAGGAATTCATTTTTGGTAACTTTGACTTCGTTGTAGACATTTAGTCTTATTAGACAAATATTGTAGTAATCTCGCCCTCATTGTGGAACAGTAGGTATAAACTAGGACAAAAAATGCCCAGGCAACTTGATTGGTGACAAAATAGGTAATGTAGAGTGTATAGTAGACCAGTTTACCGACTTGTTCATCACCTGACTATGTGAAAGTATTCCCTGAAAGTTCAAGTATTTTGAACACATTTTGCTAGTCACCTTTAGGTGAAATTTAACCTGATAAATAACTCTATTGACCCATGAGGCTGTGAAGGTGTATTTGGTGTTCATAACAAGTAATTTCATATTATGGTTTTTGAAGGAGATCCAGTGGTCTCAGTTACAGTTTTTATAACTCTAATTATAACTTTGGAGTTAGTTAGTAGTTGAAGGTAGAATATTTGGTCAGGAATAGGTAAATTCAGACTTCTTCAAGCCATTTTACCCCTCAACTTGGTATAATTTTCCTATAATGTTAGTTGGGTTGTCCTCTGAGGTATTACTTCAAAAGAATGGATAGATCAGCTGCGGCGCTGTTTGGTTCGAAGGGGTTTCGATAACGCCCTCAGACATCAGGAACCTAGCTCCCAGGAAACTGATAAGCTGCGCAAGGATCTCGAATAGATGAAAGGTAATGTACAAAAGATCTTATTCGTCGAGGTAGAGATAGGACATATCGACCCCTCTACAATCTAGAATCTAGGTTATCTTAACTCAGAATTAGCAGGCCAATTGGACCATCTGAAAAAATGGAGTTTAAAATAAGAAAGTTGATACCCTGTATAGCTGTAGAACTCAGCCTCGCCCCCACTCCCAGCATAAACAGCATGGGAAAAACTTCCATTAACTCCGATGGCACATTAAGAAACCTCCATGTGGAAAAAATGGTTTACAATATACTGAAAAAAAGATAAACTGAACCTTATGTGTGTCCACAATTTGAGCTAATATGTGTTCACCAAATAACTGGTGATAAAATTAAAACACCAATCAAATTGCAACCCCACAAAGTCCATTCAACAAGTTGGTAACCGCATTCATTCCAGACCGATTCAATTAGTTTCTTTAATCCTCCACGTCTAGATTACGCCAGAGCGATAAAAGAGTTACGAGAGAATTTATTGCACCGAAAAATGATCCTTGTTCTTCTTTCGCTCCTACTTCAACATTGAGCATACTAAAAGTAATTACTGGAAGACATTTTAATATTTTAATCATGTGTACCGTACCGTACAAGATACCAATCGAAAACTGAATTAATACTAGTTATAATAATTCTGCAATTAATAATCGAGATACATATCTCTAGAGGATTGTTTGTGTATGAGAAAGAGCTGATAACCAGAGGCATGCCGTTACTTTTCATTTTTCAGAATGAGAGATCCCGAGACGACGGACCTCCTCTGGTGCGCTTCGAATTTATGGAAATGCAGAAATGGTTGTTGATATATTTCATTTTGCTCAACATATTTCTGAAAACCTCGAAGGTAAGGTCATTCCCGTTGCATCAGATGATTCCATAGATCGATAAGTTGGATTATATTCGCAAATATCACGATAATCAAATTAATTAGATCTTTGAAAAAAAAATTGTTTTTGTTCCACTCATAAGGAAATATACACGAGGGATATAAGGAACAGAAGGGAGAGTCGCAGATTATTCAGAATTTTTCAGTCCTACAGATTTACTGGAATCCGACTAGTTTTACAAATATTGATAATCAGTTACTGAAAGGGTTTGACTAGATGAGATATTGTAGCACCCACCAAGGAAATTCACGATATAATTAAAATTTCATGAATGCTGCGGGTAATATGAAAGTCTTTCGAAAATGTTTTTCAATGAGACTTGGCAAGGACCCAGATCTATATCTTGCCTATTGCTCCAGAAAAATTATACTCGAAATTTTTCGTACTTTTTCCCAAGGAAGTATAAAGCTAGAACACTGCGATTCAAGAGAAGTGCTTCGAATTATCAATGATATTTGTACTCTCTAGAATAGCTTTTTCACCATCAGTTCACTACTTCATGAATAATTACGCAGGTTTCTCATTCTATTAATATGGAAGAGTGGAACAAAAACTGGGAAATAAATTCGTCCCACAAATGATGATGATGATTAGATATATATTTTTACGAACGAATGTCGGAGACAGAAACACAGTGAGTGGTACCTGAGAAAAATTTGATTCAAGGCATGATTTAGAAATATTAAGGATGTCCTTAAAACAAGATATCAGAAATCTGCGACTGAATATAAACTTGACACCATCTCCGACGTTGTTTGATAATAGGACAGTTGAGATAGACATGATTTTCCCAAAATTTAATAATAATTACAGACGTTTTGAAACTTCAGTAGAGTGAAGAGTGCGTTCAAATGATAATTAGTCTGATTCTGCAACCCTTTCTTCTGAACGAAAGATGTAGAAAATCAGGATTTAATAAATTTTCACATTATTAGCGCGGAAAAATTTGCAAAAGTTCTGCAAACTGTTTCGAAAAATAGCAATTTACATCAACTGATGAATTTGCAACCATTCGAACAAAACAGAAATGTTTGTTTCATCGAAAAAAAATTCTTATTAACCCAATTTTTTTATGAAAATTTCAAAAGTTCTGCAAACTCGAAAAAATAACTCAAATAATGTTCATGAGAATAGTTTCACTTTGCAACCTCTTTCGTCAAACAAAAAATATATTTTTTCATGAAATCGTTTTTTTTTAATTAAAATAAGTATTGGAATTACTACAAAAGTTTTAAATAATGGTTGCAAGTCCTGACGTATAATGTTTTCATTAATTTGCAACCTCGTCTGCAACACGGAAATAAGGGTAAAATCAAAAGAAAAATATATTCGTATTCGTACTCTACCAAAAAAAGCAAAAGTTCTGCAAATCGGGCAGACAACCCATTGGGGCAGAATAATAATTTGCAAACAATGTTACGATGCGAAACATAAGAAATTAAAAAAATATTTATTTTTACAACACCTGTGTTATCTGCATAATAAAGATTTTTATATACCTAATAAATGACTTCATTGTGTTTCCAAGTTAAATATCGACCAACGTCGTCAACGGTAGGTAAAATCATTCAATGTTGAAAGCTACCGTTTTCGATTTGAATTCATAACAATTAGAAATTTACATGAAAAAATCCTCTGAGTACGTTTGATGGAGAATCGAGAATCTCTCGACACGTTTTCATAATTTTCTTAATTCTTCACAAAATGGAAGAAATATTGAGATTTGAAAAAAAAAGTATAGTTGTATTAAAAGAGCAAACAATAGCGCGACACAGG
Organism: Gonioctena quinquepunctata; assembly: GCA_018342105.1. NCBI lineage: Eukaryota > Metazoa > Arthropoda > Insecta > Coleoptera > Chrysomelidae > Gonioctena > Gonioctena quinquepunctata. The sequence continues at coordinate 40,906 of JAFIRS010002145.1, forward strand.
AAACAGTCGAATTTATTCCTCACCCTGCCCGGGTCGAGTTTGTAGGCATAATTTACCAAGAGTGGGAGTGCAGATAGTGAACTGTTTAAACATTGGCAACACAGCTACTGGCCGTTTTCGATTTATTTTGGATTTGGGTATTCATTCGAGTCGATTGCTGGATAGAAGCAGTGGCGCCGACAAAAGTTCACACAAACTGAACAGACGATTAATTTCATTATTTGTTTTTCAATGTTATTTTCTGAGGATGATTGAAATCAAGTTTTTAATAACCATATGAATTATTATTCAATTACTCAAAGCTACAGTCGAAATTAATTGCGAAAAAATAAGTAATTTATAATGATACACAGGGTGTGTTTCGTTCTCCCTTTGAAATTGATTCTCAAGGGTAACTGGGGCCGAAGATTTTATTAATTCAATGTCAAAATTAAAAGATGGCGGAAATATTTTGTGATTTACGTTCCGATTCTATCCAAAATTGTTATCTGGAGATTTTTGGGATCGCAATAAATTATGAATTACATGTCTAAATTCGAGAATTCAAGATGGCGAATGAAGTTTTATGATCTATGTTTTCATTCGTATAGAAGTGTTCAATGTCGATGATTATGGATTTTTTGCCAAAATTCAAGGTGGCGGAAGGGTTTTTTTACTAATGGTTCGATTGATACTTTTGAAAATTAATATACTATGGTTTTTGAAGTCTAAAATGATGGATTCCATATTAACATCACAAAAATGGAGATGGTAAAAATAAATATAACACTAACATTTATTCGGATGTACTTAAATGGAACAATGTTTTTATCAGTTTCAGTTATTCTGTGTTCAAACTGAATTGGTCGCATGACAAACTTCTGAGTCTGTAATTACCGGTTATCAGATGAGAATATCATCACACATCTAACAAAATATGATTTTTTCCAGTGCATCTGAACAACAGCTTGTTTCCGAAAAGTTTTTTATTTTAACAATTTTGTCAGCGTTCTGTCTTGAATCAGATACAAATTTCCCATCGTAAAATAGGTTTTTTTGCAAATACCAATGATTTCATGAAAGAGATATTTTTTGTATGGACTCGGTGGTCATCATAATAGTTCCCGAAATTAACACAAATGCGTTAAATCATTTGCTCAAAAAAATCGTTGAAATAAACTGAAGGCATAAAACTTTTTACCTACAACTGTGTTACGTCCCCTCTTAATTTTGAAATTTATATGAATCAAGAAAATGATTGTCACGTGTCGATTACAATTCAGTCCTTCATTCGACTTCAATGAAATTTTTCATGCGAAACCAATTGGAGTAAGAAAGTCGAGTGGAAAGTTACATTATAATTCAAAAAATAAATACCTGTGAAAATTTTATACCAGTCATTTTCAACCAATCAGATGCTTTATTTCGACATTGTTACTATGGTAACCAGCAAATTTTCTGAGAATGTTTCATCCACATTAGCATGTAGATGGTAGAATTAATAAGTGGAAATTTCCCGGCACATGACAGCTATCATATAATTAGACAATAATAATATTGAAATAACATCCACTTTCATTTTTAGTCAATATTGACATTTCCCTGAAACCTAGTGAGAAAATTGTATGAAATCAATTAATTTTACATAATAGTTTATAACAGAGAAAAAAAAATTATTTCTCGGACTATAAAAAGTCAAGAAAGAGTCGCGCTGCCACAAAAACAAAAATACCATTGGAAAGAGAACATCAAAATGCATAGAGCACGATGGAAGGATTTCTTTGGACGGCAGTTTATAAGAGATAAAAAAATTAAAATAATTTCTCGGACCATAAAAAGTCAAGAAAGAGTCGCGCTGCCACGAAAACAAAAATACCATAGGAAAGAGGACATCAATATGCATAGAAGGTAATGAATGGCTTCCTTTGGACGGCCGTTTATAACAGAGAAAAAAATTAAAATTATTTCTCGGCCTATAAACAGTCAAGAAAGAGTCTTGCTAACACAAAAACAAAAATACCATTGGAAAGAGGACATAAAAAATGCATAGAAGGTGATCAATGGCTTTGTTTGGACGGCCGTTTATAACAGAGAAAAAAATTAAAATAATTTCTCGGACTATAAAAAGTCAAGAAATTCTGATGTTTTCTTTCCAATGGTATTTTTGTTTCCGTGGCAGCGCGACTCTTTCTTGACTTTTTATAGTCCGAGAAATTATTTTAATTTTTTTCTCTGTTATGAACGGCCGTCCAAAGGGCGCCATTGATTACTCTCTATGCATTCTGATGTCTCTTTCCCAAAGGTATTTTTGTTTCCGTGGCAGCGCGACTCTTTCTTGACTTTTTATAGCCTGAGAAATTATTTTAATTTTTTTTTCTGTTATAAACGGCCGACCAAAGAAAGCCATTGATTACTCTCTATGCATTCTGATGTCTTCTTTCCAATGGTATTTTTGTTTCCGTGGCAGCGCAACTCTTTTTTGACTTTTTATAGTCCGAGAAATTATTTTAAATTTTTTTCTCTGTTATAAACGGCCGTCCGATAAAAGACATTGATTACTCTCTATGCATTCTGATGTCCTCTTTTCAATGGTATTTTTGTTTCCGTGGCAGCGCGACTCTTTCTTAACTTTTTATAGTCCGAGAAATTATTTTAATTTTTTTCTCTGTTATAAACGGCCGTCCAAAGAAAGCCATTGATTACTCTCTATGCATTCTGATGTCCTCTTTCCAATGGTATTTTTGTTTCCGTGGCAGCGCGACTCTTTCTTGACTTTTTATAGTCCGAGAAATTATTTTAATTTTTTTCTCTGTTATAAACGGCCGTCCAAAAGAAGCCATTGATTACTCTCTATGCATTCTGATGTCCTCTTTCCAATGGTATTTTTGTTTCCGTGGCAGCGCGACTCTTTCTTGACTTTTTATGGTCCGAGAAATTATTTTAATTTTTTTCTCTGTTATAAACGGCCGTCCAAAGAAAGCCATTGATTACTCTCCATGCATTTTGATGTCCTCTTTCCAATGGTATTTTTGTTTCCGTGGCAGCGCGACTCTTTCTTGACTTTTATAGTCCGAGAAATTATTTTAATTTTTTTCTCTGTTATAAACGGCCGTCCAAAGGAAGCCATTGATTACTCTCCATGCATTCTGATGTCCCCTTTCCCAATGGTATTTTTGTTTCCGTGGCAGCGCGACTCTTTCTTGCTTTTATAGTCCGAGAAATTATTTTAATTTTTTCTCTGTTATAAACGGCCGTCCAAAGAAAGTCATTGATTACTCTCCATGCATTCTGATGTCCTCTTTCGAATTGTATTTTTGTTTCCGTGGCAGCGCGACTCTTTCTTGACTTTTTATAGTCCGAGAAATTATTTTAATTTTTTTCTCTGTTATAAACGGCCGTCCAAAGAAAGCCATTGATTACTCTCTATGCATTCTGATGTCCTCTTTCCAATGGTATTTTTGTTTCCGTGGCAGCGCGACTCTTTCTTGACTTTTTATAGTCCGAGAAATTATTTTAATTTTTTTCTCTGTTATAAACGGCCGTCCAAAGAAGCCATTGATTACTCTCTATGCATTCTGATGTCCTCTTTCCAATGGTATTTTTGTTTCCGTGGCAGCGCGACTCTTTCTTGACTTTTTATAGTCCGAGAAATTATTTTAATTTTTTTCTCTGTTATAAACGGCCGTCCAAAGAAAGCCATTGATTACTCTCTATGAATTCTGATGTCCTCTTTCCCAATGGTATTTTTGTTTCCGTGGCAGCGCGACTCTTTCTTGACTTTTTATGGCCTGATAAATTATTTTAATTTTTTTCTCTGTTATAAACGGCAGTCCAAAAAAGCCATTGATCACTTTTATGCATTCTGATGTCTTCTTTCCAATGGTATTTTTGTTTCCGTGGCAGCGCGACTCTTTCTTGACTTTTTATAGTCCGAGAATTTTATTTTTCTCTGTTATTAACGGCCGTCCAAAAGAAGCCATTGATTACTTTCTATGCATTCTGATGTCCTCTTTCCAATGGTATTTTTGTTTCCGTGGCAGCGCGACTCTTTCTTGACTTTTTATAGTCCGGGAAAGTATTTTAATTTTTTTCTCTGTTATAAACGGCCGTCCAAAGAAGCCATTGATTACTGTCTATGCATTCTGATGTCTTATTTCCAATGGTATTTTTGTTTCCGTGGCAGCGCGACTCTTTCTTGACTTTTTATAGTCCGAGAAATTATTTTAATTTTTTTCTCTGTTATAAACGGCCATCCAAAGAAAGACATTGATTACTCTCTATGCATTCTGATGTCCTCTTTCCAATGGTTTTTTATTTTCGTGGCAGCGCAACCCACTCATTCGCAAGGGGAGATTGTTATTTTGAGGCAAATCCATGGCGAGTTCAAAGGATGGATACTATACCTGCACATTACTAATTAGAAAGTGTGGCTGGGTTTGTTTTATCGAATTCAGATTTTATTTGATCAATCTGGCAACACTGTGAGTAAAAACACGCTATCCCACAGTCGACAGTCAGAAACCGTGGCTGGAAAAGTGTGGCTAACTTCACATAAACTTCATCGCAGACTTTTGTAAAATTTTATATTTTGTTTTCGTTAATGCTCTAACATACCATTGAAGTTTGAAAACTTTTGGAATTAATGTGAATTGATTGTCTATTTCTACTGACCTATAAGACCTCTTGGAAAATAGTGATGTGATTCAAATTGATTAATTTAAATAATGAATTTTTCAAATTCTATGGACAGTTTCGTAGTTCAGGAGGTGAACACTAGATGATAATTCAACTGATAGTCGAAAGTTAAATTTGTACATTAAAAATCGAAAGTTGATTATAGAAAGTTAAATTTTGCAAGTTGAATGCTGAGGTTGAACGATGAAATTTCAATGTTGAAAATTTAATTAAGTTTAACGTTGAAAGTTGCATCTCGAAAATTTAATGTTGAAATTTGAGGGTTGAAAGTTGTAAATAGAAAAAAGTTAAACGTTGAAAGTTGAAATTTGTACATTGAAAGTTGAGAGTTGGTCGCAGAAAGTAAAATATTGAGGGTTCAACGATAAAATAGAACGTTGAAAGAATGAGGGGAATTAAAATTAATTTAGTTAAATGTTGGAAGTGAATGTTGAATATTGGAAGTTGAACGTTGCATCTTCAAAAATTGAGTGTGGGAATTTTAATGTTGAAATCGAATGTAGAAAGTTGAAAAAGGATGTTGAAAGTCTATTTCGGCTAAATGAAAGTTTCTTATTGAATGATGGTAATTGAATGTTGAATTATGAGAGTTGAATTTTGAAAGTTGAATGTTAAGTTGAATGTTAAGTTGAATGTTGAGTTGAATGAGCTGAATATTATAGGAATAAACATTTTGGACGTTTGTATTTACGTCTTTTATATCGGGTGACCATGATATAAAAAATATCCTCAATTTTTTTTAGGATTTGACAATGGAGATTTCAAATTATTTTATGTTGTGATGGTGCTCAAATAAACCGGTTAACCATGGGGTGTTTTACGCCCCAGAAATTTTCTATGGTTCTGAAGATGTTTGAAATTTGTAATACCGCGATTCTGATCAGATAAATTTATTTTAGACATAAAAACATTTCTTGTGATTAACCAAAACATATATCGGTTTGTAACACCACTGTTTTTCCAGATCATGAATCTCTTCAAAAATGGCAGTTATACAGCCAGTCAATCAAATGAATGGAGATAGCCATAAAACAAACTCGAATCATTTCAGATGTTATACGGTATTGACAATTATCAGAGGAGGCTTAGTGGTATTTCCACCTGTATAGCGAAACACGTGTCGTGGTTTTGTAAACCCAGTTTAGTGAAAATCATTTAGTGGAGTAATTCATTTGTTTGCATTCCTACGATGTTCTTGGAAGAAAATCATTTAGGCGGGATAAGACATAATGCTAATGGATTGTCGAAATAAGAAGTATCTATTCGGAAGAAAATGGACGATTAGTGAATTCCAAAATGAATCCTGATAGAGCGTTCGGTAAGTCTCAAGCTTTACAATGTGAGCTGATTGAGTTTGTACGACAGAAACTGCTCGAGGTGGAGATGTGATTTCGGAGGAACATTAGAGAGGTGCCACTTCTTCGCGATGTTACCGAAATATAAAATTTTCGACCGAATGTCAAATTTATTGGATAACAACTTCGATACGTTGACAAAACATTCTTCCACAGATATTATACAGCAAAAATGGGACAATTCTGCAGTATTTAATGATGAAATCCACTTAGCCACATCATCTGTTAGATATTTCATATGCAATATCTGCCTCCTCGTTATGCAACCAGCCGAAAGACACTCGAAGAGTTGCAAAATAGATTTCTTGACCTCCGACCTGAATGAGCCTCTAAACACAATCAGAGCACCTTGCTAGCTGAAACAAATGTGTTGTCAGGCGAACCATGGATGCAAGTGGGATCATAGGTGATTACGAACTTGGGTAAAAAAAAAATTGTGTCAGCCTTTTTCAATCCATTTATAGATGTCAGGCTGTCCTATTAATTTCCACTGTTTCCTGTTTTGTGAATTTCTTTAATATCTGTAATCTACTTGTCAAGTGTATGTCGTGCAAATTGCAATTTCAACAACGATACTTTTTGTATACAGTTCGTGCAATGTTTACTTCAGGTCAAAGTCAGTGCTTACCTGATAGTAAGTGATTACATTAATAATTGTTGGTTGGTTCATGTTCGTGTGATTTTGAGTAATAATCATATATTATCATCATTTACCGTCAAGTAGAAACAAGATAAATCCATAAAATGTAGACATTCACAATGTATGAAAAAGGTCAAAATGTTTAAAGATACAACAATGAGTTTGAGAAGAAATGAATTTAAAATAAGACAAAACACCAACTTCCCCTCAATATATCACATAAAACTGAACAAATGAACTACAAGAAGTGACGTATCCATTAGGTTATGTTTCTGTTGTAAAATAAAAACTAACTAGATCGACCAATGGATGATTAAAGACTTTCCTTCCGGTTCACCTTGCCTTCCGATCAAATAACAGATTACATTAGCAACAGACCATCTTATTTGTACCTGGATTCTAGCGGTATATTTTCCAGAATCTTCAGATGTCCAATCAGATTTCCTGCCTTCAAGTTTGAGGACTGGTGCAGTCTCAAGGCACTCACTACCGCTTCCTACATTACACACAAGTGCAGTGGCAGAAGGTTCAGCATTACCTCTAGGGCTGCAGCAGGGAACGTGAATATTGCCCCTGTGATTCCCAGATTTATATGTCTAACCTCTGCATTTATTGCAGCTTGATTTGTACCGAGTACTGTTGAATTTTTGACCACCATACTAATGATGCGTAGGTGAACAAGGCTTTGAAGATTGTTTGGTATGACCAATATATTATTTTTGGCTTCAAACCCTATGTTTTGCCAAATACTCTGCGGCACGTCCAGGTTGCCGCTTTAGCCTTGGAAAAAATGATATCAATGTGACTGTTCCATGTTAATTACTCTCGTTTCGGACGTCCAGGTCTTAGTTGATTTGAAAGGTTTTCACGACGTTTCGAATGCCTGTATCTGCAATCGTCTTCAGGTGAATACTGACAAGTTTAGTGCTACTTACCAATTTATATGTCTGCCGGTGCAATATGCATGTAATTCCGCCATGTGCAGTGGTGCGTGTGATTTCGCGTGGTGTGGTGGTGCGTGAAGTTTCGCGCCTCTGCAGTCCGCCAGAAAAAGCAATTAGTGGTTTCCATACGTTCTTGATCTCAACGCTTGGTTGACTAAAGGCGTTATTGGCATCGATGTAGGCGGCCTCTTTGAAGTTTCGTTTGAACCAATGCTCCTCTCTATGTAGAACATTGCGTCGTCCCATAGAATTCGATGGTGCTCAGTCCAGGCGTGGTCAGCAATTCCCGATTTTGACGTTTCTCCACGTTGTGTCCATATCTTGTGCTCATCTAATCTTACCGATAACGGCCTCTATGTCTCTCCAATGTAGGAAACTCCACATTCACATGGAACTTCATGAATGCAACACTTACTGATTTCATTTTTGTTGTCAGGTTTGGTCTTGGTGAGGAAACTCCGTAAAGTACTGCCGGATTGGAAGCAGCTCTAGATGTTGTACTTGTTTCCGATCCTTCTGATTTCTCGGAGACACCTCTGATGTACGGAAGGTATATCACTGTGCTTTGTTGTTGCTCTTCAGATGTCTTCGTTCTCTGGAGATGTTTCAATACGTCTCCTATGAGTTTGTTGGGGTATCCATTCCGGTGAAGGTCCTCTCTGATGTGGTTCAATTCGGCATCTAGTGACTCCTCGTCGTTGCATATGTGTATCGCTCTCTCTACCAATGTTCTCACGATCCCTCACTTTATCGAACTCGGATGGTTGGAGGTGGGGATTTCATTGCTTATTCTCTGAACGTTCACATCGAGGAAAGGTAAGGCACTATTGTTTTCTATTTTCATCGTGAATTTGATCGAATCCCTGGTTATGTTTATTCTTAAGAAGAGATGCTGGAGATGTTTATCTCCGTGATTCCATATAATGAAAGTGTCATCCACGTACCTCAACCACAGCTTTGGTTTGTATTCTGCCTGCCGTATAGCCAATTCTTCGAACCACTCCATGTATATGTTGGCGATGATTGGAGAAAGGGAAGATCCCATCGGTAGTCCATCGACTTGAGAGAAGAATCGGTCCTTTTCCTGAAAATATGCACGCATCACCACACCGCGCGAAATTACACGCACCACTGCACATGGCGGAATTACACGCACCATTGCACCGGCAGACATAGAAATTGGTAATTAGCACCTAAACTTGTCAGTATTCACCTGAAGACGATTGCAGATACAAGCATTCGAATCGTCGTGAAAACCTTTCAAATCAATTAAGACGATGGAGGTCCGAAACGATAGTAACCACATCGTCTACAACCTTCAAATCAAACAAATGTTCCATGTTAGTCTTTGGTCGATTATGAGCTCCCAGGTATTTGACTTCCTTGGAAAGAGTTAGCTGAATTTCATTCAGGGTTGGGGCTTTCAGTTAGTACTCTCTTTCCAGATTCATGTAGCTTCACTATCAGATTATCCACGGTTAGTGACCACAGCAAAGGCGATAGAACTCTGCCTTGGCAGCAACCTTTTTTCGATGTCATTCTGACCGTTTACTCCCCAAGTGAAGCAACAATGATTCTGTTTTTAAGCATTGCAAGTATCCATCTGATCGGTGTAGTGGTTACTTTGTCTCAAAACGCAAGTCAATTCAAATAGATCCTATATTCCACTCCATAGACGTCAAAATCAAATAATATTTGAATTCCTTAACTTTTTTACTCTACTTCACATTTTAGTTTCTTGTTAATCATGCTAATATTTCAATTTCCATTCTCTATGATGACTTTACTTGTATCTCTTTGCAATTTGCCAGCCCCTTTTTCAGTTTTCTCCATACTGAGAACACAAGTCATGTTCCTTTTGTACTCTGTTTAACTCCAGCTGTGGGAGTTGTGAAGTTTGGTCTAGTTCCCTTTAGACTTGTATCACACTTCTTATCCCCCAGTTGCGGTTCAACTGATCCATGGTGGACAAGGATTTTTATTTTTATTAAGAAAAATTTAAATTCATTGTCCATGGACCCTACCAGAGTTATTCAATTGTTTTTTTTGATCAGGACAGGTCTAATTAGACTTCTCCCTTGAACTTATATTCAATTATGATGACTCAAATGTGAGAATTGAAGAGTCTTGTCCGGTCTTCCTTGGAATACTGGAACATATATTTGACAGATGACAGTCCTCATTGGATTGATCATCTTCTAGTGTGTTTTCGTATGACAGGGATATTCCTTTCTTGATTCTGATATCTCCATGGTTTGGTGTTCCCTGCCAATCTACTTCATCGTTCACTTGTCAATTGTCAATCTACTTCATAGTTCACTCGTCAATTGTCAATCTTGTCACTTGGGTCCAGCTATCACACCAAAACAATGGCTTTTTAAAAGATAAGGAAAAATTGTAATCTCAATTTTCATCCTGGCCTAGAATATGTATTTTAACATGTGTGTCACGTAAACCTATATAACTTTCATTGAGCATGATATATTTTTTGGTATTTTTGGCTTCTTGTACACCTGACGAGTAAGTTACCTCACATTTAAAATATGTCAATTTTCTTTCTCAAAAAAACTTTTCAGTAATTTATTACTTACTTTCAGGTACGCACTGATGATGACCTAACGGTTGAAAGCGCTTTGCTACGATTTTAATAAATTATTTTATGCACGAAATACAATTTTCTTTCATCGATTACTTGGTAAAAATATCCAGAGTACCATCCGAATGAGTCCGAAGGTCTGACAGGTTTTTTTCAATTGCATTGAGAAAAAGAAATACAACAAATTATGAGTGAAGCAGCGATATTCGTAATCTGATACGTTTTTCCTCAAAAACATTTAATGGTAATTGATGTTTTGCTTTACACTGCGTTTCAGTTAACAATAAAATCAAAAGTAAACATTAATTAATAGCGAAAAAGCATCTGTAGTAACACAGCAACTCAATTCGTTGTGTGCATTAGGCTGGATGGGATAGATGAATACGTAATAATCCTGGTAAAAATAGAACGTGTAAATTTTATACATTTACACAACGGCATCACATAAGCTGCAGCAAAGAGATAAGTGTTATGTTATTCCACGATATTTCAATATCTAATTCCGGGATGTGAAGTTTTCATTCAAAAAATATTTCAGAACTTTTCCATTTGGTCGCCTATAAGGGGACAGTAAAAGTATAACCAATTTCCGTGGGACGGTGTTGAGCCGGTGATAAAAATCAAATAGCGACTCAAGCTGCGAGTACGGAAACGCCTGTGTTGTAAACTGATCAGCCTTATGAACAGGAGACAGATATACTTTTGATGTTTTTCTGAATTGTCTATCATACACTGTCATTCTATCAGAACAAAGAAAAGTACCTCGCAGAGGATTTGTGTTTTAATTCCCACGATCTGGTTTCGGTTACAAAATCAATGGGCCTCACATGTGAACTAATGTTAAATGTAATGCCCTTTAAGTACTACGAGTGAACATTATAACTTGTACTGTATAAGCAAAACGCAATATTTTGTTGACAATTATGCTTGTCAGAAAGTGTTGAACATCTAAGTATTATTTAGGAACCGTTCAACGTTCTCACATCCTTGCAAGGGTAAAAGTGAGATCCCATATTCAATTAAAATTGTGAACCTCATTCCTTCTCTGATTATTAAATTATTTGAGAATTTTATTAAATAGTTTTGCTTTGAATCTGATGTTATTTAGTGGTTTCCCGTCAGGTTGAAGCTAGCCAGGGTAATATGGGTACTTCCTCCTTTTTGACAGAAAAAAACTTCGACTAATCTGGAACTAGTACTGAGCACAAAATTGTTAAAAAAATTAAATTGTAACACAGTGAGTATTGGAAATAAACCAAGGAAACTTCAGCTATCGAGTCACTAGAGGGCATTACCAGTCTTGCTCACAGCGAATAGAATTTGCTATGGGCCAAAATGATACATTTTAACCTGCGCCTTTTTTCGATGCGCGCCAAAACAGAATCTTACATTTTTCTTGACTGGAAACATCATCCTCCACCACCATAAACAACCCTTTAGTTATTACAGTAAAATCTCGACGAAATACGGCTAAAAATCAACGCCGAAAAAATACAAAAATACTCACCGGGATGACGGAGGCGCTGTCCTCTTCGTCGGCCCCCTGCGAACAAAACACAACGATAAACAAAAGAACATCGCGTATAAATTAGCAAGCAAGTTATAGCGATAACATCGCAATAGGCTGCGTTCGCTACGCCGTTTTTATTAAGGAATTAAGGAGTTACATGTGACGATGACGTCCAGGTCATTTGTCATCGTGTTGAAGGAGATAAGTTTTTTCGGCCTCCCCACTAACTTTATAGAAAAATTATACTGAGCAGCGAAGCAAAATGACTAAATGAAATGTAACAAATTATTTCACATCCTGATAACCTACCTGAAATTTATTAAAACTGCGGAAAATTAATGAACTCACAAGTCGACACTTCTGAAGTTACTTGCTCCAATTCAGTCCTGATGTCTATTTTTTCCATCCTTTCCCTTATCTTTCGTTTCTTAGGTCATTTTCAAATTATTATTTTTTTAACAATTGGCATTGATGTGAATGAGAGATTGTCTAGAAGGGTATCTCACATTGTGAACCAAAAAAACATAGATCATGCAATTAACAGTTACCATTAATGGTAACTGTTGAACTTTTCCATTTTCGTCTAGGGTAACATTTTTAAATAAATTATAAATTTGGGGGGAGGGGGGTTAAGCCTAACTGAAACCACTATTGATTCTTTGCCGAATGTCTTACTAAATTCTGATTGTTTGTTTCATTTGAGAACAATCTGTACTCCTAACAATATTATTAAAAGGAAAGAAACAAAATAATCTCCTGTTAACATACATGTAAGAGTCCCTATTTATTCAATTTTTCTATTATTTCTTAGACAAAGAAACCTAGTGTTTATGTGAGTATAAAATCCTGTTGTTTTCTTCGTATTATCTGTATGTATGTGCGTATGGACATGTATATGTATGGTGTATATATGTAATGGATGAGCTTTTCGAAGAAATATTACCACAATTGACCTTTGAAGTTCCATTAAAAAAAAATTGTAGATGATATTATTTGTGCAATACCAATGGATAAATCCGATGAAATTTTAAGAAAAGTGAACAAATACAATAAAAATTTACAATTCACAATTGAATTCGAAAAAAAAAAAAGTATTCAGTTCTTAATACTAAAAATCCGAAAAAAATTACTATACAATTGGTAAAAACCAACAAACTCTGAAAGGTACATAAACTAGCATAACTTCCACTCAAAAAGAATGAAAATAAATTTGATTCTTTGTATGAAAAAAAAAATAATCGGGATATTGGTTCATCCTTCATTAAAAAACAAAAATTTTAAAATTCTCAGAAATATTTTACTACATAATTCTTACCCCAAAAAACTTCTCAGAATTATTTTCAATATCAACTCTGATAGACAAATTAATAATGATGACACAAATAATAAAAATTTAGAAAATAACAATAAAAGGATAATTTATTTTTCAATTCCCAATATGGAAGAAAGTAACATAAAAATCTCAGAAAAAAATATTAAGACTATTGGAAATTTAAATACGAGGTTGAAAGATACCACACCAGATTTGAAGAAATCAAATGTTGTCAACAGCATACCATGTAACAACTGTGATTTGAACTATATTGGTACAAATTCAAGAACTTTAAATAACCGTATTATCTCTCATAGAAGTGATATAAGACTCAACAAGAAATCATGTGCATTGGCTCAACATGCTATTGAAACAGGCCATAAAATATCATTCGAAAAAGCACAAGTTTTACATTCAGAATTTTTTTTATCTAAAAGATAATTTTTTGAAATTATTGAAATTAATAAATCCAATCAAAATATGAACAAAAAAACAGATATTGAAAATCTTAGTAAAATCTACAGTTATCTTTTACAAATAGATCAAAACTGATGATTTTCAAAGAATACAATTTTTCACACCATTCACACCATTTTTCTGACGATTAATCAAATAGGTAGAGTAATTTCAAATCTTTCAATGTCACTTGAAACGTCAAAGCTATAACACCATTCCGACCAATGTTTTCATATTTTACGTTTTCTTTTTCTAAAAGTTAATGTTCATCATTCAACCACTCACATTACTGTAAGTACTTCTTTCATTTTAAGTATTTTTTCTCAATAATGCAATTTAAATATTTAAGGACCCTAAAGAAGTTTCAAAATCGAAACGAAAGCTTGGTCCAAAGTATTAAAGAGTTTTTCATATTTCAACACTTGTGCTCTCTGAAGATCCCCGTTATTCCCCACTGTTCATATATATACAATATCCCAGTATACCTGTTCCAATGGATTATCTCAGCCATTTTGAAAGATAAAAATTTGAAAGTTTCATGATCTCCAATTCGTTCAAGGAACCTCATACTGAGAAAAACAAAAATTGAAAGTCACTTCCGGTTTGACCGGAAATGACTCTGACTTTTTAATTTCCAATAGCACCCTGTATATTTTTTGCATTTGTTTATTTCTACTCAAAATTATCTTTCCAACGATGTATCACATTTGATGGAGAAAACGTCAATTGAAATTTCAAATTGAAAGAATTGCAGTAGGCTATGATATTTTGTGTAATCTTCGTCCGTAGCATTTTTTCTTTTAAAGACAGTACGCTTCCTATGAAATGATACACTTGTTGCCAAATTCGAAGCCAAGCGTGTGAAAGCTTGGCATTCGTCTACCAGGGTATTTCTCTCTGTATGCACGAAGGGCAGCCCGACGATTATTTTCGCATTTTCCATAAATCAGTATCATATCCAATTTCTCTTGATTAGTGAAGTTATCATCATTTTCACGGTTATTCATTCTTGAATGTTGGTTTCTCTGACACGCACACAACTATTGAGAATTATTAACTGTCAAAGTTATAAACAAATGTATTCAAATGTTTAAATGGCACATGGCACACTATGGTTTTCATTTAAGAATTATTAATTCTTCCAGTTTCACTACAATTCTAATAATTTGAAATTTGACGTACACTTCATCATCTCGAATGCAAAATTGTTCATGAATTATCAATTATTATTGAAGTCAAAATCAAGATTACACAAAATATCATAGCCTACTGCAATTCTTTCAATTTGAAATTTCAATTGACGTTTTCTCCATCAAATCAAATGTAAAATACAAAGTGTGATACATCGCTGGAAAGATAATTTTGAGTAGAAATAAAAAATTGCAAAAAATATACAGGGTGCTATTTGAAATAAAAAAGTCAAGAGTCACTTCCGGTCAAACCGAAAGTGACTTTCAATTTTTGTTTTTCTCAGTTGGAGGTTCCTTGAACGAATTGGAGATCATGGAATTTTCAAATTTTTATCTTTCGAAATGGCTGAGATAATCCATTGGAACAGGTATACTGGGACACCCGGTATATATATATATATATATATATATATATATATATATGTATGATGTGTATATTCATTTATATTTTACCATTTATATATTTTATTTTTACTCTTTTTGTCACTGTATATGTAACTCATTTTGTTATCCCCATTTTAATCGGTCAACATTTTATTTTTATATAATTTATATTCAAATTTTAATTGTCTTGAAGATGACTTTATAAAAGTTGAAACGTCGGCAAAGAATCAATAGTGGTTTCAGTTATTAGACCTTATCCCAACAAAATTCTTAATTTACTGTAATCAGGTCAAAAAACTTCCAGAATTTTTTTAAATAATTATTAATTTCCATCAATACTTCCAACCGAGAAACCAATCGTTTGGTCAATATTTTTCCAGATTATCTTCTAGTTCCAGTGTATTCAGAAGGCTTGAACACTTTCTAATTCTGGGAGTTTGAAGTATGTCCAACAAAACCATAAGTCGATTCCACAAGCCTTGATACATTACGAGGCGTGCTCAGGACATTAGAAGTTCAAGTGGTTGCGAACTATCCCCAAAGCTCTCTACGTCAAAAGAACAAAAGACGCGTGCCACGTATAACGAGTGGGCGCCTAGGGCTATTGTTGGGCGACGAAAAATTTAATGACCACTTGAGGTCTCTCAATTAAGAGGTATTAGTGGTTATTGTTAAGGAGTAAGTATATTATTTCTGTCATATACCCCTAATGCAAGCTGATGTTAGGAGATGTGGAATATATTCTCACGGTATGGTGAATAATTTCCTTTACATTCATCCATAAAAATGTTTGATCGTTAGTGAGCAGTTCCATTTCAATCCCTATATGATATATCGGGCGCTGCTTCAGTCCGCACATGCAAAAATGTAGTGTTGTAAATACAGAATCCCAAATATTTTGCTTGAATGAATTATTAACGATGTATTGCCAAAGAACATTTTTCAAACATTTTTCAAAAAAATCTCAGAAAGGCGATAATTATATATGTATGTATATATATATATATTCTTTAGTTTCTTGACCATATATATATTTTCTTCAATTTCTCGGAATAAAGGTCTGATTCAGTCAATTCATATAATTTCTCTTAACTACGTTGTCATCATCAGGTTAAAACACTAAAATTGAAAATATGGAGTTTGAGACATATTCAACTTATACAAAATATTAGAATGTATGTACTAAAATAATTTTTTAAAAACATATTGTTCGAAATATAATACGTTATTTAACTCAATATAAAAATATCTGTAACATTTATGAGTATTCACTTACAAATTCTAATATTTGAATATTGCAACAGTGTTCCGCATGCTCGATACCGTGAAATGCCTAGGAGAGATTGTTCAACGAGTAGTTAATGTAAAAATAAGAAGATAGAAATGGAAGTAATGATGAATCTTCCGCCTCTGCACTTGTGTGTAATGAGAGAAGCGGCAAAATGTGCCTTCAGACTGCACCAGGCATCAAATTCGAAGACTGGAAATCAGATAGGACATTTGAAGATTCTGGAAAATATTCCGCTAGAATCCAGGTACAATCCATCAGATATTATGCCAGCTGGCACGACTTTGAAGTGAATTATGAAGTGGTTATAAACAACCACCATATATTCACAACGAACGGGCTTCAACTAGAACAGTATGGTATACTGATGGTTCCAAAATGGACGAAAGGTCTGGAGTGGGAGTAACGGGTCCTGATTTTACTCGAGGGTAATATTATACGTGCTAGGGGTTTTATCGCTATTTTTTTTTATTTTATTTTGTCTGGAAATTTTACCGAGTGCGATTTGCGGTCTTATCTGATTAAACCACGGAAACGAAGCTTGAGTGGTACAATGTTTGATAATTAGACCGCAAATTGCAGGGGTTAAATTTCCTAGAGGCAAAATGCTGGAGGGAAAATTTCCAAAATTTTGCGATAAAATCCTCTAGCACGAATGGTATTTGACGAGAATATTTCCGGAATCACATTTGAAACTGGATAAAATTACCACAATTCATGTTATATTTGAATTTTCAACGGTGAAAATTCTTCTCGTTCCAAAATTGAAGGAATCGTGTGTCCGTTTCTAAATGCAACGTTTTACAGATTCATTCATTTACAATGATCATTCACTGCTCTTGAACTCGCCCAAAAACCTAAAATATATATAAATTATTCACTATCAAATATGTTTGTATCTTAAAATGGCCCTATCCCGAGGGCCATCTGCCAACTTGAAATAATGTATAAATATGATGGTGAATTTGGTGTGAGTGTGCTTTTGTGTTAGTTTTTGAGGTGTATGGGGTTGGATTTGTGAGGTGATGTTATGTGGAAAAATAAAAGAAGTTAAATTTGAAAAATATATTTTGATGTCGCAGTCATATGCCTTAGCAGTTCGGCCACTGGCCTTTTAATAATGGTGTATTGTGTGCTCTTCTCTAGTCCACAAGAATTGTTGATTTTATGAAAATAACGAATTTCAATTATTTATTGCCTTACTTGAAAAACTGGGGTTAACATGCTGAAAAATTAAAAATAGAATATCAAATCACTGTAATAGTGAGTGGAAAATCCCTTATTCAATCAATTATTCATTTCCTGTTGACATATAAATCTATCAGGACCTTAGTGTCGTTTTATCGCAAAACAATATCGAATCTACTAGTTGTTTTATCAGTATAAAACAGCAAGAAGACGTTTCATCACTATAAAACTGACCTGATTGGTTCACTTGTTTGAAATTTTGGCCATTTGATTGGTTAAAAAATAATGAGGGAAATAGTCTCTCAAAATCCCTAGGCAAAGCTTCAACAATTTTTCAAGCAGAAACCCATGCTATAGAAATTTGCGCCCGAGAATGCCTTGAAAGAGGATTCAAGGGGGCAAAGCAGCACTAAAAGCTCTAGAGTCACACACTTGTGGGTCTGACTTGGGACTGCAAACTCTCCCTAAGACAACTGGCTGCGAACAATCAGGTTACTCTGATGTGGGTGCCAGGTCACAAAGGAATCAGAGGCAAAGAAGCGGACAGCCTTGCCAAGGAAGGCACAAATACTCAATTTTCTGGCCTGGAACCCATAGGGAAGTGTTTCGGCGATGGAAAGCTGACCAAATAAAAACTCACTGGAATAAGGTTTCAGGGCAAAGACAAGCGGAAAACCTTCTGAGTACATCGCCACAAAAAGATGAACAGCTTCTCGAGTTGGACAAGAAAGACTCGAAACTGGTAACGGGGCTGCTCACCCGACATTGTCCTCTGAGGTATCACCTCAAAAGAATGGATAGATCAGACAGTAAACTGTGCCGTTACTGCGAGAACTTCGCTGATAATGCAGAATACCAGCTTTGCGACTGTTTTGCAAAAGGCTTTAGTTCCTCGAAGAGGTTTCACTAACGACCTCAGACATCAAGAAATTAGCTCCCAGGAACCTGATATGCTTCGCAGAAGTCTCGGAATCCCAGGTTTTGAATAGATGAAGGGTACAAAAGACCTCGAAGATCGAGGTACGGAGAGGCTGAAGAGCCACATCGACCCCCTACAATCTACAATCAAGAAGATAGAACTCACTCAGTGCCATATCAGTCAGACAGTATTTAAATAACTATACTCAGGAACCACGAAAAAAAACATTGATTTGATCAGATAAAATAATAGCGAATAATTTTCACCTAATAAATAATAGTTTGTATTTCCAGTATCATGTAATCTTCTCAACACAGTTTGAACATTGGAATTATTCAAAATGAAAGCGTCGTTTGTACTATCAGTAAACCGAGCATTCACATAGATTATTTCCAAATCAAAGTCACAAATCAACTGAACATTTATGGAGTGATAGGTTTTTCTGTTCACATTGATGTGATCCGGATGTTCATCGTCTTGTACTCTTGGGGGATAAATGGCCACATGAGTGCAATCGATACAACCAACTATTCCTGGGAAATTATATCTTCTATAGAATCTGAAATATATCATTTAGACAGTCATACATTGTGTTACATAATTCAAAATCCTACTCGGTTCGTAGCTGATTCAGCTGGTCGATATTCACAAAAAATTTGACAAATCGCTGAAATATTGCATTACAGTATAATGCTGCCACAACTTCATCGACAAATCTGGAAACTGATGGCTGTGATACAGAAAAATTAAAATTGCACCCAATGTCCATTTGGTAACTTCCACTTGCAAGAAAACGCAAAAAACCAATACCTGATGGAAATGAACCATGATTTCAAAGACCACCTGATCAAGCATGCATACTACCTTTGTCGAGATATCTAACTCTTGAGCACGATTCGCAGGTGTTATGTATTCGGCTATCAATGTCTATAACAAATCGCACCAATTCTTTGGACAGACGAAACAGTTTGGCAAATTATAAATCTCTTAAATCAGTGAATGGGTCTCCGCGCTGTCTATACCTTCGCCTCTCTCGTTGCTCTGCATATTCCAGAGCACCAATTAACACAAGTTGTACCTCTTCATTGTTGTGTATTTAACTCAATACCCTAAATGAAAGATTGTGGGTTCTTTGAAAAATTAAAATCAATAGCTTAACGTCGATACACTTGGACTTTACAAAGCAAAAACGATAACTGACTTCTGTGTTCGGAAATGTTACCCCCACCACACAAGTACTTCTTTTATTACATATCACTCCAGATAACTGAATAAACCAGTGATTCATCAGCCATACTGATATACAACACCTTGTACTTGGTTTTCAGAATCACTTTCCGATAATTTCGTGTTAACAAATTATGAAAATGACTTTATTATTTACCGACTCTACTGTCAAAACATCAACACGAATGCTAAAAAGTGCTCGCAGTAAACACTCGCTTTGAAAACGTATACGTGCCAATGTTCACGGGTCAAGAATATCAAAACGAACGAAAATCTCTATATGCGCCTACGCATTGAAAGTTCCCTTGTCGAAAATACGAACCCAGATCTGTCTGTTGGTTTCCTCAGGAAGTTAACCATCTTCGATCCAGGTTATATAAGAAGAACGAGTGGACGCTCATTTTTCCATAGTCCCCAGGAGTGAAAACTCTATCACTACAATGTAAACGACAAAAAAAACTAGGCGCCGTTACTCATCACATTTTTTCCATCATCTAGTCATCCTCTACCACGGTAAATCTTCTCGGCGGGCCGCCGATATTTCTTGCTATCTCGCTTGTCCATCTCTATTGTGTCGTACCAATAACATGTAGTAAATTGAAAAGATTATAAAATCAATTGGCTCTTTGTCAGTACCACGTCGAGGTGACAGTATGACAGGCACGCATCTCGAATGCGGCCGTACCGTGATAAACGATGCTAATAATTGGTGGTACGAAAATAATAGCCCGGTGAATAGAGTTCTTCGAATTAGGTCAGTCATTGGACGAAAAAAAAATCATCACGAAATTTAGAATTTCAATGAACCAGATTTTGTTTCTACAGGATTTTATTTTTATTTTCCTTCATGAGTTGGAGTGTCCATTCAAAGTGCAAACTATCCATTTTAAAGTTGACGGTGATAGTTTTGAAGAGAATTAATTTTTGTTGGGCATGATAATTTTCATGTTTTTTAAATGCTTTTGGATAAAAGCCAAAAAAGGAAAATTGGATCTTTGCCAGTAGTCGAGATGACAGTGTGTCAAACAAGCTACTCGGTAATAACCCTGCTATAGTTGAAACATTTCCGGGTGGCGAAGTAGGCAAAATCATTGGTGGGACCCGACATATACGTCTAAGCCCTTTCCACTTCTTTGATATACTTATACTTGAGGTATGCCAGATATGCTCCTGAATAAGCTACGACTAACGGAGAAATTACTAACACTAGGGAAGGATGGCTAATAAGATGTATTTCCTATCAAAAACAGATGGTTTAAAGAACTGGAAAATAGCCTGGAAATTGCCTCATTTTGGATATGTTGAGCCTTCTGATGTTTTGCTTCTTCTGTTGTGATGTGTTTGTGATACAGTTTTGAGAAATTTTTCAAATGGCTCGTGAAGTTTTGAACGAGCGATGTAGGAAACTTGTGTTAAATGTTTTGGAGTATGTAAAAAACAGACATCCAGAACACATGCATGTTACTAATTCTGCAGCTGAGGCATGAAAATTAAGCCCTGAGACAATTTATAGAATACGGCACGAAGGCCCTCGTGAAACAACTGTATTTTTTTAAATCTTACAACAAGTGCTAAATGTAATAGTTTTATAAAAAATTTATTGGGTCCCTGCAAAGAAATAATGCTGCATGTGATAGTCCGTTAGATGTGGTTTTCCTTTATGAAACGTGAATTTTTCAAGATCGAAGTAATACATTGCAAAATTGGCATGATGATGATGTAAAATCTGTGCCAATCAAAAGTAGCTCAGAAGGCAAACGATACATGCTGGAAATAAAGATAGATTTATTGATGGTGCCGGTCTTATATTTTCAACTAAAAACAAAATTGCTGACAACCATGATATGAATTCGGAATTATTCGAAAAATGAATGGCAGAACAATTGTTACCGAGACTTCAGAAACCATCATTGATAATCTTGGATAATGCAAGTTATCATTCAAAACTTCTGGAAAAAATTCCAAATTCCCAGTCGACCAAGGATGAAATCATACAATGATTGCAAACTAAAAATATACGCATTCCTCAGAGCGCCTTCAAATGTGAACTATTAGAGATTGTGCAGCAATTTGACCTTAAAAACATAGCATATGCGACTGGTGAATTAATTTATAAAATGGATCATTCTGTTCTGCGACTACTACCATACCACTGCCAGTTTAATGCCTTTGAATTAAATGGGCATAATGCAAAACATTGTATAACAGGAATATAGGACAAAAGGGATCAAGTGACGAGGAAAGAAACATTAAATAAAGTTACTACGCAAAATTAGGCAGATTGTATTGAACACACTGACAATTATATCAGTACAAATTGGGAACGAGTAAAAATATTCGATTAACAAATATTACCCATTATAATTAATCCAAATGAAGATTCATCAACCGAAGAAGACAATTATTCTTCAGACGCAGACCACTGAGAAATTATTTGATGACTTTGTTACAATATGTAGCTGATGAAACTATAATATAGTTTAATTTTTAAAACAGTTATCGGAGTTTAATAATCCTATAATTCTATTTTCTAATACCGATTTTCTTCTGTTAACAAATTCTAATGATGCTATAATACTCAATTTCCACACTAGTTCAATGGGTTATTAAATTATCCTTAATTATTCTCTTCACAATTCCAAATCCGACCCTGGCAATCAGCCCTTTTCCTCGCCTTCAATAATCAATATTTATAAACATTCAGATCTTCCGTATTAGGCCAGTATCGTGCATGAGACGAATTAATCTCTGGATATTTTTTATCGTCACTGAGAGCTTCGGAAATATTTGTGGAATCATGAGGACCCGGATGCTATCCTCATATAGCACGTATTCTTCGAAAATGTGCTGCATAGAGAGTAGTTTTTCACATACTGCACATTCTGGTAGTCCTTCACCCTTCAGGAGTGAGGATGGTGTCAGATATGTGTGTCCAATGCGTAGTCTGGTGATTGCTATCTTTTCTCTACTTCTCAGATTACAAGGGAATCTCCAAGGCTCAACCTCGGGTTTGATCGATTTCAGTTTTGCTTCAGTATTATCCCACTCTGTCATTTTGTATTTATTTTCTATTCGAAAAACAAATTTATGTTTTCTGCGCGAATCGGTATTTCATCCATGCTCCCAGAGTTCTCGGTGGCTTTCCGTGCCTTATCGTCTGCTTCTTCGTTTCCCCTAATTCCTACACCTGGGCACCACGCAAATTTCACAACTTTTCCATTTGTTTCAAGGTAATGTATGGTTGCTAATATATTCAGTACTGAAGAGTCTGAGGAAAAACATCAGAAATAGCTCAGAGAATCTGAACATAATGAAAAAGCCCTGTTGGTGGACATAGCTATGTATCTCAGCGCTTGCCCTATCGCATGAAGTTATGCTGTGAATATAGTGGCAGTCACTGGAAGTGTCCAAGAGTGCGTGAGACTCCATTCACAGTGAAAGCACATCCCACACCATGTTCCATTTTGGAGCCATCGGTGTAAATATATTCAGTGTTCTGAAATTGTTCAGTTAATTCAATTGGCAAATTACATTTGAGAGAGAATTGAGTACGAAATAACAGCACTACAAATTTTTCTACCGCACATGCATTCTCAAAGACGTTACTCTTAGTGTAATTTGGGCTGGCTCGACAGCTGTCACTCATTTTTATTACCATGAAGAGATAAAGTTGAAATGAAATAAATATATACATTTCGCTCACCAATGATTTATTGCATACTTCGCCATCCGAAAACGCCTGTACTTTAATAATTGGTGTTATTAAAATAAGAGCCCTGCCATGAACCAATTGGAATGTTTTCGAAAGCTGACACTATCCATTTTATGTAGATAATTCATTTATTCCATGATATATTATAATCTTCTTTATACAAGCGGTGTTCAGGAAAGCAGAGTCTGATTTCATAACTAGGATACTGGAGGACCTTCATATGAAACTTGTTTCTATTTAACAATAGTTCATTATTCATCAATAGTTCGTTACTCGTGAAGCATTTTCATGATTGGATTTCAATTTATAATATATAATTTTTATATGAACATTTTCTTGCAGTGGAACATCAAATTACAGTTTATCTTTTTGGAAAGGAAAACATTCTGAATTGAATATTGAATAGAAACATTTTTCTGTTGATTGAAATATTCACGATAAAAATTAAGCAATTTTTTGTAGATATCTAACAGAAAACAACTACTTTCCTGGCTGAAGCTACTCTGGACATTGAACTATATCTGATAGATATATTGAAAGGGTCCTAACTAAATGGACAAAATCTGAAAGAACGACAAAATAAGTTGGAAGGAAAATATTCGCAACATATATAAACAAAATTCAAGCTTTTGTGTATAGAATCAATTTATTTATTTTGCGATTAACTATTTTCATACAATAACTATTGACTTACAATAAATACATTGTTTCTATGGAAATAATCGGACATCGGGGAATCTTTTCGCACGAAAAAGCCCATTTTAATTTATTGCAAAGACAGACAAAAATAAGGTATTTTCATAGAAGTATAATAATGTGTTTTCAAAGAAGTGAAATAATAAATTTGATGAGCTTAATATACATCATACGAACCCCATTTCATTTAGATCACTTAGCATTTCTAGTTTCAGGGAATATGGGCCCTTCAGAAGTTTTCTTTCTTCTGAATCAAGACTCGAAAGGAATTTGTGACAGTATGACGATGTCATTGTTCAAAATAATTTTAGAGAAAATAGAATGAAATTATTTGAAATACTTCCGAAAGATATTGGTTTGTACGTGTGTGTATGTATATTTATCAATATTTTACAATCTATGTATTTTTTTTTAATTTTGTGTGTTTGTTCATATGTATCTTATTTTGGTATCACCATTTTGATATGTCAACATTTCATTTTTTAATATTTTATATTACCAATTTACATTGTAGTGCCCCGAAGATGACTCTATAAAATTCGAAACGTCGGCAAATAATCAATAGTAGTTTCACAACAAAATTTATAATGTATGTGTTCTTTCTATTCAATAATACTCTGTTCAAAATGTGAAGGTGGATCAACTTTTCAGGTGGATATTTTTTTTTCACTTGTATAAGAGTACGGAAATGATTTTATTTCATTATAGTCATATAAAAACCTAGTGAAAATGAAAATGCTTCAACACTAGGCAGATTTCGTATTTTCGGAGTTACCATGCATAACTACAACCGATTCCGTGCAAAGATATATCAACAGTCCAAATGGAAATCAGATGCTGGGCTATGACAAGATCGGACAAACTGGGCCACGGGAGGTCCAGGGTCGAGAATCCCTACGCTCCTAGATGAGGACATTTTTATGCTTAGACACCCACTTTAAGCTGGACTGGCGCCATGAAAAAAAATCGTTAAATGATTCCGAGAATTATTTTTACAGGGCAATAAATTATTGTGACACCACGTTCAAGACCCTTCTTAGATGGGACAAAAAAAGCGGATGACCTTTGGTTTGAAATCCGATCCATTTGGTGTATTAGTCGGTTTTCAAAATGGACAAAGTGGTATAAACGGGGTATTATTACGCTCAAACCTCTTTTCTTTGTCACTGCCGTCTGAAAAAAATACAGTCAGTGAAAAAAAGAGTCTTGGGATATTGCAGCTACAAGAGAAAATATTCATTAACAAATATTTCGATTGTATGGCATTGCTAGGATTCCGTCTGTCTATAACAGGCCGCCTCTTTGAGACTGTTAGACCAAGAGCCAGCAATAAAAACACGTATGATTAGCTCAAAGCTGAAACTTTTTGAGAATAAGCCAGTGTTATAAATAACAGGGCAGCGCAAGTATGGCGGCTGTAGGCGTCAACGTTGCGCTGTGCAATTTCTCCAATGTGTCAAAAAAACTATGCTCTTCTCGTTTTATATCCGAAGTAACGGAGTAGTATGCCACACCTATGCAGCGTCTCGAACTGTCAGCCATACTCAATTAAAAGAGTAATTTTTTTTATGATCTCTTGAAATAACGAGCTCAAATCGATTTTTTTCACCCAATGATAGACAAAAATGTCTCATTACCGATTATGACCATGCCATACTGTTTCGGTGTCTCTGAGTACCCGCCATTCTCATTCAAAAATGTAAAAAATTTCAGTAACCATGTATCATAGGCAGAAGTATGTCAGTCCGTTTCTATGACCCCTGTGGTCCATTTTGATGAATGGAAGCAATGCCATACTAATGGGAGGTCTTTAAATGGCCGCCATACTTAAAAAATATTTTTTTCAAAATATTCATAATATCATCAGTAAGTTTTGGAAAATAATTATCTAGCCTTTATATTAGTGAAGAAGTGATATGAAATTACATTTGCAACAATTTATGAAAAATTAAAACCTATTTAATTTATTCAAAGAAATAAAACACAGTAAATATAATTTCATTTCCTTTGATAAATTATACAGGTCCTCTTTTTTCATAAAACGTTGCAAATGTTATTTCATATCACTTCTTCATTATGTAAAGACTAGAGAATTACTTTCCAAAACTTACTAATTATATTATAAATATTTTGAAAAAAAATTACTACGGCGGCCATTTAAAAACCTCCTATCAGAATGCCAATGCTTCTATTCATCTAAATGGATATCGGGGATCATAGAAACGGACCGCCATACTTGTGCCTATAATACATGGTTAGTGGAAAATTTAACATTTTTTAATCAGTATGGCGGGTACTTAGCTACACCGAAACAGTAATGTATGGTCATAATCGGCGATGAGACATTTTTTCTATCATTGGGTGAAGAAATTTGCTTTCAGCTCGTATTTCAAGAGAGCATAAAAAAATTACACTTTTAATTAAGTATGGAGGACAGTTTGCGACGCTGCATTGGTATGGCATACAACTCCTTCATATTTTGGCTGTCTTATGTATAATATAAAACAAGAATTAGTATCAAGCTCATTCCCCAAGAGCATCGTTTTTTTAAATCATTCTTGAAATTGCGCAGCCATACTTGCGCTACGGGCCGCCATACTTGCGCTGCCCTGTAATTTATAACACTGGCTTACTTACCAAAAAGTCTTAGCTTTGAGCTAATCATACGTGTTTTTTTTTGTTGGCTCTGTGTATGTTGTGAAGATTTGTAAATTTGCAAAGTAAGAAATCTAAAATAATTGAAGAAAGTTGTGGAAATTTTAAATTACGTACTATACGTCCTATACAGTTTCTGTGGAATTTATTAAATATTATAATGGATCTGCAGGAGGGTCGAGTTCATATCTAAGACTAACAAATCAATTCCAATCGTATTTGTTACATCATAGATTTCTTTCATAGCAACGTGTGAATGCTGTAATATTCGATATTTTCATTGGCAAATGAAAATACATTAATATCACACTAATACTAATAAAGGTAGCCTCATGTTTTTTTCCAACAATAAATTGCAGCCGTGAAAGTATATATTTTTCTTCGATCATAATGAAACGTCAAATTACATCCTTCATTCATAACTCAACTGAATTGGATGGAAAGAATACTCAGCAGAGACAAAATGACTTCAAGTTATCCAAATTAACAACACCATAAAGTAAGAAAAGCCACTAGCTGAAAATCGACAGAACCTAGACTATCTGTCGAATATTTCATGTAAATTTATCGTAAATACAAAAAATATGTCGTGCTGCGGGTTTTTTTTTTGTTATAGGAGGTGTTGTGCTAACTTGACATCAAAATATTTTGTAGACGATGATTAATTCATTTTTTTTTTTCAAAATGCTCACTGTATATGATTTGAAAATTTTTCATTACATCATTCTGTAGTCAATAAAATCATTTATTATTATTATTATTTTGAAATAAGGTCTAAATATATTACGTTGGGAAACAATTTCGATCGACGGCAACGAGAGAATTTCAACCTTCAAAATCAACAAAAGAAAAACCTCCAATTTACCCCTTATAAATCAGAAAAAACTTCTAGATATTTTGGAATATTACGGTTCCAGAGAAAAACCCCATAAACAGTTTAAATATGTTCTTGAAAATCGAAATTAGGTCATAACAAATCCACAGCACTAGTTACGTCAGAAATTGGGTCGGTATGTATGGGGGTCCCCCAGGGATCCATATTGGGGCCGATTCTCAGATTCGAAGCTGATATAATTCATTGTGATATTGTTGCGTATGGAGACGATATATCTAGCTCACCATCATGAAAATATACATTACTATCGGAACAAGACTCTGATAGATCACCTAATCACCGGATGCCGCTTGCAAGTTTTTTAATAACCATTACTCTCAACAACAATCAGTTGATCCACAATTGGACTCCAACAATATTATGTTTACTGTCTGATACGGATACGGTTGAATTTCTTTTAATTCATTTCGATAAACTTCAGCTTCAAAGTTATATTCCTTTTCTACCGCATGTTCAACAATTTTAAGTGAGTACTATATGTAAGCTTGTAAATTTATTATGCGTCTGCTATATGGAATCTGCTTGTAGAGCATATCTTCCAGGGTCCAAAAGATGATTTAACTGCACAAAAGGCTATTTTTAATATTCCTTGTAAGGTGACTCAAACCTAGCTCTGGCTGGCTTATACATATTGACATTGCGTGTTATATTTATTGTAACATTATTAACTTCAAGCTTAACAAAAATACCCATGATTACACTCGTTTCGGACGTCTATCGCCTTTATGGATTTGAAAGGTTTTCACGACGTTTCGAATGCTTGTATCTGCAATCGTCTTCAAGTGTACCAGTATTCACCTGAGGACGATTGCAGGGACAAGCATTCGAAACGTCGTGAAAAACCTTTCAAATCCATTGAGACGATGGACGTCCGAAACGAGAGTAATCAAGTTACCACATCGTCTACAACCTTCAAAAATACTCATAATGTCAATGCTCTTCAGAAATGTTTAATTCATACACAAGTGGCAAAATACAAAATAATATTTCAAATATTTCTTAATTCGACCAATGTATTTTTCCAGCGTGGAGATTCAATGAACACTTTCAAAATGCCATTACCGGGATACGGATGAACATTCATAAAACCATCCAATAACTTATCTAATACGTCTAAATAGGAATAATTCTTCGCGTAGAATATCCCGTAAGTGTTAAAAACATCGTTGCGAAATCTAAGCAGAAACTGGTCGCAAACATCAATTCACTTCACAACAAAAAATCCATCGACCACCGGACCACATCGCGTGCCTCCTCAATCCATAAATTTGAATATTTCTGCAATCCGCAGCCATCTATAAACCCCGTCCATAAATCCATAAACTCTTTACGAATACCACATTTCATACCGGTTACTTACGAGTATCTGTTTCCCTCTATTCCGACCTATAAAGCAAACGCAACACGAAACAAATACGAAAAACAAATTAAAGAGGTGTATTTGTGCACACATTTGAAAAACGAGACTCAATATGCATAACCGAACAACAGATTCTATCAGCAAGTATGATTTATGGTTCAAGCTCAAACATGAATTAGATGCTTGAGATCTCATCAGAATCCACCAGAATGAAATCCAATATGCAATCAAGCATTCGTGTGTTTCTGTCACAAGCATCACGAAGTTCGCCTATTTGCAAATTTTGGTGCTGTTTTTGATGATTTCTGAATATACCAAGATATTCCAAAAAAACTATTGAAGGGAATTACTGTTTTATAACAGTGTTAGTGTGTTAATTTAGATAGGGTGAGAGACCAATGGTTGACCAATCAGGAGCTTCTTTCAAAAAAATTACTTATAGGTACTAATATAAAAAAATATATGAAAACAAAAAAAATTTACAAGAAGAACCAAGGTATGGGATTCTTAATATCATGTACAATCTTGAAAATAACGGTATAATGTAGTTATGAGAATATATGAGTCAAAATAGTCATGAATCAACAGTGATTGACCAGCAAGAACTAGTAGGTACTTGACCACAATTTTACTTAGTGGTTGACCACTTGATAAAATCAAATGAAACAAGTTTCTAAGCAAAACTGTGGATATATTGATATAAAAAACAAGTTTTTATTTTCAAACAGAATATTTTCTTGCGTTTCAGTATTACTCTGAGTTTTCTCTTAGGACAGTTTCATTATCATTATTAGTTTCATTTTCCAATTCTATATCAATGTGTTTTCCTTTATTGTGTTCTTCTTGGTATCATCATGTAATTTTCCTGCTCACTCAAGCATCGTGCATACATTTTTTGAAATCTACTGCGTTGACTTCAAAATACAATTTTCATGCTTGTTTTTTCTAATAACAGTGGAAAGGTGGCTTTATGCAATCAATATCAATGGGAAACAACTTTTTTCTATTTACTTTTCGAATTATTTATTACAGTAGCATTACCCCATATCCCATACAGCCTCTTCGATTGTTTAATGTTGCTAACATCGCTCACAGCCTGTTACAATCATACCTTCGTATATTCGAAAACTATCCTGTTAGTTTCATTTATTTCTTCTGGGAAATACAGTGGTTTTACTAAACCTGTATTTGAAAATTAAAGAACCTTATATAAAGTAAAATATATGTACCAGTTGTTGACCATGACAAAATACCAATAGTTGACGACTACAAAACTATGGTCAATTAGTAGATCCGCATTGAAATAACGTTTTTTTTTAACAAAAAAAATTATTTTACTCATACCCAAAGCTATGGAACAGACAAAGACGTACAACCATTAATTCCTTTCAAACACCAGTAGTTGACCAAAGTGGTCAATTACTGGAGCTTCAACAAATATTTTGTTCTAGTAGTTGACCACATGAATTAAAAAAGTAAAAACACACATTCCAATAATGAAACAATGAAAATACTTAACTATATTCATATAGCTAATATTACATCAAGTATGTTTTTAATACAACTATCAACAAGAACGGATGATTTAAGATTACTAAAAATTGTCTTCTTACCATGCTTATTGCCACATCACCTGTTTTTTTACCAGTGAAAGACGAAAAATGTGTAAACATGACAGTGACCAACCTATCGCGAAATTTACTTGGGTTAATTGTGACATCTACTGGATCAAAGTCCCATTCAATTTTCAAAAACATAGGCAACCAACAAAACGATATAGTATCCTTATTTCCGCGCATTAAGGGAAAAATGGGCAATTACCAGGTGCTGGTCAACTACCGGTGCCACAACCCTATGCCTATTCAATCCATGGTTCATTTGGATAAATTCACTATTGTTATTGTAATAAATTCCATATTGTGATTAAAAATAACTCATTCTTGTAAGATTTGACATAATATAATTTTGAATAAAACTGTTACTGTGCCTTACCCGTTTCAGACATACAAAGTATAAAGTCAGACAATTGGCGACAAAAAGTTTCAAGGTAGTATGCAAACAGCTCTGTCTGTCTGTCTCTCTGTTCAGATAATTGCAACCGGTGTCCAGTAACAAGTGTTGTAATTGAAGCCTACAGTCATTTAGAGATTTCAACAAGTGTCAAAATACCAGACCCCTGGACAACCGTATCTACCCTGGTGCGTGGAGTAAACCACTATAAAATCTGAGATTCAAAATTGAAGTATGAAAATATTTTGAGTCTAGTACTTTGGCATCATAAACAACGTAAATTTCTAGGTATAACAGTTTGATAATAGGTTTGAGTGTTAGAACTTCCGATCCTAAAAAAACACGTTACAATATAATAATAATAAAATTTATTGAATCCTTCAGATAACACTGGTAGAATCTAACAAAGTTTCGTTCGTAGACAGCTTTGTAAACCATGCTTGCGAGAATCTTGCTTGGCAACAGTGTTCAGTTCACGTGTTCTGAATATTTGAATAAATAACTACACTGGTCGTGATTTTTTTCAAAACAATATTCAATTGCGAATGTTTCCCTTTTCAATACTATTTGTGTCGTTTGTTTCTTACAAGTGATAATTATGATAATATCGGCTACTGAAAAAATACAGAAAGTTAATTCGCAAATATGACCGAAAACGGGCGAGCGTGTGGAAGCGACTGAGTCGGGATAGAGCAGCAGACGCGGGGAAGCGTATATACTGGGTGTTCCAGTATACCTGTTCCAATGGGTTATCTCACCCATTTCGAAAGATAAGAATTTAAAAATTTCATGATCTCCAATCCGTTCAAGGAACCGTCAACTGAAAAAAACAAAAATTGAAAGTCACTTCCGGTTTGACCGGAAGTGACTATGACTTTTTTATTTCAAATAGCACCCTGTATATTTTTTGTAATTTTTTATTTCTACTTAAAATTATCTTTCCAACGATGTATCACACTTTGTATTTCACATTTGATTTGATGTAGAAAACGTCAATTGAAATTTCAAATTGAAAGAATTGCAGTAGATATTTTGTGTAATCTTCGTCCGTAGCATTTTTTCTTTTAATGTCAGTACGCTTTCTATGAAATGATCCACTTGTTGCCAAATTCGAAGCCAAGCGTGTGAAATACATAGCGCTTGGTATTCGTCTGTCAGGGTATTTCTCTCTGTATGCACGTAGGGCAGCCCGACGATTATTTTCGCATTTTCCATAAATCAGTATCATACCCAATTTCTCTTGATCAGTGAAGTTATCATCATTTTCACGGTTATTCATTCTTCAATGTTGGTTTCTCTGACACGCACACAACTATTGAGAATTATTAACTGTCAAAGTTATAAACAAATGTATTCAAATGTTTCCATGGCACACTAAGGTTTTCATTTAGGAATTATAAATTCTTCCAGTTCTACTACAATTCTAATGATTTTAAATTTGACGTTCTCTTCATCATCTCGAATGCAAAATTGTTCATGAATTATCAATTATTATTGAAGTCAAAATCAAGATTACACAAAATATCATAACCTACTGCAATTCTTTCAATTTGAAATTTCAATTGACATTTTCTCCATCAAATCAAATGTAAAATATGAAGTGTGATATATCGTTGGAAAGATAATTTTGAGTAGAAATAAAAAATTGCAAAAAATATACAGGGTGCTATTTGAAATAAAAAAGTCAATTTTCGTTTTTCTCAGTTGAAGGTTCCTTGAACGAATTGGAGATCATGAAATTTTCGAATTTTTATCTTCCGAAATGGCTGAGATAATCCATTGGAACAGATATAGTGGTACGCCCGGTATAGTAATTCAAGCGCACTGCGCACAAGTAATGAATCTTCACTTTCGATTATCTCAGCAACTACCCATTTAAATTGAACTAGAATATGGTGGTGAATGATTATATGGTTAATCGCCTATATTTGTTACAGGCATAAACATGAGATCCTACAAGCGGAAAGCTGAAAAACACCACCTGATACTATTCAACGAGCAGTTCGAACAGTTTTGGAATGAAGGCCGGAGTGTTGATAGTGTCGCAAAATACTTCATAATTCTACATTATAATATGTACGATTTTGAACGAACCCTATATTTTGAGTCGGAGATGTCTTTATACAACTGAGAATGGATATACTATACTCTTGGCTACATAAAATATATTTTCAGTCCGTTCAACGAAAATAAAACTAGTAGGTACTCAAATAGGACAACATATTTTTTTCAGAATTTTGTAATTGTCATTTTCAAAGACATTGCTGGAAATGTCCGACAATACATGTAACCTTCCTCTGAATGACTGAAACTACTAGAGCTAAACTTGTGAAGAAAAGTTCAGATTCCGACCAGCCTAGTGAATATGAGATCCTGAAACTATTCGCAATCGTGCTAATGAGCCAACAACAGATTCTATCAGCATGTCTGAATTACGATCTCTGCGAATGAAGAAGAGGAGAAGAAATGTCTGATTTACGTATATCGTATTGCCGTCCGTTGTCAGGCCAGTCATAACTCCAGTTATCATCTTATTTATGACGCACGCAATCATGCCCGCTCTCGGACGACGGCGATGAAAAAAATAAATAATAAAACTGTTATTTAATATCTTTCAGCTTCTGTGTTGGGTCTTTTGTCTTGTGGTTTATTGATGGAGTTTAATGGAACGCGTTCGAAAAAAATTAATATATTGGCGTGTCAAAACAACAGGGCTCTTGTATAAACGAACGAATCCAGTCTGGAAAAGAAATACCTTTCTCATGAACGTGCTATTGGTCAATCTATAAAAACACGATCTGAAAATTATTCAAATAGGCATATATTCGGGTGAAACTAGAAATGTAATCAATATAGTCACGGTCTGACCCCAATGTTTGTTTTGTTTGTAGTTGATAGAAAACCTGAGTTATTCTTCGACTATTTCCCTCAATGGCCGAAATTTCAGAGAACCAATCACATCAGTTTTATAGTGCAAATAGTATAATATTTTAGGAAAAATTAGAGCTCCTTTTGAGTGAATTACCACCTAAGGCGATCGTCATAATGGCGGGTGACTTCAATATTAACTTTGATGATGAACATTCACTTTTATCACAACAATTACAAAATCTACTCACTTCGTTCAACATGAAGGTCAATTCGGTTTTAGACAAAACTGTTCAAGCAATACAAAGACTTGTGTCGGACGTAGTTGAGGGCTTTGAGGCTGGTCAACATTCGGTGGTGTCTATGTGTGACTTGAGCAAGGCCTTTGACTGTGTCTCTCACACAGTACTTTTAGACAAACTCCAATTCTATAGTATACGTGGCACTGCTTGGAACTTATCTGAATAATACTTGAATGGCAGGAAACAAGCTGTCCTTATAGATAACTGCGATTCCGAAATTGATAACATCCACTTTGGGGTTCCTCAAGGTTCTATCCTTGGCCCACTGTTATTCATAATCTATATCAATGACATATTTCATTATATGTGTCCAACCAAATGTGTTTGTTACGCAGATGATTGCTCTCTTCATGTCTCTGACAAAAAACTAGACTACTTGAAAAAAAACAGGATTTTTCAGCAAAAGCCAAAACATGGTTCGTTTCTAATTGCTTGAAACTCAATAAAAACAAAACTCCAAACATTGTTTTCTCAACCAACAATACTGTTGCTAACAAATCTGGAGTTAAACTACTTGGAATTGTTATGGATGGCAAGTTAAAATGGTCAGCGCATATTGAGAACCTAAGTAAAAAATTGAACTCATCCATCTTCCTATTGCGGAAACTGAGCAGAATCGCTAGCCTGACAGTTTTGAAAACTGCCTACTTTGGCCTATTTCACTCCCACATTGATTACGGTATAACTCTATGGAGAAACGCTGTAAACTCTGTGAGAATTTTAAGACTTCAGAAACGAGCTTCACGAATAATATCTAAAGCCAATCATAGAGACAGCTGCCGCCTCCTCTTTGAAAACCTTGAAATACTCACCTCACCGTGTATTTACATTCTCAATTGTTTGCTACATATTCACAAGAATAAAGAAAAATTTCAAAAAAATCCGACCTACTAGACATCGTTCACGATACTATAGATGTGAAGTTATTCTACTCGGCAGGGGAGTATTTGGAGGCTAATGTGTGTTCATGGGAACTACGACGCATTAACAATGAATAAATAACCCTAAATGCCATAGGGGACCACTCTTCACCCAACCTAATTTAAAAAAAATGTGTTATTTTAAAATGTACTTAGTCTCGTTTTTATGTCTATGTCTATTTTAAAATTCACCATACATGCTTACTGCTCTGTTTTGACTTGTAGATGTAGGTCGTCTTGGGTTCACTTCATAGTTAAATGTGATGATAATTCAACGATACTTTTTTTTCTCATTGATTTTAAAGAAATAATCTTCAAATGCCACCAGCTCAAACTTTCTGTTATGAAAATATAATGATCCACTTACAGTTACAGGTTGAACACGTTATACTCAACGAAGAGAACATTTCACATATTCCTATCAAACAACCAATATTTCGAATTATCATTTCTATACATCAACTATCACTAAAAGCACGGAGCGAAATCGTAAAACTTATTTCAAAATATTGTTCACTGCTCATTCCACAAATTTAGTTGAATTTGATATTTTAAGAGAAATCGATTCATTGTTTCCTAAATGGTACACAAACTAACAAACTGCAAGGTTCCATTTATCAAAGTTAAAAAAAAGACTCACAAGTTACGTGAGATGGAGAAAAATGCATTGTTTTCTAAATAAATGCCAGACAAACGAACGAACCTTATAACCGACTGCAGGGACGGGTGGAACTAATTCTGTCTCGCTCTTATTCTCCTTACTCTACATTTGACATTTATTTCTAATCATTATGAATGAATGAATCTGTAAAACGATTCCTGCGATTTTGGAACAAGGATTGTTGTAACTTTCCACATTGAAAATTCGAATATAACATGAATTCTGGGAGTTTGATTCAGTTTTGAATGTGATTCGGAAAATATTCCCATCAAATATAATTCGTGCTAGAGGATTTTACCGCAATTTTTTTAAATTTTCTCTTGCGCATTTTGCCTCTAGGAAATTCGACTCGATCAATTTGCGGCCTTATTAACAAAGATTGAACCACTCAAGCTTCGCTTCCAAAGTTTAATCAGATAAAAATGATTTCTCGAAAATAAAATTGCGATAAAACACATAGCACTTATGATATTACCCTCGATTAATACACGCCTATTCTAAGAACCAATAAGATTTCTTCAATTTCTCAAAATCGACCAATTAACAGTAATTTTTAATGATAAAAAGCTACCTAGCTTTTCCAATAACTGATTTATATACACCTTGCTTTTGATCAACTATACCGTGAATGGTAGCATTCACAATTCTATACTTTGACAACTGTCACTGTCAGATTATTTTCGAGTCTTCTTAATACAACGTCGTTTCAAAATGGCAAGATTTGATCAAGAATCTTTAGAAAATATCGAAAAAACTGTACAGAATGTTATACCGAAGTACAGTGAATAACCAAAAGTCAATATGGAAATAGTTTGAAATATTTTTAAAAGAGAAACATTATGAACTTATAGAAACTACTTCAAATCAAGAGCTTGGATTAGTCATGAAAGATTGGGCTTTTAACATGAAGAGAGTTGATGGTAAAGACTATAAAGAATGCGTTATAAAGACTATGTGGAATGCTACTGCAAAACTTCTTCAAGACAAATACTATAAACGGTACGCCCGAACATTTAATCCATTTGCAGACATTGAATTCAAAGAAGCAAGGGATGCAAAAAATGCGAAACGAAAGCAGATTCAGTCTATTCCCAACAAGAGAAAGCAAAGTTCAACTGCTCTAAGTAAGGAAGAAATATATGAAATAATGAATTTGTGAAACGAAGATTGTCCAGAAGGACTTCACAAAAAGCTTTATCTTAATATAATGGCATTCGAACTAGCCTGGAGAGGGGGAGAAGCAGCAAGATGCAAAGTGCTCTTTTTCAAAGAGGAAAAGAAATCGAATGGTAACCCAACTGGACGAATTGAATACAACCCGATTTTTTCCAAAACATGCCAGAGTGGAGCTCAAAAATTATCAGACAGTAAGTGATTAGTGCCTAATCACAATAATCTTCATATGTGCCCGGTGAGGTTATTTTAAAAACTTATGTCTAAACGCACTACTAGAATTACGTCAGACCGTCTATTTCTGACTGTAAATCCTTACTGGAATGAAACCGATTCTGGATGGTACAAAAATATGCCTATTGATATAAATGAGATTGGAAAATGGACCGAACAATCTGCGGAAAGAATAGGGCTTGATAGAGTTACAAACAAGATCACAAATCACTCAAATCGATCAAGTGCTGTATCAAAATGACTGGACATGCAAATGCCCCTATTAACAGTTAGACGAGGAACATCATGCTAATTTAATCAACAACCTTAGACCCAAACCTTCTAGGATCCAAACTAAAAGAGATATAAACATCATTCAAGAAAATTCTACTACGGAAAAAATTTATAATATCCAAAAAAAATCTGATCATAATATAACATAAAACTATTGCCCTTTCAACGTTCATAATATGTATGTTACTGAAGATCAGTCAAACTCTGAATAATTTGTGAATATTTTAATATGTTTTCTATTGATTTGAAATGTTTATTGTTAATTTGAAATTCTTAATTCTCAATTGAATTTTATATTTCAAACTAAATTGTCTTTATAATGTAGTTGTGTATTAATTTCCCTAAAATGCATTCGATACATTTTTTTATAGATAAATACATTTCAAATCGTATTCAAATTTTATTGTCATTTGGCAAAAAATCTCGAATCAAGGGAAGTAGAAAAAATCGCTCAAGCAAGATCTCGCGATTTTTTCACTCCCTTGATTCTCGGTTGTTTGCCATGACAATGAAAGTGTTATACAATTAAACATGTATTTATCGATAACAAAATTATCTCTTATGTATTTACATCCGATAAAAGCTTAGCACAAATTATAACCATTGACCAGATATCATTAATCCAGGTTAACATAGAAAACAATACATTTAAAACTAATTTTAGTGTAAATAAGGGTATCAAATACACTACAATTATTGCTTTGTTGGAGTTGGTATTCAGAATAGTTTATTCAACAATCAAGTGACAACTATAAGAGAGGGCATTTTTCAGCCGCCCCGCCGCGTCGCACTATATCCATCTGTATAGACTTGCCGAATCATCACGCACAGACAGAACATTGTTTTCAGGAAAAATTATTATTTTGGCAACGTAGACTTAAGTGATAATTTATCATTTATTGTATGTGCACCAGTATAGTGAAAGAATATGAATATATATTTTACGTTCTTTTCATGAAATGAATGGTGTTAATACAATTTTTTTGATTGATGTGGATCTTAACGAATACATTCATTTTGAATGAAAGCACTTTGCCTATCAAGTAATTACATGATTATTTTGTACTAATAGTATCAGGTGTTGATACACGAAGAATAATATCCCGTTCTAAGATTCATATATTGATTGATATTATTTTGAGTGTCTAACTGACCGACAACGTGCCTGGGAGTGAAGTTATATATAATTGAGGTGACTTGAAACGTGCCTAGGTGTGAAGTTACAAAGTTATGCAGTAATCCTGAGTTTTCAAATGACCTGTAACCAGTGGCGTAGCTACCAAGGGGCTAGGCGGGGCAGTGCCCCGGGGCCCTCAAGCTCAGGGGGCCCTCGAATCCTTACCAGAAATCTCGATCGAACTTTCTCCCATTTTCAAAATAAATATGACAGGTTGCAACCCCACTTTAATCATGACAACTCAGTTCTCAGTTGAGAGAAATTCGAAAGTTATGCCTAGGGAATTTCCCTAAATTCTTTCTGTAGGTTGTATCGTGAAAAAATGCAAGTCTCCTGCAGTACGTACATTGATTCAGGTCCGCGGGCAGGAGATCGTTCATGGTCTCCACCGTTAAATGTGGTAACACTAACGGTGATAATTTTTTTTCCGGGGATTCCCCAACGACACTTGTAGCTTGTAGCGTATCATTGTGTTTCTTTTTCCTTTTATTTTACTTTTAACGTCGTCAGTGAACAGTGAGTACCTACCTACTCGAGCTCAATCTAATATTGTATTGTTTAAATAAATTAGAAAACTAAAATTATGGATAAAAAGAAGAAACCCAGTGGTGCATTTAAACGCAAACAACGCTAAGAAAGAGAAGATAGTAAACAAAAATTGCCCAAAATTTACAAGTTTTTCAGTCAGCCTTCTGCAAGTACATCTGGCCAAAATATTTCTATTGATAGTGACTCAAATAATGTGGTAACTGCAGTGTTGGTTGAGAAGCCTACTGAAGAAGATTCGACAATTATTGCAGTTGGAGATACCTCCGCCGCCGATCATGTGAACGTGGATGATGTTTGCATGACACACATAAGAGCGGAGGGTTTGGAGGAACCACAGACCTCTACATTTTTCGAAAATGTGTACGACAAATCTTCTTATGACTTGGGAAACTTCACGAACAAAATATTAAGTGATAACGAATAACGTCAAATTCTTGATATGGGGCCTTTACAGCCTTCAGGACCTTTTCCAACAGACATCAACCAGAACAATAGGTGTTTTTCAAAATCGTACTACGTTTCGTGTTCTAAATATGGGCCAGTTAATCGGTTTTGGTTGTGTTATTCCAAAATACTAGACGCTGCCTATTGTCAACCCTGCTGGTTATTTGCTTCACAAAGGAATAATGTTTGGTGTACGGGAATTCGAGATTGGAAGCATTTATCAGAAATAATTAAACAACACAGTTGTTCGAGTGGCCATTCGGAAGCATGTGCTGTGTATGAATTTTGGAAAAAAAACGATAGTCATACTATCGACAAGGAACTTGAAAATGAAATTCGCAAAGAAGCATCATTTTGGAAAATGGTTCTTCGAAGGTTATTCGATATCATACTTATCCTAGCAAAGGGTTCTTTGGCTTTGAGAGGACATCAAGAAAACTAAAGTCAGAAAGGACACCACGGAAATGTTCTGTCCTTTGTAGAGCTTGTAGCCCGATATGATCACATTTTGCGCCAAGTTTTGGATATGCCCAAAGGTAATAATAATCATTTCTAAGTTTTTTTATCGTTTTATTTTGTTTATAATTATTAACTGTTTAATATCAGGACTTTTTTGAAATTGTGTTTTTTTAAGTTTTTAGGATCTACAAGATATCTGAGTGCAACAATTCAAAATGAAATGATTGAGAGCTTGGAGACCAAACTCGAAACCCATCTACTAGAACAAATTAGAGCGTCACCGTTTTTTGCCATCATAATGGATACGACACAGGACATATCGAAGGTAGATCAGCTAAGTTGTGAGGTATGCAGTAATAACCAGATCTGAAAATGGACAGCCAATTGATATAGAAGTGAAAGAAGTGTTTCTAGGCTTTCATGCAGCCATCAAACATGGCGGAGTAGATTTAGTCAACCAAGTGACAACATTATTTCTCGACAAAAATATTGATTTAAAAAAATGTGTGTGGCAAGGCTATGATGGAGCCAGTGTGATGAGTGGTGTGTATACTGGTGTACAAAAACATATTAAGGATATCCAGCCTAACCAGAGTACGTACATTGTGCCACTCATAATTTAAATTTGGTGATAAATGATGCCGTTAGCAGTTCTGTGGAAATACAGATTTTTTTCGCAACGTTGCAAGATTTGTATAACTTTTTCAGAAACAGCATCAAACGTTGGGATCTACTGTCAAAATTCACTGGCGAATCGGACACCACCCAAAAAAAACTAAATCCGACTAGATGGTCCAGTAGGGTCAATACGATATCTGCAATAAAACTTCGTTATTTTGATATTATCAAAGCATTATCAGAAATAGTTCTAAAGAGTCCTAAAAAAGATGAGCGTAGTGAAGCAGAGAGTATTAAGACAAACATGCGAAATTTCGAGTTCGTGTTGCTTTGCGAATTCATGCACAGTGTATTGAACGACATCAATTATGCATCCAAAACATTAAAAAATGCGACATCAATTTGGGCGAGGCGAGTAAAGTTTTAGCAGAGACCAAAGCAAAGTTGCAAATTTATAGAAATGATTTCGAATTATTCAAGTGCAAAGCCAGTGAAACTGCAAGAATATATGGTATTGATACCCATTTTCAAGAAAAAAGGCAAAGAATAGTTAAAAAACATTTTGATGAATTAGCTGCTGATCACCGATTTCCAAACCGAGAAACAATATTTAAAATTGAGATTTTCAATAATGTACTAGACACAGTAATATCTCAATTAGATACACGTTTTATTGGTATGAGTGCAGTCTGTCATATATTCGATTTTCTAACACCAACATTTTTATTACATGTTGATGAAGCAACTTTATTACAAAAGTGTGACGAATTCCAAAGAAAATATTCAAATATAATAGGCCCCAGTTTTTCACTTCAATTTATTAATATTTACCACCTAGTTTTACCTCAACTAACTCAAGCATGGACTGTTCACCAATTATGTGAGGAAATAATGAGCAAATATGGAGTGCTAGAATGCAACCTAACGGAAGTATTTACAGCAATGTTATTATTCTTTACAATTCCTGTCACTTCTGCAGCAGCTGAAAGGTCATTTAGTAAATTAAAAATAATAAAAAATTATTTGAAAAATAATATGGGCCAAACTCGACTCCGACATTTATCGCTAATAGCAATTGAAAACAAACCGCATCAAGCCTGGATTTAAACGAAGTCATTGATACTTTTGCGAAAACTAAAGCTAGGAAAAAATGGTGAATATAATTGTTATTTAGTCAGTTGGTAGGCCCGACCTTTATATAATAAACCCTTGAATCTTCTCTATTTCGTTTTATTAGCCAAACCTAC
Organism: Gonioctena quinquepunctata; assembly: GCA_018342105.1. Taxonomy (NCBI): domain Eukaryota; kingdom Metazoa; phylum Arthropoda; class Insecta; order Coleoptera; family Chrysomelidae; genus Gonioctena; species Gonioctena quinquepunctata. Next base: position 82,842 of record JAFIRS010002145.1, read on the forward strand.
ACCAAGTATTAATTGTAATTTATGTTGTTACTGTTTGATATTTTTATTACCTGCCCTGCAGTTCACAAAAAAAAACTTAAGTAGCTTAGCATTTTTAAAGTATTTGTATATTTCATATTTTTATTTGATAAAACCTAATCAGTTTACATAGCAGTGGGGCCCCATTTTTTTATTTGCCCCAGGGCCCTTGTTACCTAGCTACGCCACTGCCTGTAACGTACATATTTATGAAGTTACAGGGTAATGCAGTAATTATGAGTACCCAAATGACCTGCAACGTGTCTGTGTGTTAAGTTACAGGGCGATGCAGTAATCCTGAGTATGCAAATGAGCTATAATGACCCAAAATGTCACGATTTTCGTGACAATAACATGTCTGTGTGAATTAACAAAGTAATGCAGTAATCCTGACTATCCATATGACCAGTAACGTTCCTGTGTGTGAGGTTACAGAGTAAGTAGTAGTAGTATTCCGGAGTATCCAAATAACCTTCAACATTCCTATGTGTGTGCGTGAAGTAACAGGGTAATGCAGTCCTATGACGATTGATATTTTAGTTTACAAAACCCGGCCAAGAAACAGAAACGAACTTTGTGCAAGAATTCGACAGGCTTGTGCAGAAATTAATCAACAACCAAGAAATATAGTTAGAAACATTCGCAAACGCTATGACGAAAGTATCGAACTAGATGGTGGATCAGTAGCGGCAACAGGGATTGAGATCAAAATATTCTAATAATTGTTTTCCACAGTTACTATTCAGGTTCTTTAGCTGATTGCGTTTATTTATAAAGTTATAATCTGGAAAATAACATAATTTCCATGGCTACCTATTTATACATGTCCTATTGTAACCATTAGCTTATAGTGCGTTTTAGAATTTTAACTTGTAATAACTTTGTTTTTGATAAATACATTTTCATTAAATTTGGGTACAGCTATTATCCAGTGGCGTTAGTTTTCAAATAAAAAAACCACTAATTGAAATTCTTCATTTTCGACTAAAAAAAATTTTCATAGTATGCCCTGAAAATTGAAATAAAAATTTGGAATTGTCCCTCAGTAGACCTCTTGCTGCGTAATATTTAAAAAAAAATGTTGGAATCGGTTGATAACTTCGAATTTTACAGGGATGAGTAACATTGAATATGAAATAAAATATTTGAAATTCAAATATATATATATACAGTGTGACCCATTTTTTTTTTTTGAAAATTAAGCATCAAAAACTGTATATTGACACAAATTTTCATAACTTTAGTTTCATTTCCAAGGCACTCTATGGTTTTTTTTCTTCGTTAAAAACGGCAAAAGTTCATTAGGCAATTTTTGTTTTGGAATTTGACTACACCACTGGATTCGTAGTCGTTAAAAATGAAAACCATGAAAATTTCATAGAAAAATATTGGTTAACAACGAAGTTACAACAACTTAAATTTTGGAAACAAAGTATTTGATATTAATTTTCATGTAGATTATAGACATATTTAAAATCTGGCAACACTGCCGATACAGAGTAGAACACCAGTGAATTTGTACAGCGAAAATCCGAAGTCAATAGCTCATTCCGTTCAACAGTTATAACTCCTGAAAGTATGGTAATGTGAGCGATTTTTGGTGGAAGCGATTTTGTAATAAAAATCTAACTACGCCACTGGATTTGTGAATTATATTCCCTTAAAATCATTTATTCAAGTTAAGGTTATAAGTGTATCCGAAAATAACAGAAAATTAAAAATTCATTTTCAAGTTATGCAGTTTTCAATAGCCGATAAAAACGAAATGAACCGAATCAAGTTTTGAAGTATCAAAATTATTTATTCAATAATAAAACAGAAAGCAGGACAAAAAATTTTCCTTTTTTATTCTGCAAAACTCAACTGGAACAAGCTTTTAGAGAAGGTATCATAAATTTGAGGAAATCTGAACTAATACATTGGGCATAGGTATTGTACTAAATCAATAGTAGGCTGTGATTTAGTACACCACAAATCGCTCACATTACCATACTTGCAGTAGTTATAACTGTTGAACGCAATGAGCTATTGACTTCGGATTTCTGCTGTACAAATTCACTTGTGCTCTACTTTGTATCGGCAGTGTTGCCAGATTTCAAATATGTCTGCAATCTAAATAAAAATTATAATCAAATACTTTGTTTCCCAAATTAAAGTTGTTGTAACTTCGTTGTTAACCAATTTTTTTTATGAAATTTTGATGGTTTTCATTTATAACGACTACGAATCCAGTGGTGAAGTCAAATTTGGAAAAAAAAACATGCCTAATACACTTTTGCCGTTTTTGACAAAGAAAAAAACCATAGAGTGCCTTGGAAATGAAACTAAAGTTATGAAAATTTGTATATATATATATATGTATATATATATATATATATATATGTATATAAATATATATATATATATATATATATATATATATATATATATATATATATATATATATATATATATATATGTATATACAGTTAAAACCGGATATAACGACATTGAAGGGACCGTATACTTCGGACGTTATGTCCGATAGTTGTTATAAGCAATATACACAAGTATGTATGTATATATTATGTCTGTTTGTAGTATGGGGATAGGTTATGCATATGAACTTGTTTTCAAATAACTTTATGTTCAGATGTCCTCGATCGTTTAATTTTCAAAGAGTTGTTCTCGAAAAGAGCCTTTATTTTATCTCTATCCTTCCAAATCGTTGATATCGTAGAGTGTGAGACTCCACATTCCTTTGCAATTTCACTATTTGACTCGCCATTTTCTAATCTCCATATAATATGTGATTTTTCTTCAATATTAAACACTTTCCTATTTCTTTTTTGCGACATAGTAACGCGTAAACACACGATCTGAACCAAAAGTTTTAAAATCAACCTGTAATTCACGCGGTCAACTATAGCACTGAATAAGTCGTAAAACATGCAAGGTTAAATGGCAAAGAGCGGGAAAGAGGTTCTATAGCAAAATATTCCTCCATATGATTAGTATAAAGGTGAAAATGGTTCGTAATGTTTTGTTTTGCTGGAATAGGTAAACGGTTGGTCGTTATAGCCGATGAATAGCCGATGAATATCGATAAAGTTTCGTCGTTTCAAGCGATATGTCGCTGTATCCGATGTCGTTATAGGCGGTATGTGTACTTATTAGTTTATATAGATTCGGCCGGGACCTTGCCATTCGGTTGTTATAACCGATCTGTCGTTATAAACAATGTCGTTATATTCGGTTTTTACTGTATATATATATATATATATATATATATATATATATATATATATATATATATATATATATATATATATATATATATATATATATATATCATATTCATTATCATCTATATTTATATCAAATATTATTTTGATTGTACGGTATCATTTGTTGATAGATGTTGGACTTCTTCTGTGATTATATTGTTGAGCTCCTTTCCGAAATCGAAAAACAATTAACAAGGCTGAGATGAATTCAAGACCGTACACGTCGACTGAATGACTGTCGAATGTGACAAAACTGTTCAAAGATGGAAATCAGCATGGTCTTCGCTACAATTTTCATTGAAAGAATTTATGTGGTTTACTATCGATCGTTCCATGATTTCGGTGTGTAATATTAATGCCAAATTCGCAACCCCTCATCGAAGATAACACAACTCTACAATTTTTTTTCAATCTGTGTCCAAAAATGCATTTTATAATTTTTCTATTCATTTTGCTCCAAAATTAAGGAAAAGTACTCTTATTCCATATAAAGTTTGCTTTTGTTATAGTTATGAAAATAATACATTTTTTTGTGTTATCGTAAAAATATTAAATAGTTCTGGTATATTTAAAAATACCGCGAAAGTCGTAACTTTCACACACTGTCTACAGATGTCACTTAAGTGATAAACAATAATTGACTGTTTTGTAACAGACTCAAAGAGGTTGAAATGTCGTCGAGAAAGTGTAAATATGATGATGATGCATTTTGTTACATATGTGGTATATTTATTAAAGTACACGATATAAAATTTTATTTAAACCCATGTGAAAAGCTTTGTGAAGCCTACGGAGCCTATTTCAACTGACCTGTTTGGAATCTAGACAAGCCCTGGGCTCCACACGTTGCATGTAGTAATTGCAAGAGATGTTTAGAGGGTAAACAATTTTTAGTAAAAAAATCTCTGGTTGGTTGTATTCTTGATACAGCCGTAAGTTTCAGTCAAATATATAAAAATGTTTATGATTATCTTTATTTATTTCAGGTTGGTATCGAGGTGAGAAACGGAGTATAAAATTCGCAGTACCAAGAATTCGGCGAGAGCCAAGAGACCACGTTAATGACTGTTATTTTTGAGTAGTTAATCCAGGTAAAAGACGTAAAGGCAAAAATGCGAAACCCATCGAATATCCTGACCGTGCTACATCTTCTACTCCAATCTCACATAGCCCAGTATCTGAACCTCCTAGAAAATTGTATCAATCAAGCTCATCTCAGAGTTCAAATAAAAATATTTAAGATGAAGAATTTGTACTGTCACAGGCACCACTGGATCCCCATGCATTTTCGTACCTCAGAAGACTTTAATGACTCAATAAGAGATTTGAATTTGCCGAAGAGTAAGGCAAAGCTTTAGGGTTCTCGCTTGAAGCAATGGAATTTGCTTAATGATGTCGAAATAACAGATCAACAAAGTCGGCATGAGACATTTGCTACGTTCTTCACCAATATTGTTATTGTAACGATATAGGAGGTTTGTTTGAAGCACTTGGGATGCCCTGTGTTCCCCGTGAATGGCGTTTATTTATTGACAGCTCGACGAAAAGCTTGAAAGCCGTTTTAATACATAACGGAAATACATTTCCATTTCTTCCAGTCGCTCATTCTGTACATCTAAAAAAAACCTATGAAACTGTCAAAATTTTACTCGAAGCTTTAAAGTATCAAGAGTATAAGAGGCAGTTCATTGGAGATTTTAAGATGGTACGATTTCTAATGGGGCTACAGGATAGATATACAAAATATCCCTGTTATCTCTGTTTACGGGATAGTAGAGCAGATGCTCGACACTATTTTGTTCAACGATCATGGTCACTAAGAACGGAATTTCATGTCGGAAAACAATGTTGAATGTTAACCTATAGCTGAACCTGAAAATATATGAATGCCGCCTTTACACATCAAGTTAGGGCTTATGAAACAATTAAAAAAACGCTAGATGAATAATCTGAAGCTTTTTTACTTTTAAAAAACTTTTTTCGAAAGTGGTCAAGATCAAAGGTTAAAGCTGGAATTTTGGTTGGTCCACAAATAAAAAAAAAATTGCCAATGAGGGATTTCCAAAATACCTTACCATTGCTCAAAAAAAAAGGTTGAATAGTTTCAAAGCAGTTGTCTCTGGTTTTTTAGGGAATAGCAAAGTTGACAATTACCAAGAGCTAGTTGAAAACATGTTAAAAAACTTTAAAACCATGGGTTGCAGAATATCCCTAAAAGTACATATGCTGCATGCTCATTTGGATTAATTTGAAAACAACATGGGGGGGAATTCAGAAGAACAAGGAGAACTTTTTCATTAAGATATCTTGAACTTCGAACGAACATATGATGGAGGACAACATTTGTGGTTCAGTGAAAGAAAGTACTTATGAACATGAAAGAAAAAGTAAAAGGGTTCACTTTTAAACTTTTTTCCACTTTTTTGTAATATGATTTGATAGTAAAAGTTGATTAAAATCATATATAAATATATTTGTTTCGATTTATCTATAAATAAAAATATAAACTATAGATTTTCTAAAATACTGCTCAACCGTTCTCCTGAATACAAAAGCAAACTTTTTCAAGCCATTTTTTTTTCGTCTAACTGTCGGTGAATCTATCGAAATTTCATACCCTCTTGTCAAAGTCAAAATTCATGTTGACCTGTGTAATAAATGATTTTTAAATTTTCTTATTTTTTCTTATTCGCCGTTTTTATGTAGATTGCTTTTAGAGATGTAGATGTGTTTATATTGGAATAGGGTATTTCTCAGTTTTAAAATGTTAGGTTGGTACTTTTGAATTCTGTTTCATGAAATATATGTTCTGTAAAATGACAGTTGTCAAAACAAGAGTTCAGTTGTTAACCGCTATTATTGTTGAAAATTTGAAATTTATTTATCTTCTACATTTATATAAGTTACTTGAAACTTGCTGAATAAAAACACGTTTATATCCGTTACTCAGTGAACCTTTATTGCATGACCTTAATAGTTTAACCTTTGGAGCTTAGTGGTATCAGGATGATACCTCCTTTTCGTAAATCCACCGTAATGCAGCGTTGTGGTATCGACGTGATACCATTCTTTAAATGGTTGTATAGTGGTCTTCTCGCAGAAAAAAAATTGCTAGGTCTATAGGGACCTCTAGTTTGCCTAGTCGCATTGAAAAACGTGTAAAGGTTATTTTGTGGATTTTCGAGAAAATGGCCGGTAAGTGATATTCATTAGTAATTTATTGTTTCTATTCATCGTATTATGTACAATATATCTTATTTTAGTTTTGTAAATGTAACTTTTTTGTACAATCTGGTGGTTTCAAACGATACCACCACGTTATGGAAATAATGTAGGTTATGTAATTTCATAAAAAATATTAATCTTCAGGGACAGATATTTCATCCAGAATAGAATTGGCGAATCGCAATGTAGATGGGCTGATAGGGGCTGGTCCTGAGATACCCATAAAAGACAGACCTAATACAGAAAAATATTCCGTTGGAAAAAAGGTGGGACAAGGCGGTACACATGCTTGTGCATAGTACCTCCAGAATATGTGCCCTATGTAGTTCCAAAGCAGACCAACATAGAACCAGGTGGTTTTGTTCCACCTCTGAAGTAGGACTGTACCTATCGGATAAAAAAAACAGTTTCTGAAAATTTCATGACAAAAATTACTAAATTTTGTAAAACTGAAAAATCATTTAATCTAAGGCTTTATTATAATAATAATATTATAAGTGTCTAAAATATATATGTTAATTTTTTTGACTTAGTAATGTGCTGCTTGGTGGTATTGTGGAGAGACCACCTAATAGTTTTTGCTAAATAAAAAAAAAACAAAAACATATTTTTTTTGTGTTTTCTAACTTATATTTGAGATTATTTTATAAGCATAAATATGCAATAATACACTATAAAAAATCTGCCCCCTAAGGATTGAGCTATTCTTTTCCAAATGAATGTCTATCAAAAACAATTTTAGTACAAATGATATTTGTTTGGAAAAGAGAGAGTGGGATAGGTCCTGGCACTTACTCGTATAATAGATGAAATGCGCTTATGTTATTGTAACGAAGCATTTTACTGAGCTCCGTTACTAAGAACGGCTAAAAAATATTTAACCTAACTTTGGTACGTCCCTGCCTATTTGGGGTTTTTATTGGTTCCGGTCTGGCAAAATATTTCATTCCCATTTTAGAAAATTAATGTACATACCCAAAGCTACTGGAATTCAAGTCAACATCATGCATAAAATATAACGGAGTTTTTATATATCTTATAAAAAGGGTGAAAATCTCCGGTGATGGTTTTTGTAAAAGACGGGAAAGAAACCAAAATCGCGATTGGAAAAACAACGTCATTTTTTGCAACAGGCACGAAATCATCCTTCAGATTGCCGGTCCAGTTTCGATTTATCGAACAAAAAGTACGCCGTTCTTACCCTCAAAGGGACAAAAAGCGCCCTTTCTCAATGGCTTTTTCGTCTAGTTTGGACATAAATTTGATACCTTAAAAGGAACGATGAAGGAATATCGGGGCTTGTTCCTGTTATTCTTCCGTAAGACTTGTTCCGGTTGTGCTACAGTAAGGCTGGTTCCTGTTGTTCTTCCGTAAGGCTTGTTCCTGCTTTTTACCGTAAGGCTGGTTCCGTTGTGCTTCCGTAAGGCTTGTTCCTGTTGTTCTTCCGTAAGACTTGTTCAGGTTGTGCTACAGTAAGGCTGGTTCCTATTGTTCTTCCGTAAGGTTCGTTCCTGCTCTGTAACCGTAAGGCTAGTTCCTGTTGTGCTTCCGTAAGGCTTGTTCCTGTTGTTCTTCCGTAAGACTTGTTCCGGTTGCGTTACAGTAAGGCTGGTTCCAGTTTGATAATCGAGAGAAAAATGTAAAAGAGTGTCGAATAGATTCGAGATCCAGAAGCGTTGAGGTATCCGTAAGTGGAAACTGTGAAGCACCCGAAGTTTATTATTTCTTCATTTATTATCATTACATTTGGAACAATTATTTGCCGGGAGTTTAAATATTATTGCTTGCATTATTATTATTTCATTTATTCAATTATTTGGCGTGGCATTTACATCTTAGTTCTGCAATAGTATTCTTTCTCAATTAGTTACCTGAGAAGTTAAATATATTTTCTGCATTATTATAATTTCCTTTTTTCGAGCATTCGCCGAAAAGTTTAATTTGGTCAGAAGACTACAGAGTGAATATTGATTTATGTTATTATTGAGTGGTACAATCGAACTTTTCGTGAAATCGATTGAGTGTTTGATTTATTGACACTTTAGTCAATTGTTGGTTGGATTATGGGTAAATATATAAGATTTATTTGCCAAGTTGAATAATATAAAGTGGATGATTTTATTTTGATTTTTTTCTCTGAAACAAATATTGGTGTCCCCGCGGAAAAAAAAATCTCAAATGAGCTCTTGCAAGTGTTTTTTTTGTAAAGAGAAATCTTTCACAAATAGTTCTCAGATTTGGCCGTTATTATAATTGTTGAGTTATGTTTTCAGTTGTTTGAGTTCAGGGAAAACGCCCAATGCAAACAACTCACGCGAAAGTTTACATCACTTGAATCAGTGAATTTCAGTTTTCCATTGATTTAAGTTCAGGGAAAACGACAAATTTAAGCCATTGTCGTATAAACAAATTACATAACAACAATTCTTGTTCCCCCGCTTTTCAGATTCAGGATTTGGTAAATAAGCTTTATTGACTCTATTAAGGGGATGTAAGTTATTTTATATCACGAAAACAGTGTGATGCTTTGTCGTCTGTACCCATGCCCAGTTGTTAACATTGTTTAAGCTCAGGGAAATCGCCGAGCATAAACAATAGTAAAACAAAGCTCAATATATAAATCTTATTAACAAGAAAAGTCGTAGCAATAAGGGCATATTTTAAGGAACAGAGAAAAAATATCACAGCCGGGATTATTGCAAACGTGAAGCTTAGGTAATATACGAGTGGAACGTAATATTGAATTTTGTTTTGGGGTTGCCAAGGGGAAGTCGGGAAGGTAAAACAAGATGCCTACAAACTTGGGTACGCCCTTGTCTCATATAGTCGGTTCAAAAGGAATTTGGCCACTGGTGGCTAACTTCAGTTTACTGAATGATCTTAGTTTTGTTAGTTGATCATTGTGAGAAAATAAACAAACTAAATATCAGAAACAATTATATTCTTTATTCAGGAAGACTTAAAAATACCTGGCCTACGAGAAATAACTTATGCTAGAGTGAATCAAACAATTATTCACGGATACTCATAAAATACATATCATGGATAGATAAACAGAACCTCACTTTCTGTTAGAGTAATTTTCTGTTATTGTTCATAAGAAGGTGACATAGAGTTCATCGATTGTGAAAAATGTTATTTGTGGAATTGTTCAGGACCGGGAAAGCACTATTAAAGGTTTTATACCTGGTTGGAACTGTTGGTGTTCACAACTATACCATAAAAACAGGAAGTCTCCTCTCTCCAGCCTTCGTTAGGACTGCAAAAACCATGTGTCAGGAACGTATCGATGCGGGACTCAGCTTTTGGAATCGTGGATATATGATATCATTAAGGTAATCTTGTTTTGTTAAGCAAATGATGGAATTATTCCATTTTTCTTTTAGTGAAATTTTGTGCGTGCTTCCGCTTTGGAAAATATTTTCGATCTCCTCGAAGCTTTGTTTTTCCGTCGCTTCGCAACATCTTGCCCATGTTGTTGTTCCATTTGAAATTTCGAATTCGCGCACCAAATTGTCACTTTGGACTGTTTATATTAATGTTGCACAATGTATACACACAATTAAATTCCCATTCTTATCATTAATTACAAGTTTGAATAATAATTGCTTATGATACCTTCTCTTTGCCATTCTCTCACAATTTCCAACTTTTCATTTGATCATCTCTTTGATTGGCTATCTTTCATAAAGACGTTTGCTGTTCTCTCATTGGCTAACTTTTAGTTTGCTACAATTTCATGTACAGAGTGTTTCAAGTTTATAAATGTGTTGATTACTTTTTATTCATGATAATTTTGCAAATCATGACTTTCAATTGTCTTTTGAGCAATTATGAGTTATGATAATTTTGATATTGTATATAATTGACTGTTTTATAGTACTTTGACATTTTTATCTATCCATATCATACCTAGGCTCATAAAATACATTGAATTTTAAAAGCTATTTACAACAAACTCTTGAAATTATGATTACACTACACACAATACACTAAAAAGAAAACACAATTCTTCTTTGTCATGATAATTTTTCTTTGCTACGTTTGAATATGGTGGGTATTCATAGTGTGTATTTATAACTTTTTTCGCAAATAAATTTTTTTATGAAAAATTTGCTAGTATTATTGAAATAACTTATTGAAACAACTACTTCAAGAGCTAATACATTATTCAATAATTATACTTTAACACCAGTACAAAAAAAAAAGATTCATTCAACACTTAATCTTAATAATTAATGCTAAGTTGCGAATATTCTTCTAATGCTTTAGGAACCATAATTATTCTTTGTTATGTTTAAATACGCTGGGTATTCATTACTTATTTAATACTTTTTTTGATGAAAAATTCGCTAGTATTATTGAAACAACTAGTACAAGAGCTAATTCTCCTACCGTTATTCAATAATTATACTTCATTAGTAAAAACAAAATAAATAACATTAATTATCATATTTTTAAGTTATCCATTTTGTTTGTACTGATGTTAGTGAATAATTCCATAACGGTACGAGTATTAGCTCTCGTAGTAGGTGTTTTAATAATACTAGCAAATTTTATCAAAAAAATGTATTTACGAAAAAGTTAAATAAATACACAAATCACCTATTTTATCTGTTATCTAATTGATAAAATAAATTTGTTCTTTTTTCGTGGCACACTTGTTTTTCTTAGCACACTTTGATCGATAATTTCAAATGATTTTGTTGATGAAGTGAAAAAGGAGATTCAGTGCTTTAAAAAAATGTTTCATTCAACACTTAGTAATTAATGCTAAGTTCTGATTTTCATTATTTAGGACATATTCTTGCCAAAAAAATTAAGTTTTTACGCAATGAAATTAGATAAAATATCATGGATACAGAAAAGGTATAGAAAAAATACTGTTATTGTTCTGATGGATATATTTCCACACCCCATCACTGTGCTTTATGGATTTACGAACTGAAATTATTATGTTTTTATCTGCGGATGAAATGAAGTCACTAAATTATGAACAATATAAATATTGTCTTTTCTTCTTGATCTGAGTTGATATAGTCATTATCTGTAACTAATTCCTTTAAAAGTTTCCGATATCTTTAAATATAGAGGTAGTTTACTCTTGGCCCATTGTAAGATATTGTAATTTTTCGCTTATTGGTACGCCACTGGTAAATTTTTGAAAATCCACTGTATATTTTGAACAATGCACTAACTTTTAGCAATAATTAAATTTTCTAAGAAATTAAAAATAAAAAGCTTTTCCATATACAGTGACCGGCAGAAAGTACGCATCATATGGGAATTTTTTTTAATATAATATTTTGACAAATGTCGATACATGCAATCGCTTCTGCATCAAAAGAAACCCCAAAAGATGTTGTACAGTGCCGTTCGTCTTTTCTTGTTTGATAATTATTTATTATTCTTTTTGTGGCTTTTTTGTCTTTTAAAATTTACAACTGGCATAACATAACATAACAACATTCCTAAATTTATATTCAATAATTTTCTACTAGTTAGAAAATTTTGAATATCAATTTCTTTATTTATATTTTTAATTTTCCTTTAACTTACACTAATTTTTCTACTTTCAGAAACTTCTTGAGCTGGACTTCAAGAAAAACAAGTTCAACAACAATAACTCTTATTTACAACTACTAGTACTACGTTATTGTTGTTCCAGAAAAACTTGACTATGGACTTCTTTTCGGATCAAGAGAAAAAACTTTTTAAGATATTATCATATATGACATTTTATATTTTATTATTATCTTCCTTCATTTTATACTCTAACTGATATTATTTTCAATTATAGATTTTACAATTACTGGTACTCTTTTCAATTATACTGTTTTATCATTTTTCCTATCTTTTCTTTCAGTTGTTCTTTATATTCATATTGAATTGTATATTATAATCATCTTATTCTTTATTTATTTATATACCTTCATATTATTTATCAATATACCTTTATCATCATCATCATCATATTTATTATAATATACTTCTTTAGTATTATTATTATTATCATACCCACTTTCATTTCTCACATACATTCATTTTATACACAAAATATTTTTATCATTATTTCTTTTCATTTGTCTTCTAAATTCACATTATTTATTATCCATTTCTATATTTTTCCTTCTTTATGATCTATATTGTTTTCACTTTACTTTATCTAACTAACCTGTACCAATAATTTTATATCAACTTTTTGTTTTTCGTATTTTAATTGTTATTCAATATTATTGTTTTCTTCCTTGAAATATTTATGCGTTGTTTTGTTTCCTCTAATATTTTCTCTCATTGATATTTTTTTCTTTATGTTTGTTTTCCATTTTATTTTATTCAAATATTTCTGAAATCATACCTATCTATAAATTATTTTTTCAACTTTTTTCCATTTTTTTTTCCTTAATTAAATTTTTGAATCTGCTTTCTTGTAATGCAAGCTTATTTTTCATTTCAAACATTTTCAATAGAACTTTTATGTTAACATTTTCAACTAATTTCATTGTCATAAATTCTACTTTTTCTTGTTTTTGAAAGTAAAATATATTTAAATTCTTTCCTATTTTTCTATTTAACATTTTACTATCTATTATTATTATTATTTCATTTTTTGTATTATTTTCTTTCGTTTCAAATATTCTATTCGCCCTGTAGATGTCATTTATTTGCATTACTATTGTTTTTTCATTTATTTTCCTTTTTCCAACTCAAATGTTTTGTTAGCCACGTATATGTCATTCATTTTGTTTTTTATTATTTTATCATTTTCATTCCCTTTTTGCAGTTCAATATTCATTTTTGCTATTATTATGTCATATACTTTCATTATTTTTACTTTATTAGTTATTCTACCCTTTTGCAACAAAACCTTTTTTTTTCACATTCATATTATGCATAAGTTCATTATTTTGGAGATCGAAATTCTTTTTTATATTTTGCATTTGTTTATCATATTTTCCTAATAAATTGTTACTAACATCTGTTTTTTGTATAACTAATTCCTGAATTTTATTTTGCTCATTATCTGTTTCTAATGGTTTACCTATTCCTTCTATATTTTCTTTGAAACATTTTCCCATACTTTCTATTATTTCATCTTTCATTCTTTCTATTTGCTCTTTCATTTCTTTTTTCATATTTCCTGAATTTTCTTTCATTTCTTTTATTTTATCTTTTATACTTCCTATGTTTTCATTCATTTTCAGTGAATTTTCATTCATATCATTTTTCAATCTACTTTCCATACCTGCTGAATTTTCTTTCAAATCATTCATATCATTTTTCAATCTACTTTCCATACCTGCTGAATTTTCTTTCAAATCATTCATATCATTTTCCAATCTACTTTCCATACCTGCCATATTTTCTAAAATTTTTTCTAACATTTTATTACTTTCCATTTCTGTACTTTCACTTTTTATTTCTCTCTCTCTCACATTACTACTCTCCGAGGCATACAACCTTCAGAAATTTAAGAAGAACACCAACTCCTACCTTCTTTCCCTAGGTTCCCACGATGTTCTCTGAACATTACAGGATATCCCTTTTCGTGCGAACCAGAACATAAAAAAAAAAAAAAAAAAACCTTCTTCCTGATCACCCCTATCTCTACCTTCTGCACCTTCTTCCAAGCCAACTTTCTTACCATCTCTCATAAAATTTTTAATTTTGTTTATCTTTAAATTAATTCCCTTATCAAAAATAATATTTTTTCTTTACTTTCCCTTACTCTGCCTTGAAATGATATATTGCCCTTACTTTGCCTTTTCTCGCCCAGATATAAATATTATGAAATATTATTTTTCCCTTACTTGCTTTTTCCACCTTTTTCTGAATAAATATTATGAAATGATATATTGCCTTTACTTGCCACTACGTTGGGACGCCATTTGTTATGGTTTGATGAATTTTGAAAATTTATATATATTTTATTATTGTTATAATTAATATATTTTTGCCCCACGTTGGGCGCCATTTCATATGGTTTGATGATTTTGAAAATTATAATTTTTTTACTTATTATTACTTTCATAAATATTATTTTTGCCCCTTGTTGGGCGCCATTTGATATGGTTTGATGTATTTTGGAAATATATATTTTTTATTATTATTATAATTAATATATTTTTGCCCTGTGTTGGGCGACATTTGATATGGTTTGATATTTTGAAAAATCTATAAATTGTGAACTTAAAATGAAGATAGCTAATTATCTTTGGTATTCTTTGAGAGCCAAATTTATATGATATAAATAGATATTTCTGACCCTGTAATAATAATTGTCAGCGAACGTCACTGTTCTCTCGTCAAGCTACCAACAATTATTATTTTCTTCGCCACAGCTAACAACAGTCGGTACGCCCTTGTCTCATATAGTCGGTTCAAAAGGAATTTGGCCACTGGTGGCTAACTTCAGTTTACTGAATGATCTTAGTTTTGTTAGTTGATCATTGTGAGAAAATAAACAAACCAAATATCAAAAACAATTATCTCCTTTATTCAGGAAGACTTAAAAATACCTGGCCTACGAGAAATAACTAATGCTAGAGTGAATCAAACAATTATTCACGGATACTCATAAAATACATATCATGGATAGATAAACAGAACCTCACTTTCTGTGAGAGTAATTTTCTGTTATTGTTCATAAGAAGGTGACATAGAGTTCATCGATTGTGAAAAATGTTATTTGTGAAATTGTTCAGGACCGGGAAAGCACTATTAAAGGTTTTATACCAGGTTGGAACTGTTGGTGTTCACAACTATACCATAAAAACAGGAAGTCTCCTCTCTCCAGCCTTCGTTAGGACTGCAAAAACCATGTGTCAGGAACGTATCGATGCGGGACTCAGCTTTTGGAATCGTGGATATATGATATCAATGAGGTAATCTTGTTTTGTTAAGCAAATGATGGAATTATTCCATTTTTCTTTTAGTGAAATTTTGTGCGTGCTTCCGCTTTGGAAAATATTTTCGATCTCCTCGAAGTTTTGTTTTTCCGTCGCTTCGCAACATCTTGCCCATGTTGTTGTTCCATTTGAAATTTCGAATTCGCGCACCAAATTGTCACTTTGCACTGTTTATATTAATGTTGCACAATTTATACACACAATAAAATTCCCATTCTTATCATTAATTACAAGTTTGAATAATAATTGCTTATGATACCTTCTCTTTGCCATTCTCTCACAATTTCCAAATTTCATTTGATCATCTCTTCTCTGATTGGCTATCTTTCATAAAGACGTTTGCTGTTCTCTCATTGGCTAACTTTTAGTATGCTACAATTTCATGTACAGAGTGTTTCAAGTTTATAAATGTGTTGATTACTTTTTATTCATGATAATTTTGCAAATCTTGACTTTTAATTGTCTTTTGAGCAATTATGAGTTATGATAATTTTGATAGTGTATACAATTGACTGTTTTATAGTACTTCGACATTTTTATCTATCCATATCATACCTAGGCTCATAAAATACATTGAATTTTAAAAGCTATTTACAACAAACTCTTGAAATTGATAATTATTTATTATTTATTCTTTTTGTGGCTTTTTTGTCTTTTAAAATTTACAACTGGCATAGCATAACATAACATAACAATATATATATATATATATATATATATATATATATATATATATATATATATATATATATATATATATATATATATATATATATATATATATATATATATATATATATATATATATATATATATATATATATATATATATATATATATATATATATATATATATATATAAATATATATATATATATTTATATATATATATATATATATATATATATATATATATATATATATGTGTGTCTGTGTGTATGTATGTATACATGTATATATATTTAAGCAAAAATAATTGTATATGAAAATTGTTGTGACAAATCGTATTGAGCACTTGAATATTCCAGTTGATTTAATACATATTACACACTGTGTTTACATTGAAAAAAATCAACATTTTCTATTTCATATAAAGTATTGAAGTTACGCACCAGACGTATTTAGTAAAGTTGCAAAAAAGAAATTAGTAAAAAAAAAGCAATCGGCGTTCAGTATCCAAAATGTGTACTTAAAGCCTACAGTATTTTGTAAAGGTTCAAAAAGTGTCAAGATACCAGACCCCTGGACGTTCCGTATCTCCATCTGTAGCTACCCTAGTGTGTGGAGAAAACCACTATAAAATCTGGCGCCCGAGATTTAAAAAAGAGAAAGGAAAATATTTCCTGCATAATATTCTGGCGTCATCAATAACGTGACTTTCTAGAAGTTTGAGGGCTATTAAAACAGACCCTAGAAAAACACGTCACATTATGCAGATTTTCTGCATTCAATATTACAGCCTGAAGGCCTTTGAGCGAATGCATATTCTCTATTCGAGTTAACAAAGATTCAAACATATAACAGAAAATACAATCCTATCATTTCATTTGATTCGATGAGAAAAAATGGCCCGTGATATTGCCAACGACGATCGGTTCGCCAATCAACAATAACTGCAAAAGTCCGCATTGAAACCTCCATTTTTTTATGTGGCATCTATATTTTTCATCGAACGCAATAAATCCACGGGTGAATTGTTCCATGCCCAATTCGATACCCCCTCGCCCGTCTCTCATCGTCCGTGTAGTTGTCGCGTATACAAACCTTGCTCGGATTATTTAGCATGTGAATTTGTTCGTCACAAATTGCTCTCCCTATTGGTCTACATGCATTTCTGTCGTCATTTGTTTTCTGCGAAATTTACGGCCTAATTATAAATCGTTGTCTGTATTTGCGATGTGTAATTTACGGGCGGATTTCCCACACGGCTCTCGTGGTTCGTCGGGATATTCTGTTTGGCTACAGTTGTGATATTAGGAAGAGTTTGCTTTCCTTGAAATTGAAATGGGAATCTATGACGCGGTGGTAAATATATTAGCCTCTGATAATACGCCAGTCAGAATACTGAAAACTTCCCCATAAGTTGTAAATAGTTTTTAATATTTTTTTTTAGCTTTTAGATTTGTGATATAAATTAAATACTTTCTTCATTTGCACAGGACTAAAATCCCATCGCTACAACTAACGGGAGTAGGAACCAAGAAGTATAATTTTTTTTTCGACGTTTTGGAATGATTAATTCCTTTTCAAAGCTGAAAATAATCATTGTATCTAAAACTATAAAGAACTATTCTCATTTATTGTAGCCATAGTAATAGTCGTTGGACTATAAATCATTTATTCATAAAAGACCATGCGAAAAAGTTTTCAATCTCCTGAAACTTAATACTCTCCTTTGCTCAGAGGTGGAGAAGGGACTTTTCTCCAAAACTATACATCAGGTTTTGATGACAGTTGATTTGCAGGAAATTATTTGTCCTTTCTTGAGATGAGGAGAAAAGTAGTATTTCCATGTAGGTATATGAATTATCCTCAACCTACGCAATTATTTAACTTTTGTTACCAGTTCATGAATATTTCGAAACGAGATAAAATCAATACTAATTCTTTCAGTTCATGAGATACTACAAAAAAAACATCTACTTCAACGTTTATTTGTGTATCAATGTCTACGAGTCGATTGGAATGAAATATGATCACACTGAATCGAAGAACCACACAGATATACTATATGCATCAGTTTTCGACTAAAAGAAATTCCTTCAGATCCATCTCAATAACCCTCACATTATTAGGTTTATGTTATGAACTCATATACCAGGGTGGACTAAAAACATTCTGACCCAACAACGACCCAACAACGACCCAATACATATTTTCCTGCAAATTTATTTTTATTTTTCTAATAGTCCCCTTGTATGCTCCCAACTCTTTCTCAAGCAGAAATCCTTGCTATGGGAAATTGCGCCAAAGAATGCCTTGAAAGAGGCTCCAGGGGGCAGAGATCTATTTCCCATAAGACAGCTAAGCAGCACTGATAGCTCTGAAGTCACACACGTGTGAGTCTAGACTGACTTGGGACTGCAAACTCTCCCGAAGACAGAACTTGAGTCACTGACGCCATATTAGATAGTGAAATAATAATAAATAATTATATTACTATTAGATGTAACTCGCAAAGTAGACATACTGAAGGGGTAATCATTTATATTAGAAATGACGTAAAATTCAACATACATTTCAATAATAACTAACAAGAAAATATGGCATGTGGGATGTTCCTTCAGAGCCACGCTGAATTTTCGTAATTAATGTGTTGAACGATATTGACTATAGTCGGAATTATATTTTTTTAGGAGACATGAACATCAGATGGGATATTGCTGATGATACGTATACCAATATAAAAACGTTTTAACAAAAAATTAAACCGACGAAATACGGAACTGAAAAGTAAAAAATAGAATAAACCTTCTTGGTCTCAGTAACTAAGCTCCTAAACTAATGTAAGTAACTAATTTTGAGTCGGCGCCAAACAAACAAGCAAATGAATTAGGTAAGGCGTAAAATGATGGCATCGAGTTGCGCGGTGACATTCTGATAATTTTTTTGAAGTAATTTAATGATGTTCGTTGATTGTTTGTTTGGCGCCGACTCAAAATTAGTTACTTACATTAGTTTAGGAGCTCAGTTACTGAGACTAAGAAGGTTTATTTTATTTTTTACTTTTCAGTTCCGTATTTCGTCGGTTTAATTTTTTGTTTAAAAGTTTTTATGTTTCAATTTACAAATATACTAATTACTACCTACATGTTTTTTGATTACTTCCAAAATACTTACTTACCCTCCTTACTTCAACTATTGCCAGTTAAATAATATGATTATCTACTTTTACTATCTGTTGTAATATAAATTATTTTTTTTGTTTTAGCCGGGGAAGTAGTTGTTTTCTGTTAGACATTCACAAGAAATAACTTCATTTTAATCGTGGATTTTTCAATTCACAGAAAAATCTTTCTATCAATATTCAATTGAGAATGTTTCCCTTTTCAAATTATTTCTGTTGTTCTAGTTAGTTTATTTCATTACTTTGTATATCATTCCATCCTCTCATAGAATATAATGGTTTTGACGGATGTGGAACAGAAATAATGTCAGCAGCAATCTGTCATTGTCAACTACGTATGTGTGTGCCAATGTTCATAAGTGAAAAATCAATTATCCCCTATTTTCCTATCGTAAGGGTATATAATTCCATTCGAAATCTAAATATAAGGAATACCCTATCTATTAAAAAAAGAATCATCCAAATCGAAGAACCCAGTACAAAGTTATGCCTGATAGAATCGGTTAACGGACCAGAATTCAGAGGGTGAGTGATCAATATCCTTCATTTTGCTACCCTTAGGGGTGGATTTCATCTTTTAAATTCGAATGGGACCACCTTCGAAGTACACCCTATCCACTGAAAAACAATTTTGATGGTGGAAGATAGAAGTATAACTCCAAAAATTGCAGATCATGAAACTTTGAGTATAAATATTAATGCATACCAAGATGAAATTCCTGTCAATCAAATCTTTCGAAAAATCGACTATAACAGCTTAGCTGCAGCCCCAATTGAAAAAAATTGGAAGTTCAGTAGATACAGATATGGTTTACCATAATTTTAAATCCAACATGAAAAACACCATAGACAATCTCTTTCTACTCCAATCCAGAGTTGTTAGAAAATCCAAGGAATGGTTCAATGAAATAATAAAATATACTATTGATGAACGTAATTTGGCTTAGATATATTTAAAATAAAAAAATTCACATAAAATATCAAGAGAGAAAGAAAAAAGAATATATCCTACATTAAAAGTATTACAGTGAATGGCATAGAAGAACAAAATAATATTGAAAATATTTTTAATGATTATTTCATCTCGAGTACTACTGATATTATCAAAGTTCTGCCCAATGATGAATATGATGTGTGTGAAATTTCTTTATTTGAAAATAGAGCAATTGACCCTGTAAGAGTTTTCAACAATTTTGCGAAGGTAACAATAACCAAGCTGAAAGTTGACATTCAAACAACAAAATAGGTTTTTAGAAGATGAAATTGACTTTAAATTAATAAAAAACACATTTCATGGTATTGGATTTCCTTTGTTGCAATGTATAAATACTTCCTTAAGTAACGGTTACTTTCCATCAAAATTAAAAATTTCTACAGTTATACCAGTTGAGAAAATTCCAGATACGAATAAGATTGAAGAACATAGACAGAGTAAAACGCTACCTTGTCCAGAGAAAATATTGGAGCTATGTACCTATAACCAACTAATGGGGTTTTTAGATGAACAAAAATTGCTTTGTCAAAATCAATCAGGATTTAGGCACGGGTATTCTTGTAAAACTGCCCTGCAAAAAGTAATAAATGATTTAAAATATTCAATTGATGCAGGAAAATCTATTGTTGTAGTATTTCTAGATCTACGCCGTGCATTTGAGGTAGTGAATAGAGATATACTATTAAAAAAACTCTACTTTGGTATCCGTGAGAAAACGTTATGGTAGTTTGAATCATATCTCACAACAACAAACCAAAGTCAATAAAGGTAAAAATCACATATAAATAACAACAATAGTGGACTCCCACAGGGTACTGTATTGCGTCCCATGTGTATGACCTACTATATCAGGAGAAGGATAAATGCAACATACACCCAGATGATACAGTTATATATATTTCAGGTGAAAACATTAACACATTAATCAATGAAATGAACGCTTAAACTCTTATCACCATTCAAATTGGTGCACTAATAATAAATTGGTAACCA
The DNA here is from genome assembly GCA_018342105.1 of Gonioctena quinquepunctata. Taxonomy (NCBI): domain Eukaryota; kingdom Metazoa; phylum Arthropoda; class Insecta; order Coleoptera; family Chrysomelidae; genus Gonioctena; species Gonioctena quinquepunctata. The sequence continues at coordinate 104,094 of JAFIRS010002145.1, forward strand.
ACCCGCAGAAATCAAAATATATGTTATTGAAAAGTAAAAAACATTTGAACCAACTAATCATAAATAATGTTCAATATAACAATTATGATTTAGAACAAGTTAGCAGCATAAAATACTTGGGTACAATCATAGATAAAAAACTTAATTTTAGCGAACATGTCAATTATATATTTTAAAAAATTTACAAGAAAACTGGATTTATGTATAGAATCAGTAAAAATTCAAGTCAATCCACAAATCATATGCAGTGCTCGTCTAAAGTCCGTTCCCCCCTATTAATTTTTGAACCACCTGGTATATCGCAACGAAATTTGGAGGGCTCAAATAGGAGATAAAAACCTACTTTTTCATGAAAAAATCACAGCTAAAAGTTTTGAAATAGCGGCTGAGCGCCATCTTCAATAATTTTTTCAAATAGACCAACAACAACAGTTTTTTCTAATACACTTTACTCCTAAATTCAATTGTTTTCGAAATATTAACGTTTGAAAAGTGACATTCCGGTTTAAAATGTTGTATGGATTTTGGTCACTTCCGGTAAAACATTTTGCTTAACTAAACGTTGTTATTAATTTGTAGTTGAATCTGATTTGTTGAAAATATAAACAGGATGTTCATAAAATCAGATGTGGAATCATCTGCGACTGAAAGATAAACTTTAGTCACTATCTTCCATCGTCAAGATAACCTCTTGTGGGGTATTCATGTTGAAAAGGGAAACATTCTCAATTGAATATTGATAGAAAGATTTTTCTGTGAGTTGAAAAATCCACGATTAAAATGAAGTTATTTTTTGTGAATGTCTAACAGAAAACAACTACTTCCCGGGCTAAAGCCACGCTGACATTGAACTACATCTGATAGATATTCTGAAAAGGCCCTAACTCGAAAAAAAAAATCTGAAATTGAAAATTTGCATTTTCATTCAGATAGTTATTTGATTTTCTATTCCAGTCTTAATTAAGAACTCATAAAGATGAATGAGGCAAAGAAGAATGTTTTCCAAAAGAGAGTACTCACCAGAAATCATTCGTAACATTGACGCAGGAGAGACATCGCATTCACTAGGTCTTCAATACATTTTTGTCGACGAAAATCTATTTCACGCTTCCACGATCATCAGGAAGACCGAAAGAAATGGGAAACACATTTTCAAGAAGCAATCTCACTTTGCAAAGATGGAAAAAGTTAGAATCATTTCTTTTGGAGAGACACTTTGAAATTAGTGTTTTCTGACATTAAAACCTGTCATGGGGTATGATAGATTGATTTGTTGAAAATATAAACAGGATGTTCATAAAATCAGATGTGGAATCATCTGCGACTGAAAGATAAACTTTAGTCACTATCTTCCATCGTCAAGATAACCTCTTGTGGGGTATTCATGTTGAAAAGGGAAACATTCTCAATTGAATATTGATAGAAAGATTTTTCTGTGAATTGAAAGATCCACGATTAAAATGAAGTTATTTTTTGTGAATGTCTAACAGAAAACAACTACTTCCCCGGCTAAAGCCACGCTGGACATTGAACTACATCTGATAGATATTCTGAAAAGGCCCTAACTCAAAAGAAAAAATCTGAAATAAAAAATTTGCATTTTTATTCAGATAGTTATTTGATTTTCTATTCCAGTCTTAATTAAGAACTCATAAAGATGAATGAGGCAAAGAAGAATGTTTTCCAAAAGAGAGTACTCACCAGAAATCATTCGTAACATTGACGCAGGAGAGACATCGCATTCACTAGGTCTTCAATACATTTTTGTCGACGAAAATCTATTTCACGCTTCCACGATCATCAGGAAGACCGAAAGAAATGGGAAACACATTTTCAAGAAGCAATCTCACTTTGCAAAGATGGAAAAAGTTAGAATCATTTCTTTTGGAGAGACACTTTGAAATTAGTGTTTTCTGACATTAAAACCTGTCATGGGGTATGATAGATTGATTTGTTGAAAATATAAACAGGATGTTCATAAAATCAGATGTGGAATCATCTGCGACTGAAAGATAAACTTTAGTCACTATCTTCCATCGTCAAGATAACCTCTTGTGGGGTATTTATGTTGAAAAGGGAAACATTCTCAATTAAATATTGATAGAAAGATTTTTCTGTGAATTGAAAGATCCACGATTAAAATGAAGTTATTTTTTGTGAATGTCTAACAGAAAACAACTACTTCCCCGGCTAAAGCCACGCTGGACATTGAACTACATCTGACAGATATTCTGAAAAGGCCCTAACTCAAAAGAAAAAATCTGAAATAAAAAATTTGCATTTTTATTCAGATAGTTATTTGATTTTCTATTCCAGTCTTAATTAAGAACTCATAAAGATGAATGAGGCAAAGAAGAATGTTTTCCAAAAGAGAGTACTCACCAGAAATCATTCGTAACATTGACGCAGGAGAGGCATCGCATTCACTAGGTCTTCAATACATTTTTGTCGAAGAAAATCTATTTCACGCTTCCACGATCATCAGGAAGACCGAAAGAAATGGGAAACACATTTTCAAGAAGCAATCTCACTTTGCAAAGATGGAAAAAGTTAGAATCATTTCTTTTGGAGAGACACTTTGAAATTAGTGTTTTCTGACATTAAAACCTGTCATGGGGTATGATAGATTGATTTGTTGAAAATATAAACAGGATGTTCATAAAATCAGATGTGGAATCATCTGCGACTGAAAGATAAACTTTAGTCACTATCTTCCATCGTCAAGATAACCTCTTGTGGGGTATTCATGTTGAAAATTGAGAATGTTTCCCTTTTCTAGTTGAATCTCTTGATGAATTCGACTAATAAGAGGCATAAAGAGAGTTTATTAAGGATAAACAGTACCGCTTACCGGAAAATCTCGAAAACGAATGTGTTCTGTAAATTCATAATCAAAACAAATTAGTTAGCTGAAAAATTATAATTTATTATTGAAGAAAACTGGATTTATGTATAGAATCAGTAAAAATTTAATTCAATCCACAAATCATATACAGTGCTCGGCTAAAGTCCGTTTCCCCCCTATTAATTTTTGAACCACCTGGTATATCGCAACAAAATTTGGAGGGCTTAACTAGGAGATAAAAACCAACTTTTTCATGAAAAAATCACAGCTAAAAGTTTTAAAATGGCGGCTGAGCGCCATCTTCAATAATTTTTTAAATAGAACACCCCGTATATTATTCCATTTTCGAAATCTGCTCATAATTCTCAACAGTTTTCTCCAATACACTTTACTCCTAAATTCAATTGTTTTCGAAATATTAACGTTTGAAAAGTGACATTCCGGTTTGAAATGAAGTATGGATTTTGCTAACTAAACGTTGTTATTAATTTGTAGTTAATCTCTTAATGAATTCGACTAATAAGAAGCGTAAAGAGAGTTTATTAAGGATAAACAGTACCGCTTACCGGAAAATCTCGAAGCCTACGAATGTGTTCTGTAAATTCACAATCAAAACAAATTAGTTAGCTAAAAAATTATAATTTATTATTAAATAACACTTTTATTTAACCCCAATAATTATTTCATCAAGTGTTTAATGTGGCCCCCTCCTGAATCTTGACAATAAAGTGCCCTATTAAAAATAGCTTCTCTCACGTTGATAAGAGTCTGTTCAACTATTTCTTCACATGTATCTATTATTCTGCGTTCCAACTCTTTTATTGTTTGATATTCAGTGTCGTAGATTCTTGAGTTCAGATACCCCCAGAGGAAAAAATCTAGAGGAGTAAGATCCGGAGATTTTGGTGGCCATGCTCTAGCCATGCGATCGAAATGGGGAGGTGCCCCATCCTGCTGAAATATGATTTCACAATTTTCAAACTCTTCCTGATTGTTTAACACAATTTGCCTTATTCGCGGTTCAATTTCAGTTTCTAAAAGATTTCTGTAAAGAACTCCTGTAAGATTGCCGCTGATGAAAATCGGTCCAACAACGCGATTGCCAAAAATCCCCGCTCAAACATTCACCTGTTTAGGAAACTGGGTATGTCTCTCTCTAAAAATATGCGGATTAGTATCGCTCCAGTATCGTACATTCTGTTCGTTGACTTTTCCATTAAGAAGAAACGTGCAATCGTCTGCGAAACATACACGTTTTAGGAAGCCCCGTTCTCCTTCAATTGTTCTTGTTAACCACTCACAAAATTCAACCCTCCGGTCTGGATCATCCTCCGTGAGAGCATGCAGGATTGTCATTTTATAGGGATGAATCTTTTGTTTTTTTAGGACTCTTTGGACACTTTCTGAACTTACTCCACAGAATTCAGCAACTGCAGACGTCGACTGAGTCGGATTGATTACCATTTTAGCAATGATTTCAACCTTTTTTTCTTCTGAAAGAGGCGGTCTTCCTGATCTTGGAGCATCTTTCAGCGTACCAGTTGCTTGGAGCTTATTTAAAAGTTTCCGCAAATATCACCTCGAAATAGGATTCTCGGGAAATCTATCATTAAACATACGGACCGCTAGATGATAATTTCTTCCAGCTTCTCCAAATATCAAAACTGCTTCAAATTTATCGTCTTAACTACGAGCCATGATCACACTTTTCATAAAAGGATTTAGGCACTCAACGGACTATTTGACAGTTAGCAGTTCAGTTTGACAGTAAACAAGATGTTACCGCGACAACGATTTTTTCCAATGCGAACTTGATTGCAAGCAACATTAGTGTTTTTGGTTGGGTTTGAAATGACCAAAATGTCACTTTTCGAACGTTAATATTTCGAAAACAATTGAATTTAGGAGTAACGTGTACTAGAGAAAACTGTTGAGAATTATGAGCAGATTTCGAAAATGTATAATGATATACGGGGTGTTCTATTTGAAAAAATTATTGAAGATGGCGCTTACTCACTTTTGGCTGTTATCTCCTATTTAAACCCTCCAAATTTCGTTGCGATATACCGGGTGGTTCAAAAATTAGCAGGGGGGGAACGGAATTTAGACGAGCACTGTATAAATGTATCACTAAGCCACATTTCGAATATTGTTCTTCAATTCTGTTCATTTGCCAAGAGGGTAATATGAATAAATTAAAATTCTACAAAATAGAGGTATGCGTTTACTACTATAGGATGTAATAGATACGTGAGAATATCCTATATGTAAAATCAACTTAACTGGCTATGTGTCAAAAAATATGTGATTCTTGAAACATTAATGTTCATATATAAACTACTAAACAATAAGCTCCCAGAATACTTATCTGCAAACTTACAATTTAGGCATAACATACATAACTACAACACTCGACAAAAGAACCATATACATATAGTTCCAACAAACTTAATGGGCACAAAAAAAAGTATGTTTGACGCAGGAATGGGCATATATAATAATCTTCCACAAACAATCAAATCCTCGATAACGATGAATTTATTCAAACTAAATGTAATAACTTGCCTCAAAACATTTGTACCCTATCTGTTTTTTCATTATAATTTATATAACAGCAGGAATAGTTTTCTTCTGATACTACCACTTTAGTTTTTTAGTTTCTTAGTTATAAGTTATAGTGAATATACTTTATTCCCATGGTTATATATTTTTGTCATGATTGATGGTATTATTTATACCCATGATTGATTGTATTGTATTGTATTTCATTTAACAAATGCTATTAAACGAATATTATTAATGAAAACGTCTCCAAATTTCGCAATTGAAGGGTATTTCGATAAATATTCCACTTTATCATATCTGTAATATGCCTTTCGGATTTTCCCAGAAAAAAATAACCGAATCGACCCCAAACCTACATTTCTCACCCACACTCTGTCGAAATAAAACAAGCGCCGCCCCGAATTATCATCATCCGCAATAACTTTCGGGGGCATTATGCCAGCCGGAAAATTAATTTCCCAAATGTAAACGACAAAAACAATAAACGACGGCTAGAAACTGACACGCTTTTGAATAACTGCTGTAAAATTTTAATTCATTTCGTGTATGCGCTTGAAAACTTTATGATTTACTATCGTTTAATTCAAGTGGGTGAATATTAGCCGGGTAACAAGCGTGTTGAATGTGTGGCGAATTTTTCCCGCGCGTACACTTCCAGGGAGGGAGGATTATCCGTTGGAAATTTACAATTCGTTTGTATGCGGAGTTCATCACTTTCAATTTCGCGATATTCGTAACCAGATGGGTTTTACCTAATATTTCATAATTCGCTCAAAGCTACTTTCACCCAAAAAATCAATATTAATAAAATAAGAGTATGAGAATGATAACACTGCCCATAGAGACTGGGGTTTCCAGGGGTCCTATATTTTTCATCATTTTTATCAAAGACGTACCAAATTATCTGAATGCTCAGACGGTGACTTTATGACACTACAATTTTAAATATCAGCCAAGATATAAGTGAGCTAAAACATACAAATATTGATTTAGTGATTTATTCATTCATTCAAAACAGTTGTAGTTACAGTAATGTTAGGTGTCTAGCAGGTACAAGTATGAAAATGAAATACAATTAACTTCGATAAACACTAAACGAATACTTATATTAAACAAAAAAACCAAGTGAAGTGGAATAGATAAGAAATAAAGGCACAAAGTCATATTCACAAAGGAATCAATATAAATTGATACACAATTCGTAGACCACAAGCAAAAAACAACTACTTTCCTGGCAAATACCACGCAGAACGTTGAATGATATCCACCTGAAAATCTATGCAAACTTCCATAGAAATTGAAATTGATTGCTGATGTCTCTTTCTGATAAGTTCGATTATGTTTAATTCATGTCGGGTCCGCCTAACAATCCGCATACCGGTTTCGAGCTTTTGGCCCTCATCAGTACGGAGTAGTCACCAGTCAGAGATCCGGAGAGCTCTGGCCGAAGCAAGACCCAACATAAACAAAATCACCATCAAGCTTACATCATCTTTAGGTACGCCGGAAAAAGTTACTTTCAACCGGCGGTACCTAGTGACAGAAAGAAACTTCCATACATTTCCCATAACTCAATAGGATTCCAAAAATAAAATTCCATCTCAGTAGGAGTGGCTGAATGCCCAACTGACAAACAAAAAATACAAGTGAAGTGGAATAGATAAGAAATAAAGGACCAAATCCATCTTCACAAATGAATCAATATAAATTGATACACAATTGGTAGACCACAAGTGAAGTTTGCATAGATTTTCAGGTGAATATAATTCAACGTTCTGCATTTTATTTGCCAGTAAATGGTTGTGTATCCTTTGTGAAGATGAATTTGTGCCTTTATTTCTTATATATTCCACTTCACTTGGCTTTTTTGTTTAACATACATGCCAGTCGGGCATTCAGCCACTCCTACTGAGATGGAATCTTATTTTTAGAATTCTATCGAGGTAGGGGAAATGTATGGAGTATTTATTTCTGTCACTAGGTACCGCCGGTTGACGTTTACTTTTTCCGGCGTACCTAAAGATGATGTAAGCTTGATGGTGATTTTGTTTATGTTGGGTCTCGCTTCGAGCAGAGCTCTTTGGATCTCTGACTGGTGACTACCCCATAGTGATGAGAGCCAAGAACCTGAAACCGGTATGCGGATTGTTAGGCGGACCCGACATGAATTAAACAGAATCGAGCTTATCAGAAAAAAACATTTGCAATCAATTTCCATTTCTATGGTAGTTTGCATAGATTTTCAGGTGAATACCATTCAACGTTCTGCGTGGTATTTGCCAGAAAAGTAGTTGTTTTTGGTTTGTGGTCTACCAATTGTGTATCAATTCCTTTGTGAAGATGTCTTTGTGCCTTTATTTCTTATCTATTCCATTTCACTTGGCTTTTTTGTTTAACAAACATGCCAGTCGGGCATTCAGCCATTCCTACTGGGATGTAATCTCATTTTCAGAATCCTATCGAGGTAGTGGAAATGTATGGAGTGTTTCTTTCTGTCACTAGGTACCGCCGGTTAGATGGAACTTTTTTCGGCGTACCTAAAGATGATGTAAGCTTGATGGTGATTTTGTTCATGTTGGGTCTCGCTTCGGCTAGATCTCTCCGGATCTCTGACTGGTGACTACTCCGTACTGATGAGGGCCAAAAGCCTGAAACCGGTATGCGGATTGTTAGGCGGACCCCACATGAATTAAACATAATCGAGCTTATCAGAAACAAACATTTGCAATCAATTTCCATTTCTATGGAAGTTTGCATATATTTTCAGGTGAATATCATTCAACGTTCTACGTGTAGTTGTTTTTCGCTTGTGGTCTACCAGTTGTGTATCATTTCATATTGATTCCTTTGTGAAGATGACTTTGTGCCTTTATTTCTTATGAATATTTATATATATTATTGGTGATAGGAGTTGAGTATTGTTTTTCTCAGTTATTTTGAAAGAGTTTAAAGTAGTAAAGATATCTAGGTTGCTACAATATTTTTGAAAGAATCGTACATTCTAGTGATAGGGGAATTTTTGCCCAAATTTGTGTTATAACTCTGACTGACGAGTAATTGTCTATTTCTGGTGTTTCTTTGAGAAACATGATAAAAAATCAATGTTACTAGATTGAGTGAGTTGTAATAGTTTGTAATATTTTACAAGCTATTATTCAACTTGCTTCGGTCGTATGTCATTCTGTCATTCTTTCCGGTTCAAAATTTGTAATAAATTTTTTAAGCACTTGCCGACATCCGATTGAACTGAAATTTGGCAGGTGTTCATAATTCCGGTAACAATGCATTATAATTTTTTTTTAGGAAAAAAAACAAAATGGCGGCTCTAAGATGGCGGACGAGTTTTGTTATTATGGTACGATTCGATTCAAAATTGGTATGTGAGGGTTTTCGGGGACGGAGATTATAAATTTTTGTTCAGATTTCATGAAATCAAAATGTCAGCTCCAAGATGTGTTTATGGTCCGCTTTTATTCTAAATTGGTATGTGGCGGTTTTCGGGGTCGGAGATAATAATTTTTTTATCAAATTTCACAAATTGAAGATGGCAGACGAGTTTTGAAATTATGGCCCGATTCGATTAAAAATTGCAGAGGTATGTCGTGGTTTTTGGGGTCGGAGATTATTAACCTTTTCAAAGACAAGCTTTCATTCAAATGCATCAAGAAGTAAAAAATAGTCGCTGTGGATGTGTGACGTAGGTTATTCCGTGAGTTATAGATTCAAAAGCTTGTAGCTTTTGTATTCGAACTGAAAACTTTGCGCGCAAGCTTTTGAATCTATAACTCACGAAACCTACGTCACACATCCAAAGCAATAATTTTTTTACTTTTTAGTTCATTTGAATGAAAGCTTGTCAATAAAAAGGTTTTCTATTAATTATCAAAGATTAAGAATAAATCAGTAATCATCCTTCGTTGTTCAAGAAGCTGTATCTATAGTGATGGCAAATTTCAGTTATGCCTGCAGTGACATAAATTGTTGTTATTTTGAAGTGCAGAAATCTCACAAATTCATTCTGAGTTCTTTCTAATTGCAATGTATGTATATTATTATACTGTGGGTTCCATATGACACTGCCAAAATGTATCTTGCTGCAAACAAAGGCAAAATAAATAGATTTGATTACCGCCTCATTATCGAAGTCTTTGCATATTCTACAGAAAAATCATCAATTTTAACTGCAGGAATTGATTACATAATTAAAATGATAATTTAAAGTCAATTCTGTATCAAAATATGGTCCAATATATTTGATTTGATCCACTCTCTTGATGATGTTAGTACCAAAGGAATATTGGAAATTTACCGGTACATTGTTTCTGCAGAAAGATATATATGCACATCTACTAATATTTAGTTTCAGTTTGTTGCGGTTGCAGTATTCTGAAAATGTATTGAGATCTTCTTAAATTTTTTAGCAGTCCTTGACTGTTTTTAGTTTTCTGAAGATTTTCAACTCATCGGTATGTAGAAGTATTTGTGAATGCTTGACGCAGTTTTTCAAAACGTTTATAAACACTGGCAACATCAGAGGCCCTAAGTCCCGAGGTTATCACAAAGGGAGTGGATCTGTCCATTCACGTGCACGAGATGACTTCCATTGTGTAGATACGAGGAGAGCCATCTAAGGAGATCTCCTTGTATACCGATTCCAGCAAGTTTTGAGATAAGGAGGTTGTGGTCGACTTTGTCAAATGCCTTACCGAAATCAGTGTACAGCGAATCAAACTGTGCTCGATTTTCTAATGCTTTCGAAAGGTAGTCTGTGTATATTAGTAGATTGGTTTCAATGGCACTTTTGGAGAAAAAACCATGCTGGCATTCTATAGTTGATGGCTTGATACAATGAAACTTGGTGTCATAAACGATGCTTCCGAACAATTTGCTATTTTTGCTTATGAGCTTCTAGTGTGGAGCCACTCCGCAGAAAGTGGAAAAATCTTCAAAATCCAGAAAAAAGTTGTAAGTATTATTGGGTATCAGCGATCAATGCAAACAGCACTTTGAAAAGCTCAATATCCTAACTCTACCATCAGCATTCCTTTCACAATGTATCATGTATGTGAAGAAAAATGAGACTTCATTTTCCTCCAACTCATCCAACCTGTCTGATGACATCAGAAACAAAAAATATTTGACATTTCGTACAACCGGCTGTAAAAACTCAGTAACCAGCTTATCTGGGTACTTTTTGAAAACCTCATAAATAAATAAGAGGAATAAAATAAACAAAATGAGCCATCACTACGTAAACATTCTTTATTTCTTTGAATAATCATAATGAAATACTAGACTTCAACACAATTTCAACAGACATAAAATCCATTTAAAAAAACGATTGGCCATCTCAACCGGCATATCCAGGGAAGATGGTCACAGTATTGACCTGTATAGGTACAGATACTATTTAATTATATCAAAATGGTGTGTATACAATAACAAAACATAACAAATTATGAATTTCAAATAATAAAAAAATTATATCATGTAATATGCATTTTGCAGCAAAATAAGGAGAGCAGATATAGATTCAGTACATTGAAGTCTTCATATTTCAAATATTTTTTAAATAGGATTTTGTAGCATACCAGTGTAATTATATTATTTATTCAATCAAAGGTCAATTCACATAAACACACATACATGTATAGGTAACACAAACAGATCGATAACAAAGCTTCTTGGAGAGCTTGTTTGTGAAATAAGTTTATTGATATAATCTATAACAAGTATTAACAACAATACATTTTTTGTTTATTTCATATAATATTTCCAAATTCCACCGGAAAAAGGTCTGAAAAGTTGAAAACTTGTGGTTATAATATTTCAGTTCGAAATAAAGTTCAATAGGCTTGAAAAGGGAAACATTCTCAATTGAATATTGATAGAAAGATTTTTCTGTACATTGAAAAATCCACGATTAAAATGAAGTTATTTTTTGTGAATGTCTAACAGAAAACAACTACTTCCTCGGATAAAGCCACGCTGGACATTGAACTACATCTGATAGATATTCTGAAAAAGCCCTAACTCAAAAGAAAAAACCTGAAATTGAAAATTTGCATTTTTATTCAGATAGTTATTTGGTTTTCTATTCCAGTCTTAATTAAGAACTCATAAAGATGGATGAGGCAAAGAAGAATGTTTTCCAAAAGAGAGTACTCACCAGAAATCATTCGTAACATTGACGCAGGAGAGACATCGCATTCACTAGGTCTTCAATACATTTTTGTCGACGATAATCTATTTCACGCTTCCACGATCATCAGGAAGACCGGAAGAAATGGGAAACACATTTTCAAGAAGCAATCTCACTTTGCAAAGATGGAAAAAGTTAGAATCATTTCTTTTGGAGAGACACTTTGAAATTAGTGTTTTCTGACATTAAAACCTGTCATGGGGTATGATAGATTGATTTGTTGAAAATATAAACAGGATGTTCATAAAATCAGATGTGGAATCATCTGCGACTGAAAGATAAACTTTATAGTCACTATCTTCCATCGTCAAGATAAATCTCTTGTGGGGTATTCATGTTGAAAAGGGAAACATTCTCAAATGAATATTTCTGTGAATTGAAAAATCCACGATTAAAATGAAGTTATTTTTTGTGAATGTCTAACAGAAAACAACTACTTCCCCGGCTAAAGCCACGCTGGACATTGAACTACATCTGATAGAGGTTTATCTTGACGATGGAAGATAGTGACTATAAAGTTTATCTTTCAGTCGCAGATGATTCCACATCTGATTTTATGAACATCCTGTTTATATTTTCAACAAATCAATCAATAGGCTTGTTCCGTGATTTTGTTTTAATCATATCTTCACAGTATTTTTTATTCTAACTATGCCCTCAAAATTTCAAATGAATATTTGTTTTCCTTTCCGAGATATAAGCGATTAAATTTACAATAAAATTAAAATACGGCGGGCCACGCTCATCCGTTTGTGACGTCACTATACGCAACTTCCCGTCCCAGCGGCCAGTGAAAGTAGCTTTTTGATTCATTCGTTCTTTGATATCTGGTGTATTCGATGGAAATAGGATTTAGCAAAGCTGACTGGTAATCTTCCTGCAGTTGATATGTTTATGATTATGAACTATTTTGATAATAATATGTCAATACAGAAATGGGGGGAATAAAGTACAATATATGTGTATTTGTAGGCTTGCTATCGGCTTTGCTCCTTTAACTTCTGTTCTTTTGTAGATAAAACAGATGGTGGCCTCACTAACTGGACATATTTTGCTGCCAACTATTCTTCAAGGTGTTTAAAACCTTTATCTACCATGACATGTGCTGCATCTTTAAATAAATTACTCCTCAACAATAATTGTATCTGTAATTCTTTCGCAAAAACCTTTCGATGTATGGGAAATTGAGCCATCAGGTGCGCAGCCTATTAAATATTTTAAAGTATTAAAACCCGTATATTGAGTAAACGAGAAGGACTGATGAATTGGATTACTTGGTTTTTGAATAGATACTTCAAAACAATATATTATGCACTGTACTTTTTTGTATCTATGTTCAAATGGAATCGAGAGTTATTAAGTAGTTTTTCACTGAACAAAAGGCTATAGGAATATAGCCAATAATGGAATACATTTTTGTATTATGGAACATACTTATGTAAATGAAAAGCAAAAGTGGTCAGCTAAGATCCTGTAGAATGTATCTACTTTGATTTTACAAATATTTTAAGTTTCGAAATGTTGCACTTTTGAGACAACGCATCTCTATAATAAACAAATAATTATCTATTGAGGAACTTTGATGAGATTCAAGCGGCAACGGAATTTCTTGTTTGTTTTTTTATTTGCTTCTTTATATTTTTTCTGATTTACGTTTCTTGCTCGTCGTTAGAACTGAGTCGATAGTTTGTTATTGAACAGCTTTGGATCTCCTTGGTGGTATCAAATTAGCTTGGACTCCTCGATGGGATGAAGCGCGCTCCTGATAAGCTCCTTCCTCTTCAATTACTTCTAAGTGACTATTGTTTACTTTCTGTTACAATTGCAACGCGATTAAATAAATAGGCATATTTCTATCCAACATACTGATTTATCACTTTTGAAAAATTAGCCTGTTCTTTTGTTTTCATTGCTATCTGAAATCATAAAAAAAACATATAACAGAGGCTCAAAATTATACAAGAATATCCAACAGTGACCGGTCTCATAATTTGCCGAATTTCCACGTAATAATTTTCCCATAATAGCTTTCAGTTTTTTTTTTCTGATCATAATCGAGGGTTAGAAGTATATAAAGCTGGGCGTTTTTTTGGCAATCAAAAATATGGGAACTACCTAGGTTCCGATTTGATAGTTTTTATATAAAGGTTATTCTCTGTCCTCTTCAACCTGAATTTGGATACAAATATATTATAAACTGATAACTGTTTATACTATGAAATAAACTCATAATAAAGTGATCCTCACAACAAAATCTCTTGCCTTTGTCGGATACAAAATCAGATCTCCGCATTGCACGTTGCCATGCTCTTGTTAAGTTTTGATGGGGTGGCCAACAAATAAATAATTTTTCTGGAGCGCTTATACTTGTATCTTTGCATTATGGCACTATGCAATACTTGAAATTCTTCTTGCACTCATATTGAATTAAACTGAACACTATGCAAAATAAGCCAGAAAAAAACACTTGTCGCGCCGGAGTTCTTGTGCGTATAGTGACGCAGCGTTTAGCCATGCCCCCTTTCTCATGCGGCCCTATTCATAATTTATTTTTAGGCACTAAGTGCGAATAATTCTGATTTTTTGTAGATACATACGATTTTATTACAAATGTCAATTTGTGAAATAAAAAATTATTCAGAATAAACCTATTGGAGGCATTATGTCAATCAATTCATGAGAAAAGGTGTGTGGTTTGCTGGATTTGAAGAGTGGTATTGATATCATTTATTGAAATATGAAAAGATTAGTGAAAAACTTAGTGATTTTTCGATGCGACCTAGTTTTGTTCTTATTTCAATAAGTAACATGCCAAAGTCTATTAAAATTGTTATTAACTGACATACAAAAAAAAATCATCGAATATCTAATGATTTTTTGGCTTGAGGTAGTTCCGCCACGAGACAGTTGAATTAGGAAATTATTTTCGACGGAATCAGAAAATTTCAAACGACTTTTCGATTTGAAACGCGAAAAAAAGGTTTTTTGAAGGGGGGCACTTGCCCCTCCAATCCTCCAATTTCTTGTTATAGAAAGTCGGCGACTCAAAAAATTGATGTCCCCGAAAAGCGCAGCAAAAAAAAGTTTTCAGACCCGGGCCCCCCCTGCCCCCCTCACTAGAAATCATACGTCATGGGAAAAAAATATCGTTTTTCGATAAAACTTCAATAGACTTTTTTGTAGTACTCTTCTTGAAATTGTTTTTTTTGGGGGAAGAGGGGGTATCGTTAAAATCGATGGGGTCAACTAGGAGAAGGAGTTTTTTTTCGCGTTTTGACACTCAAATGGTCCCCCTTCCTTCTTTAAAAAGTCCCCTGGCACAATCCGCCTTTCTCTTCGACCCCCTCACTAGGCTGTGCGCTTCCCCGTATTTTGAATAACGAGAGTAGTTTTGATTATATCTGTCAAACTAGATGGTCAATCACTTTGATTTTTTTTTCACAATATCTGTGATATCCTGCTCTAGCTCCTCCTCGTTTTTCATAAACTTCTTAATTTTAGTACTAACGGTAGAATTAAAAATGTGATGTTCCCCGTGGACTATTTTGAATAACGAGAGTAGTTTTGATTATATCTGTCGAACTAGATGGTCAATCACTTCGATTTTTTTTCACAATATCTGTGATATCCTGTTCTAGCTCCTCCTCGTTTTTCATAAACTTCCTAATTTTAGTACTAACGGTAGAATTAAAAATGTGATGTTTGTCCATATGTTACGTGTTAATTGAGTCAACTTCAATTATATATATCTCGGGTTGGGGATGGTGAAACTTGTTAAAATTATGTATAGAGGTGTTGTTCACATGTTCCACAATACGTATGCCAAATTTTAATAATTTCCTAATTCAACTGTCTCGTGGCGGTACTACCTTAAAGTGTTTTTGATTGCAAGCATTTTTTTGTACATATTATTACCAATATTCAAAGTTCAAATGAGTATAAATAACCAAGTTCCATTACAATCATCTTCAAATGCATTTCTGAATCAAGATGAAAAAAAAAATATTTGACGGGAAACATCTATTACTATAGAAATAATTGAGGCATCCATGCCCCTCTGAATCCCCCACCCCAGAGACACCACCCTGATTTTTTCAAATGAAACTATAGGTAAAAGAGATAACTCATTTGGTAGAAATTCCAATTCTGATAACAAACATTTCCATTTTTCAGAATACGTTCATTAGTTTTTGAGATATTATATTTACGACGACGACGACGAACATTCAAGGAAAATTTTCAAGTTAATATTTACCTGATCATAACCCCAACTACCTTCATATAGTCGAGTAATAAAAGTATAGTGAAGTTTTCATCTAAATCTAGTGTCTGGAAGGTAGGCTTTACCCACATAAAATGATGTGAGATTAATTGTGGGAAGTACCTGTATTTTCGAGTCATTCTTTCATAATGTTGATATTGAATTCGATTGTTTATTTCAGATATTTCCAATATTATGCATTATACATTATATATTTTTCCACAGCTCTGTATAGAAAATATATATTAAAAATTACTGCTCCTAAAATAGTTCCTTGTGGTACGCCATTTTCTATTACTCGGAATTCACTGAATGGATTGTTTATTTTGATGCACTGAAGTATAATTTGAATAACTTGCGTTGATTTCCTGTAATTCCCATATCTTCAATTAGTTCTAGTAGTAGCATATGGCTCACCGTGCCAAAGGCTTCAGATATATAAATAAAAGATTGCATCTTGAACAGACATACCTTCACGAAACCAAAATTGTTTTCTGAGAGTAATCTATAATCAGAGAGATACTCAGTAAGACGTAGCTGTAGAATTTTTTTACATTTTCGTGGTCGCTAATTTTATAGATTGAAATTACAATAGTGTTCTCAAATATTTCCTTGAATATGCATGTAGTTACAGTTTCTTTGTTGATGAAAGCTAATGAAGTGCTTTGATATTGAATCATTGGTCTATTTGAGGATTTCTCATTCAATTCCATCCATTCCCGGTTTTATTATTTTTGAGAGATATGATTACCATACTGTCTGTAATAAACATTGAATTTCTCATACCCATTCTTTTAGCATTTTCATAATGAGGCTTTGTGAGTTTCATTACTCATTATTGTTTTTATAGTAGTATTCGTTTTTTTGTAAACTTAGATTATCCACAGTGTTTCAAAGGCATTTTGTATTTTTTGCATTACTTTTTTTCTATAATAATCACTTTTGCTCTGTATCAGGATAAGAAATTTTTATGTCATTATTTGACAGATCTTTCAAATGATTCTGATACATTTGATCCTTTTTGTTGATTGATTGAATTAGTTTCAATGCAATGTGGATAACTCCATATCCGTTTCAAAATATATTATGTCCCTTCCTGAGCGTCAATAATTCCATAATACTGTCATAACTCTATGCATCCCCTTGTAAATTATCTCCTGGTCCCCCAACTAACCAACCCTGGGGATGCCTCTGGCGCTCGAACTATGAACCGCGTGTTTCATCATGGCCTCAGGTAGGGCAGAGTGCATTCACAGAGGGATGCACATTGCAGCAACGCTTGTACCCCGCTATTCACAAAAACGGATCTCTTTGTTATCGTAGTTATTGAATAAAATGACAACAGTGGCGATTCCATCCATCCTAATTACCAGAACAATGGCCGGCGGTCATATTAAAGATTTACCGATGATTGATTAGTCGATGATGCGCTTGGAAAATTAGGGGTATACTTTTTAGATATTGTGCGATTTGATCATCAAATATAAATATATATATATATATATATATATATATATATATATACATATATATATATATATATATATATATATATATATTTTTATATATAGTTTAGTAGAAAAGGTAGTAATTGCTGACTGTTATGTATTCAATGTTTTAGTATTACATCCTGTATGGGATATCAGATATAGATGTTGTCAGACAACTGTCATTGATATCTTGTATGACTTGTACAAAAAGTATTAAAACTAAAAGCCAGTGGAAAGTACAAAGCCTCTGTTATTACTAAAATCAATCCAGAGGTAAATATCTAGTTACATCACACATGCACTCCGAATATGGGGAAAACACTTTTCTTACGTGTTTTTGCCTCCTGAACACGAATCCGGAAGAAAATCGGCGGTTCATACGTTCAGGTTAATCGCTTTTTCGAAATAAATTTCAAGCACCGTTCTCGACAAAACTCACTCAAATGCCTCCTTCTTTTACAGCATAAACAATACCCTACATCATTTTTGTACTTTGCACAAAATATCGTCGTTTTTATCGAAAAAGATCCTCCTTCTTACACAGTCCGATTCATTTATTACCAACATGAAAAATTAAAAAAGGTAATAAATGTCATCTGTCAAAGAAATTAGAATTGTTCATTTGCAACTGTAAAAGAAGGAGGATTTTTTCGATAAAAACGACGATATTTTGTGCAAAGTTGTGCCGAAAATAAGTGATTTAGGGTGTATTGTTTATGATGGTAAAAAGAAGGAGGCATTTTGAGTGAGTTTTGTGCGAGAAAACGGTGCTTGAAATTTATTTCGGAAAAAGCGATGTAACTCTGAAACAGTATGAGACCGCCGCATTTTTCTTCCGGATTCGTGTTCAGGAGGCAAAAACACGTAAGAAAAGTGTTTTCCCCATATTCGGAGTGCATGTGTGATGTAACTAGATATTTACCAATCCAGAGATACTAAACATTATATGGTGGCAGCGAAAAAGCGCGCTGGATTTCAGTGAAAAATACGCCAATTGAATTGAAACTTTGAGAGTCCAATCGGTTGATTTTTGTAATATTGAAAGATAATATTACTGAAAATAATTCAAGATGGCTCCTGATGGTATTAAAAACCGCGGTGAAATGGATTTCAAAGGAGACATATCATCCAATTGGAAACTGTGGAAGCAAAAATTCCATTTCTATCTGCTAGCCACAGGAAAGAATCAGAAAGCTAATGATGTCAAAATAGCTTTGCAGTTGAATTTCTTAGGTAATGAAGGAATTACAATATACAATACTTTCGAATACGAAACGAATGAAGATAAGAATCATATTTAGACAATTTTGAAGAAGTTTGATAGCTACTGCATCCCGATTAAAAATCTTGTTTATGAACACTATAAATTTTTCAAACGTGACCAAATATTGGGCGAGACTGTTGATCAATTCCTAACAGCGCTCAGACAATTAGCTTCAACATGCGAATTCAAAGAAAAAGACACACTCATGCGTGATAGGTTGGTGTTAGGTATTCGGGACAAGCGAATCCAGGAAAAACTCTTGCAAAATTCTGATCTAAAATTTCCAGACGCAATTAATATATTCCGATCAATGGAAAATAGTGCCATAACCCAGAAGGAAATATCCAAGGAGCAGAATTTACCAGAATGTGCTATCAAATTTGACTCCTCCAAATATAAGCAGTGTACAGTTCCACCACCAGGAAATTTTGTGAAGAAATATTCGTCTGCAGTAAGTTTCAACCAGAAGAAAGGTAACAATTTCTACTGTAATAGATGTGGACAATATCATCAAGATCAACGTAAGAAGTGTCTAGCTATTCAAAGGTACTGTAGCAAATGTAAACAGAAAGGTCACTATCGGAAATTTTGCAAAAATAAAGCTGTTCATGATATCGAAGAAAATGAAATTCCAAATGACGATGATGGTGAAGATGACGACGAAAATATTGTTTGGAAAATAACAAAAACTAATGTTCATGCAATTGAGTGGTATGAAATTTTGAAAATCGAAGAGATTGGTACAAAACTCAAAATTGATACGGCAAGCCAAGTCAATACCCTCAATTAGAGTGACTTTAAAAAACTTCATATTAGTGAAGATAAACTAATGAAAACAAAAGTTAATCTGTCCTCATATTCTGGACATAAAATAGACATTTTCGGTGAGATTAAGTTGAAATGTGCTTTTAATGGACATAATATTATCTTATTCTATGTGTTAAAATCGCAAACTCCTTGTTCAATTATTGGACTTACGCAGCATATGAACTGAAAATCATTGAGAATAATGATGAACATAAGTATAATATTAAAAGTATTAAAACTAAAAGCCAGTGGAAAGTACAAAGCATCTGTTATTACTAAAATCAATCCAGAGATACTAAACATTATACTGACTAGTTTGGATACAAAATAGGAAGGTTTTTTGGGTGAAGCAGCAAGCAAAACGTGTACTCTTTCAACACTATAATTCCGATAGTTCAACAGTGGATACTTCAGGGAAGCTACAAAAAACAATTAAAAATAGTACATTTTAATGGAGAGAGAACCACTAAACAACAGTACTTATGTGCTGATGAGATTAGATAGAATTTTCATGGTATTTTCTATAACAACTATCATCTATATGTTTCCGAAGTATCATTTAGTTGATTCCTTATCAACAATAATATTACCGTTTGTGCATTTGTTTAAAAAAAACGTAATGTTCACCACTTTTCCACAAAATTTTCAATTGTTAGACGTTCTTTATTGTTGATTTATTCTTCATTGACATATGTAATCATAATGTGCATTATTTATATCTCAATTCTTACATCCATAGCATCTGATCTCATCAACACAGTGAGTACTGTTGTTACGTGGTTGGTTCTCTATCCTTTAATTTTTACTTGTTTTTTGTAGCTTCCCTGAAGATGACAGTATCCACTGTCGAAGTATCGGAATTATAGGGTTAAAAGAGTTTTGCTTGCTGCTTTACCCAAAAAACAAAATATATATATATTTATATATATATATATATATATATATATATATAAAAACAAAAAAAAAAAAAAAAAACAAAAAACAAAAAACAAAAAAAAAAAAAAAATATATATATATTTATATATATATATATATATATATATATATAGGCAGTGCATGCGTAGGTAAATGCTGCATACTGTCATATTGGTTTGACCCACAGAAAGTATTTAGTTCCGTATTTTAACCTATTTGATCACAAAATTTCAATTGAAAGCATGAGACTTTACACTAATCTGTAGAACTCGCCTCTTTCACCAAAATTGTCCGGGGAAAAAATAATACGACCACTTATTCTGGCAATCAAAGTACCCTGCACGGTTCTTATGGAATAATTGATAAAAAACCTTTTCGAAGACAAGCTTTTATTCGAATGCACTGACAGTAAAAAATAGTTGCTTTGTATGTGTGACGTAGCTTATTCCGTGAGTTATAGATTCAAAAGCTTGCCTCGCAAAGATTTCAGTTCGAATACAAAAGCGACAAGCTTTTGAATCTATAACTCACGGAATAACCTACGTCACACATCCAAAGCAACTATTTTCAACTTTTTAGTGCATTTGAATAAAAGCTTGTCTTTAAAAAGGTTTTTTATTAATACACTTATTTTGTGCTTTTTAGCTTTAATCTATGCATTTTTGTTATCATGAGGCCTTTTTCCTGTAAGTTCTGAGCTATCTAGTCCCTCAATGAGGGCACCATCTAAAGTTTAACTCATCCGCCATCTTGGAGTTGCCATCCTGAATTTTTCAATTTTGACAAAACAATCATAATCTCCGACCCTAAAAACCCCGATATACCAATTTTGAATCGAATCGGGCCATAATTACAAAACTCGGCCGCCATCTTGAATTCGTGAATTTTGATGAAAAATTCATAATCTTCGACCCCGAAAACCCATCAGCCATCTTGGAGCCGCCATTTTGATTTTATGAATTTTGAGGAAAAATTAATAATCTGAAAACCCCCATATACCAATTTTTAATCATCGAATAGGACCATAAACCTTAATTCCGTCCGCCATCTTGGATCGCCATTTTGTTTTTTCTATAACAAAAACTCCATGAGCCGCCATTTCAATTTCATAAATTTTGACAAAAATTCATAATCTCCGACTCTGAAAACTCCTCACAAACGCCATTATCAGACCGGTGTCGAGGGTCCCAAAAAATTAAAAATGTAATATAGGTATAGTTTCCCCAATATCAATTGCAGAAGCATAAAAGAGTCTTGCGGCGAAATCCTGTGAGCAGCAGTGGCGGAGATAACTAATTTTATTTAGATATTTTAAGATTTTAAAAATACTTCATAAATAATGAAAAATGAAAAACAATTAGAGACAAGCTTTTATTTATACAAATACATTAAGACAGAAAAATAATTTCTTTCATTGTTTGATGTAGGTTATTATTATATCCTAAACCGTATTTCGATCGGCACACACCAAGACCATAGACGCTACTGGTTTTTAATCTTTCAGAGCTATTAAAACGCAAATATAACGCGTGATTTATGACCTCCCATCGTATAGACACACCTGCCAGCATTGATGTCCGACTTGATTGGCCCAGACGAATCGGTTGTAGAATAGACAGCCGTCACTCAAGTCCACGTTGACTATCGGCTCTTTTGATCTACCGTTTGCCGACGGCGAATATTTACGAGTAGTACAGATTATTTTTCGTTCCGTTTCTTCGCATATACGCTCGTGTTAGCGAAGTGAGTTTTCATTTGCTCCCTATAGAAACAGCTTCTGCAATTGATATTGGATGGACTATATGTCGATATGTTTTGTAATGAAAAGTTCTAAGGATATTTACATGGGGTGATTCTTTTTTTTACGAGGTGATGCTGAGATTTGTATGCAATTGTTTGTACAGAATCAGGTAGACTTGCAAGGTACGTAGATATCATAAACTAAACCTAATGAAGAATATTTTGTGGCTGTGGTCTGTTCGCTGCATCTTGAACGGATCCTATCAATTGGGTTGAGGAGTAATGTTTGGTTGATGGCGTGCGTATCCCAAGAACCATAGCACACTAGCAATATGTGCGCAGGTACCGACAGTTCGAGCACCAGATTTACAGGTGCAGTAATAACCATCTATGTCTTCTTCTTCATTGATTATTCCTTCATTATTTGCATGGTGGGTAAGAAATCTCGGTATGAAATCCACAGTTGATATTTAGCTGCATTTCTGAAACGAGAGAATACTCTAACCCGTAAAAGCCCTGGCCGTGGTAATCTGTCGATATCTTTCAAACTGAAATTCTTCGTCGTGATCCCTCTGTAATTTGTCTTGGACATAAGAGTAAGCAATTCGTCTTGGACATATTATATTTAGTTTTCTACCTTATGTTTAATTTGTATATATGTTCCTAAAAAAAATTAAAATAAATACATCTAAAAAAGACAATTTTGAGTTACCCTGTATAATAGTAACCTCAGATCACCCAATATTGAAATCTAATGATATTTACTTATTCTGCAAGTCTACGGGCTTTTGCGTTTGACCGAGTTTGTTCAAAGAATTACATAAAAATCTCCATAAGTTGGAAGACACATCGTATTGGTGTCCAGAATCCTATGACTTTGAACGTTAAATTTGAGTAGAAAAAAAATACCGTTATTGACATAGGAAAGGTGGTCGTATCTCCTGAAGTAATTGGAAGCACAAAGTTTGTGCTCAGTGAGAGATTGTGCACGTAGGTAACCCAAAATTGTGAAAATCGTTGGAGACTATAAATTTATCCAAAAATCAAAGTATATATCTATATATATATATATATATATATATATATATATATATATATATATATATATATATATATATATATATATATCACAACCGAAACTTTTAGGACCAGGCTTCAATTTGAACTCCAGAACAGTACTTCGATAACAAAAAATTAAACCGACGAAAAATTCAACTGAAAAGCAAAAAATAAAATAAACCTTTTTAGTCTAAATGATAATTGAGCTCCTAAACTAATGTGAGTAACTGATTTTGAGTCGGCGCCAAACAAACAATTATCGAAGATCATTATATTCTTTTGAAAGAAGTAATCAAAACGCAGCCGTAGACCAAGAAGGTTTATTTCAATGTTTGCTTTTCAGTTGATTTTTTCGTCGTTTTAATTTTTTGTTGAAAAGTTTTTATTTTTCAATTTTTTGTTGCTGAAATCTACTAATACTACCTACTTAATTTTTGATTACTTCCAAAATACTTACTTACCTAGCTCCCTTCAACTATTAACTATCAAATAATATGATTTTCTATTTTAACTATTTAATGTTATATAATATAAATTAATTTTGAAAGTTCTGGTTAGTTGATTTCATCACTTTGTATATATTTCCATCCATTCATAGAATGTAATCATTTTGACGGATGTAGGAGGGTCTGTCAATGTCAACTACATATGTGTGCCAAAGTTCACAAGTGAAAAATCAATCATCCCCTATTTTTCTACCCATAGGGGTGGATCATTTCATACCAAATTGGAATATGATCAACTATGAGGTATACCCTTTCTAATAAAAAAGGAATAATCCAAATCGGAAAACCCACTACAAAATTATGCTTGATAGAATCGGTTAACGTACCAAAATTCGCGTCGACTAGAGAAACTCCTCCTTTTTGGTTTCGTCGGTTAAAAATGGAATATATGCGTCAACGTATTCTAAGTTCTGTCTTCATTTGGAGTGTAAACAAATTCCTTAGAATTAGTTATGGAAAATTATCGGAGAAAAAGTCCGACTT
Organism: Gonioctena quinquepunctata; assembly: GCA_018342105.1. Taxonomy (NCBI): domain Eukaryota; kingdom Metazoa; phylum Arthropoda; class Insecta; order Coleoptera; family Chrysomelidae; genus Gonioctena; species Gonioctena quinquepunctata. The sequence goes on from JAFIRS010002145.1 coordinate 128,231, forward strand.
ATTGATTTCATAAACTTTTAAAATATTAGCAATTTCACTCACCTGCATTGGTGCGGCAAAAAATGACAGCCTGTGACTGACCACACAACATACAAACACGATTCATTTCAATGAATACAAAACATTGGTAATTATAACTGAGTGAATGTTCAAATAGTTTTGCAGAAATAACAATTCACAAATCATAACCTCAATCGGATTGAAAAGCATTCAAATTTTCCAATGGGTTGGAAGTTTCATAAGTGACATGTCTGTATTCCGCATCAGTGTGCAGGTTGCCTAAGGTTGGCGAATGCATTTTGTAATGGCGAAACAGATCCAATACGTTGAACTATGTCAATTTGTCACCATCTATTGTGAAGAATTTGAACTAGGTCGCGAAAATCTCTACTAAAAAGTCTAAACAAAATCGAATCAGTGCATACACCAGGGTTTCCAGGCATCTTAGTTCAGATACATTGCTCAAACTCTCGGCTCAATTCGAACTGGTACAGCAAATTTCAATATTTTTTTTAGTGGTATCGGAAAATGCATTATTTTTAAAATATTCTTCAAAGTTATTTTCGGTGTAAATTAATTATTCAATATGTTGAACCAATTTTGTCTTTGCTAAACATTTGATGGATGTTCGATATATTAAATCAGTAATTGGCCAATAATAAATATTTGACAGGACATTGGCTAGTAGAAAAAGAATCACCCTGAATACGGAATCTTGGAACTTTTCATTACAACTCGTGTCAACAAAATTAAGATTGTAATTGTTATCTTTAACTTTTTTTAACAAAATAATCGCCATTGAATTTCTTAAGGTAAGTAACAACCCTGCCTCCGCATATTTAACACCCTGTATCTCAAAAACTGTCCATTAGATCTCGTTGTGCCAATGGAGACACTTCATCAGAACATCGTAAACTACATTATACAAAATTTTCAGCCAATTCTACTGGGATCCTTTTTCCATCATGAAAACCGTGCAGTGTACTTTGTTGAATTTGGACAGTCGTTTAAAATGTCACTAATTATGCCAGATCTACAAAATAAACAAATCAAAAAAATAACCCCCTGGCACTCTAATTTGATAAAAAGCCCCCATATATTATTTATAAAAAAATTATAATTTGTTGCGTATGATTCAAATGACGTGCCTCAAACGAACACTTTCCGTACCATTAAGGTTTCGGCTCACTAGACCTGACTTTGCCATGACCGTAATCATTCCGACGGTTAGTACTTGGATGGGTGACCACCTGCGAAGGAAGGTGTGCGTTGAAAATGCCCCGAACAACTGCAGCGTGATAGAATATTCGCAGCTGCAGGCGTCATATCAATGAGCACACGATATGACGATAGATATGCCGTCCTTCCGAGGGGACGTTAAGCTGGCGGTCCCGAGTTCATAGATGTTGAGCTCGTTAAAGAACCCTACCTCTGAAACAACAGAGGTTTCGGCAAAATTTCCGGCTGGGGAGAGTGTTTAGCCCTGGTCGCAAAATAGGCCGACGTTAAATAGAGCAATAAAAAGAAACAACGCTCACTACACCGTTTCGCAACAGACAAGCACGCAAATGGACTTGAATACACGGGTTTGTGTTGGTCTGGTTACGGTCATGGCACGGTTAGGTATAGTGAGCAGAGAGCTTAAGTAGAAAACTAATTTTCATCCCTTCCTACATTTTAACATATAATTTACAGATTTTGTTCATTGTAAATATAATAAAGGAGAACTGCGGACTAGTTTATCCCACTGAATTTTTGGTTATGCCGGGCATCGATACTTTCTCCCAGAAAAAAAAATCCACAAAAAAGATTTCGAATAAACAAAACGACTCCCAATAGTATTCATACCTTGCTGGTTTGAATGAATTCATTGCCGTATTCCAAACCTACGTATACAGCTACACTGGCATAATTCCCTCTTTAACGAATAGCTGAACAAACAAAATTTACAAGCTACTAAATGAGTGGCAAGTCATGGGTGTGTATGTTGTCAAGATGTTAAACATCAATAATTGAAATCACATTTTTTGTTTTCGCCTCGTGATTCAATTAGAAAATCGCCAGTCACCAAACATGACCGAACGAATACAATGGCCTCCTTTGTTTGTTAAACAGAGACCAAGAAACATAAAAACAGAACCGTGTTGCCAACTCAATGTTTTTTTCTGCTGTTCTTGGGAATCTTTTCAAGTGGATAAACGGCTTTAATCAAATTTGCTAATATTTTTTTAATTGTTGCTTGAAGCGAATGAAGAGTCCATCATACATTTAGACATATCGATATCGCGTTCGTTGAGGAAATTCCGTGTACATACATAAACAGCATATACAGGATGATCAATTTGTTAGATTTTCTTCTTCATGAAAAATACATAAAAATACACCCTATGAAAGAAAGCTAGTCATCATGAAAAGGGAAACATTCTCAATTGAGTTAGGGTCCTTTCAAACTATCTATCACATGTAGTTCAATATCCAGCGTGGCTTTAACCGGGAAAGTGATTGTTTTCTGTTAGATATTCAGAAAAAATAACTTCATTTCTATCGTGAATTTTTCAATTCACAGAAAAATATTTCTGTTCAATATTCAATTGAGAAAGTTTCCCTTTTCAACATGAATACGCCCAAGAGGTTATCTTGAACGATGGAAGATAGTGACAGAAGTTTATCTTTGAGTCGCAGATAATTTCTCATCTGACTTTATGAACACCCTGTTCATATTTTTAAACAAATCAATCTAGTCATCATATTTGAATAGAAAAAATAATCAACACGGGATGATCCAGATCAACGTTTGTGACATAAACCACCTTCAAAAATGTTGGAGCCTATATGTCATTATTACTTCATGCTATAAAAAATACAGGATGTCCATAACTCGCTGGCCTATTAGGCGTTTCTAGAGAACGAGACGTAGGATAATTTTGAAAATTTGGTTCTTGGGTAATTAGTTCTGCTCCATCGATCTGAAATATTTTCATCGCTGCGGCCGATATTTTAAATGAGTCACCCTGTATATTAATGCATTTTTTGGTTTGCGATTGCTTTACGATCATTTTTGTATAATACTTCCCTATACCTATCTCAAGCGATTTTCGAGAAATTCATTGATTTCCTTATTTTTTGTACAAAACATATAACTTTAATTAAATGTTTATTACTGCGGTATTTGGACTCGTACAAAGCTTAAATTGTGTGCATTAGTTATGTCAATGGGAATTCGTTCTCCATTATACAGGGTCGTTCAGAAATTGTGATTCAAAAATAGTGGAAAGCTACAATCACATTTTATACGGGAGTGTTTATAAAATTAAGTTGAAATAGGTTTTGAATCTAATGTACAGTGCTCGTCTGAAATCCGTTGCCCCATACTAATTTTTGAACCACCTGGTATATCGCAACGAAATTTTGAGGACTTAAATAGGAGATAAAAACCTACTTTTTCATGAAAATATAACAGCTGAAAGTTTTAATTTGGCGGCTGAGCACCATCTTCAATATTCAATATATTATTTTATTTTCGAAATCTGCTCATAATTCTCAACAGTTTTCTCTAATACACTTCACTCCTAAATTCAATTGTTTTCGAAATATTAACGTTTGAAAAGTGACATTCCGGTTTAAAATAAAGTATGGATTTTGGTCACTTCCGACAAAACATTTTGCTAACTAAACGTTGTTAATAATTTGTAGTTAAATCTCTTAATGAATTCGACTAATAAGAGGCGTAAAGAGAGTTTATTAAGGATAAACAGTACCCGTTACTGAAAAATCTCGAAGCTTACGAATGTGTTCTGTAAATTTACAATCAAAACAAATTAGTTAGCTAAAAAATTATAATTTATTTTTGAATATAACTTTTATTTACCCCCAACAATTATTTTATCAAGTGTTCAATGTGGCCCCCTCCTAAATCTTGACAATAAAGTGCCCTATTATAAATAGCTTCTCTCACGTTGATGAAAGCCTGTTCATCTATTTCTTCACATGTATCTATTATTCTGCATTCAAACTCTTCTATTGTTTGGCATTCTGTGGCGTAGATTTTTGACTTCAGATACCCCCAAAGGAAATAATCTTGAGGTGTGAGATCCGGAGATCTTGGTGGCCATTCTGTACTTGTCCTGCGACCTATCCATCGCCCAGAAAAGTTTGTATCGAGGAACTCTCTAGTCATGCGATCGGAATGGGAAGGTGCCCCAACCTGCTGAAATATGATTTCACGATTTTTAAACTTTTCACGATTTTTTAATACAATTTGTCTTCAAGGCTCAATTTCAGTTTCTTAAATATTTCTGTAAAGAACTCCTGTAAGATTGCCTCTGATGAAAATCGGTCCAACGAAGCGATTTCCCAAAAGCCCCACCGAAACTGGGTATGTCCCTCTCTAAACATATGCGAATTAGTATCGCTCCAGTATCGTACATTCTGTTTGTTGACTTTTCCATAAAGAAAAAACGTTCATTCGACTGCGAAACATACACGTTTTAGGAAGCCCCGTTCTCCTTCAATTGTTCTTGTTAACCACTCACAAAATTCAACCCTCTGGTCTGGATCATCCTCTGTGAGAGGATGCTGGATTTCAATTTTATAGGGATGAAACTTTTCTTTTTTTACGACTCTCTGGACACTTTTTGAACTTACTCCACAGGATTCAGCAACTGCAGACGTCGACTGAGTCGGATTGATTACCATTTCAGCAACAATTTCTACCTTTTTTTCCTCTGAAAGAGGCGGTCTTCCTGATCTTGGAGCATCTTTCAGCGTACCAGTTGCTTGGAGTTTATTCAAAAGTTTGCGCAAATATGACCTCGAAATAGGATTTTTGGGAAATCTATCATTAAACATGCGAACTGCTAGATGATAGTTTCTTCCAGCTTCTCCAAATATCAAAACTGCTTCAAATTTATCATCTAAACTACGAGCAATGATCACACTTTCCATAAAAGGATTTGGGCGCTCAACGGGCTGTTTGACAGTTAGCGGTTCAGTTTGACAGTAAACAAGATGTTACCGCGACAACCAAAACTACTTACTTAAACGTCAAATTCATTTCCTAAGCATTCTTGTGAAAAATGCAAAATAATGGTAATAACTTCAACACGCATCGATTATCAAATAATCGACTTGAAACTTTCCAAAATCTAGAAAACGGTTGCTTATAGCGACTTGTGACAAGGGTAGCTTTCTCAAGTAGATATGATGGAGGAATTGATTTTTTAACTGAAAAATGTGCTAGAAGTACGCTCAAAAAAGTTATGAATCTTCAAAAAAGAAAAGGACGTGTAGGTGGCGCCCCCTATGAGTAAAAAAAATAATAATATCAGGTTCGAATTTGACACCTCAAAAAACCTCTCAATACCAATTTTCGTTCAATTAAGGTCAATATTTCGAAAGTAATTTAAAAAAAACGAACATAAAAATAAAAGTTCAACACCCTGTATCTTGGAAACGAAGCTTTTCCGGACATATGGACAGATCATATTAGAATATTGTGAGGAATTACCTCCTGAAGTACTTTTGGATCACCCTGTATACCTACTACTACCTGCCTTGATTATTCAACATTGTAGCTAGTGTATGACGAAACACGTGTCATAGATTTTTGTAAACCCAGTTTAGTGAAGTGAGTGGCTTTAGAATGTTTCTGATATCGTGAACGAATTAATTTCCAAGAAATTCCTAACATCAAGGATAATACGTGCCTTTTTCCCTTCGAGTGGAAGTTTGGTTATAACCTATGAATTCTTGATAAAATTGGGACATCAGAACATATTTCTAACTGTTGACCCAACAGGCACCGCCGCAAATCGACGTAGAATGGGCACGTGGGTTCTCGCAAACCAATTTGTGATCGCAGCGGGGATAAATAAACATTGTTCGAGGAGAAAAAAGTAAATGAAGATGACGAAACGCATTCTTACCGTTTGCTCGAATCATTAGTCATCCAGAGATGCGTTATCGCGTCCGTGAGGTGTACTCTTAGCGATGATTACATGCGAAAGAACAACATTCACGATGCGCAGTGTGCCGCGGGGAGATTTCACTGTACTATGGAGAAATTAGACAATTGTGATGTTCGAGGTTTCCCTATTTAGGATTTTGCCAGAAAGGAAAACACTAGTCACACTAAAACTGAATATACTACAATTGAATCGCCACTTAAGTCATGCGCACTTATTCTAAACCGTCATCTACCAATTTGGTTATATTTTACAATATTCAACAATACATCCCCCTTTAAAAATTCCCAAATAGATATATAAATAAGCATATGTATTTTCGTATGTACAGAAATAAAAATGAAAATTAATCATTATTCAACCGTTTTACTGCTTTTATTATTCTCTTAGATTAAGTCAAAACTGGTCTGGGACTGCCTCCAGAACCTCATCGAGCTGGCAAAACACAACAAGGTCACCTTGATGTGGGTGCCAGGTCATAGAGGCATTGAAGGCAACGTCAAAGCGGACCAGTTAGCTAGACAAGCATCTGGAACGCTATTCACAGGGCCAGAACCTGTACATGGGATTAGCAAAAACCGATGCAGGACCCTGATTGACGAGTGGATAAAAAGAAAACACCGACAATATTGGGATCAAACTGTCGGGCAAATACACAGCAAAGTCATGGTAGGGCATCCAAACCAGACCCTGACGGCTGACCTTCTGAACCTGAACAGAACGAAGGCTCGTATAATAATAGGTCTGTTGACCGGACACTGCGGCCTAAGAAAACACCTAAACACCATGGGAGTACGCAGGGACACCTTGGAGTGTAGGCTATGTGATGAAGAGGAGGAAACAGCCTCTCATATTATCTTCGACTGTGACGCCCTAAGTAGTAGGCGACACAGAACCTTTGGAGAGATCAGCCCGGAAACAGGCATGAATCCGAAGAACCTTATCAACAGGCTTCTGAACCTAATTAAAGGAACAAACCTGTTTGAATGAGGAACCACTGACGACAGAGTGATACAATAGACCCCAGCTGGTCGCAGTGTCAAGGGAAGCTAAGTGCCAACCCTGTCTCTGGCTCGTCAGCTTTCAACCAACCATTCTCTTAGGGCGGCTTGAAATAGTGTCATTATCACTTAAAATATTCTTATTATCACTGAGCACTCCCGAACTAGTATAACTCACTAAACTGCTACTTATATTACTGATTTCGCTAGGACTATTGTTTACACATGGGACATGTAATGTCATTTGGACATCACATGTTTCCTAATTTTTTGAAGATTGTTCCAGCCACCTTTCTGACAATAGAAAGCTGGATCTCATTCGATTGAGATGGCGTTTCCAAATAGCATTATCTAAATCAGGAATTCTAACAAAATATATGATTCAATATGGCTTCAATAGAGAAAAAAATCAGGGTTCCGCACTTTTGATTTTGTTTTCATGACTTATATCACTGATTTCGCTAGGACTATTATTTACACAGGGGACATCACCTGTTTCCTCATTTTTTGAAGATTGTTCCAGCCACATTTCTGACAATAGAAAGCTGGATCTCATTCGATTGAGATGGCGTTTCCAAATAACATTATCTTAATCAGGAATTCTAAGAAGATATATGATTCAATATGGCTTCAATAGAGAAAAAAATCAGGCAAGGGTTCCGTACGTTTGTTTTTGTTTTCATGACATCAAAAATAATAATTTACGTAACAAGTCCGGGAAATATTGTTTTTTGGACGAGTAGATAAGACAGCAAATAACGTCACCAAAGTTCGACGAAGGCAACGGCCTGTGTTATTTTCAAGATTGGGTAGTTTCGAAAATTCTACGACGGCGTATTGGCGCCATCCTACCAGTATTTTTTTTTTTATCTCAAAATTTTAACTTTTGAGATTTTTTCTCAACATTTTGACTCTTTTATACTCAAAATTCTGACTTTTTTTCTCAAAATTTTGATATTATTTCTCAAAATTTTTGACTTTTCTCAAAATTTTGACTTTTTTTCCTCCAAATTTTGAAGATTTTTTCTCAAAATTTCGACTTTTATTCTCAAACTGTTGAAATTTTTTCTCCAAATTTTGACATTTTTCTCAAAATTTTACCTTTTTTTATTCTCAAAATTTTGAATTTTTTTCTCAAAACGTTGAGATTTTTTCTCAAAATTTTGACTTTTATTCACAAAATTTTGAGATTTTTTTTCAAAATTTTGAGAATAAAAGTCAACATTTTGAGAAAAAATCTCAAAATGTTGAGGAAAAAAGTAAACATTTTGATAATTCAATACAAAATATGCTGGTGGGATAGCGCCAATACGCCGTCGTAGAATTCTGCAATCCTTAGTCACAGATTTTTAGAACTGTGGACACCAACACATAGCGGTCCAAAATAACGAAAAAGCGGAACTAATTTGAATTTTGGTAAAGTTTTCGTATACGCTCCTAACTTTGTGAGAGTGTAAACAAAAGACCAGATAACCTTTTCTCAGAATTGGGTAACTATTGCGAAACATTTGCTCTCTTCAGCCCCTCAAAGACGGTCATTATATCGTGTACGTTTCTCGGCGACATACGTGTACTTTTTCTTTCGAGTTCGATTAGCTCCAGAAAGAAAATCTTGTGAATAATTCCTGTGAAACTCAGGTGAAAAGTCAATCGAAGTATGTTGTATTCATTTCATGTTTGATAAGATAAATTGGTGGATTATTCACTGAGTTATCAATAGTTATTTTATGTGCTGTTATTAGAATGAACGTCCATACATTTTGAACGTTCGTTAGACTTACAAAAAATGCCCCACACATCCCCGCTCTGAAAAAATATCTAATGGATAGCCTGAAGTTTCTATAAAAACATATCAAAAATTTGCTTGCTCATACTAGCACTTTCTTTAAATATTTAATTAATTGTGAGCCCCTGCAAGAGTGTATTCAAAACGCATATTTTTACCCACAATGAATTTACAAATCGACTTTTTTGCTTAAATGTGACTGTTTATATTATAAACAATATTTTAAAAAATTTTCGGTTCTAATTTTGCTAATCAAAGTTAAACATTCAAAAAGTCATAATTCAAAACATTTTATCTAATACCAAAGTTACCCCATTTGAAACCAACCCCTTTGCGACGAATGTTCCTCGTGAGCTTTGAAAAGAATTCAGCAAAAAGAAGGCTTTAATCTGATATTATTATTTAACCACCCCTTTTAAATACCACATTTTTTATATTTTTCCCATGATTCTCGTCAGCCTAAGAAGCAATTCCACGCGAGAAAAAAAGGCTCGAATCTGATTTGTTTTCTGAAAACCAACCCTTTGTGACAAGATTTTTTTGAATATTTTCTCCATGATTCTCGTCAGCCTCAAAAGCAATTCCGCGAAAAAAAAGCATTTTTTTTTGCCAACCACTCTTTCTCAAAACCACCCCTTTGTGACAATTTTTTTCAATTTTCACCCTGATTCTAATCTTTCTTCAGAGCAATTCCGCGAAAAAAAAGTCTCAAAACTGTTTTTTTAAACCACCCCTCCTAAAAACTACCCCTTTGTGACAAAACATTTTTTCATATTTTTTTTCATAATTTTTGACAGTCAAAGAGGCGATTGAGCAAAAAAAAATTATTAGTTCCGATTTTTTCGTCATGGGGACCACTGTGCAACAGGCTGAATTTATAAATAATCTGTTGTGTGGAGTATGGGAAGGCCGTAAATATAAATATTGCCTATAAAATACCAAATTTTCTTGCCCAATCACAACAAATGTTATCTTAATGTGTGTTTTGGAATCCGGTATTTTCAGAAACATGTCTTCCCTGTCGTTTATATGATCAAGTAGCAGGTACCCGCGACTTCATCCCCGTAGAATTTGTATTTTTTTCCTATGTTTTTCTTTATGTGGTTCCATCTCGCTTATGCCTGTGGCTTTCCGTTTCCCGTTATTCCGCTTCCCGTTATCTTGTTATTCCGTTATCCCGTTAACCAGTTACCTTAGTTGTATGGCATAATTGACAGCGAAAGTAATGCTTTGTGGTGACTATTACAAATTCAGTAACCCCTTTGGGAACATAATTTTCAAATAAGGTTATTTATTTATTTATTTATTCCTTGACATGGTTTTTTGGGTAACCTTCCACAGTTTGAAAATGAAAATATAATCAGGAAAATCTATACAAGTGTAGAAAGTGCAATCTTGTATATATTTTCCGGATTATATTTTCATTTTCAGACTGTGGAAGGTTACCCAAAAAAACCTTGTCAAGAAACGTTGTTCCGCCACAAAAAATCACATTCATTCAATACGATTTATTTATTTGTAACAGAGAGCCAAAACCCCCACAAAAACTTTCACCCCCCCCATTTCAGCCCTTCAGGGGTGAATTTCTAAAAACACTGAAACAGGTAGTTTTTTATTTGTAACAAAAACCCATTCTTATAACCCTAACTTGAAAACTAACGGGACCCTCAAATAAAATTTCACCCCCATTTCACCCCTTTAGGGGTTGGATTTCTAAGAATACTGAAACACCAATTTCTTTATTTGTAACAAAGACATCAAATACCAATTTTTATTACTCTCATTTAAAAACTAATGGATTCCTATACAAACTTCTAATACCCCTTCAATCCCTCCATTTCACCCCTTTAGGTGTTAAATTTCTAAAAAAAAATTCTATTTTCACGACCCTAACTTGAAAACTAACGGAACCCCCATACACATTTTTACTCCCCATTTCACTCCTTTGGGGGTTGAAATTTTGGAAACACTGAAACACCTTTTTCTTCATTTATAACAAAGACCACAAATGTCAGTTTTTATGACCCTAACGGAACCCTGATACAAACTTCCAATCCACAAGTAACATCCCCTTTCACACCTTTAGGGGTTGAATTTGCAAAAACACTGAAACACATATCCTTTACTTGTAACAGAAAGCACTAAATACCAATTTTCATGCCTATAACTTCAAAACTAGTTCTACTCATAAACAAACTTTCAACCCCCCTTTTAACCCCTTTAGGCTTGAATTTTCGAAAACAATGGAATACATCATCCTTTACTTGAACAGAAAGCACTAAATACCAATTTTCATGCCTATAACTTCAAAACTAGTTCCAACTTTCACCACCCTTATCGCCCCTTTTTCACCCCTTTGGGGATGGAATATCAGAAACACCTTCTTTAGTGGTAACCTATGTCATTATAGGAAAACGCTGTCAAAATTTCAGCTCTTTAGGTCCAGCGGTTTGGTCTGGGGGTGGATCGTATGACAGTCAGTCAATCAGTCAGAACACGTAATAATTATATATGTATAGATTGACATATTTGTGTTTCTAGATGCACCGGCAAACCCAATAACCGTTGATACCTTAAAGTTAAAAAAAAATAAGTAGATACTTTTTTCCTACAATCGGGATTTTTTCAAGCTTTTACTAAGTTTCTCTTGTTAGTTCGTTCCTTAGTTTGGGTCAAATCTTGCAATTGAATTTTGCCGACTTCTAGTTGTCCGATTGATTTGAAATTTGACAGGTGTTCATAATTCCGATGACAACGCATTATGGAATTTTTGTTAGGGAAAAAACAAAATGGCGGCTCCAAAACGGCGGTTCAAAATTGGTATGTGGCAGTTTTCGGGGTCGAAGATTATGAATTTTTTGTCAAATAAATTGAAGATGGCGGCACCAAGATGGCGAACGAGTTCAGTGATTATTGTTGGATTCGATTCAAAATTGGTATGTGGAGGATTTCGGGGTCGGAGATTATGAATTTTGTGTCATTTATAAATGCCAGATGGCGGTCCCAAGATGGAGGACGAGTTTTCTGATTATGGTCATATTTTATACAAAATTGGTATGTGGCGGTTCTCAAGTTGGGAGATGGTGACTTTTTTGTCAAAATCTATAAATTCAAAATGGCGACTTCGGGATGGCGGGCGAGTTTTGTGATTATGGTGAGATTCTATTCAAAAACGGTGTGTGGAAGTCGGAAATTGAGAAAATTTAACGACCACCTATCACCTACAGAAATCATGTGAATAATTGTGAGAACCAAAATGATTTTCTGTATGTATTTGAGCGTATTTCTAGCACATTTTCTTGTTACAAGTCTCCATAAGCAACCGTTTTCTAGATATTTGGACTTGAAAGTTTCAAGTTGATTATTTAATAATCGATGCGTGTTGAAGTTATTACCATTATTTTGCATTTTTACAAGAATGCTTAGGAAATGGATTTGACATTTAAGTAAGTAGTAAGTAAGTTTTGGTAATTACACATTATGTGACAGTTAAACGTTTTGTTGTTTTGTTGAAGTTCCTGTGAGTTTTAAATCACTAATTTTGAAAAAATGAATTATTTAAACAATAATGCTCATTTAGCTGATATGCGTTTTGTTTATGGCCTTGCGGATGGTAATGCGCGCGAAACAAGACGTATTTACCAGGAGCGATTTCCTAATCGAGTACTGCCTTCAGCTCCAACATTTACCAGTCTCCACCGCCGTTTGGCAGAAACAGATAGCCTTAAGAGGGCAGCTGCTATTATTGGAAGACCACGAGCAGTCCGAACGCTCTCGAGGAGAATCCAAAAACAAGTACAAGAATAATTGCTGAAGCTCTCAATTCTACTCAGTCCACAGTTTGGCGAATTATCCATGATCAACAATTTTATCCATATCATGATCAAAGGGTACAAGCTCTTCTGCCACGAGACTTTCCCCAACGCATTACTATGTGTCAGTGGTTTTTGAGAAAATTGGCTGGAAATCTTCAATTTTTAAGATATGTACTCTTCACGGACGAGGCAAACTTCTCCCGAAATGCTGTCACAAACTTTCATAACAACCATGTTTGGGCTCTGGAAAATCTGCAAGCAATTAGTGAAAGACATTATCAGTATAAATTTTCTGTAAATGTATGGGCGGCAAAAACTGATAATTACTTGATAGGTCCTTTCTTTCTTCCGTTCCGACTGAATGGCGCAACTTACAGAGGCTTTTCAGAAAATGAATTGCCGGGACTACTTCAGAATGTACCATTAGAAATTCGTATCCGCATGTGTTTTATACATGATGGGGCTCCGGCCCATTTTAGCGTTGTAGCCGGGGAATTCTTCAACACTGTCTATCCAAATCGATGGATCGGTAGGGATGTAGAAGAACCTAACCAGGAGTGGGCACCAAGGTCCCCAGATCTAAACCCGCTACATTTTTATTTCTGGGGACATTTGAAGTCACTAGTTTATAAAACTCCAGTAGAGAACGAGGAAGATCTAAGAAACCGAATAGTAGACGCCTGTGAAACAATAAGAAACACACCAATAATTTTTGAGCGGAAACGAGATTCAATGACTAGAAGACTGAATGCCTGTATCTTCGCTGAAGGTGGACACTTTGAATAATTTATTTTATTTTATTCTACATATTCAAAATTTCTTGAAATAAAATGTTATTTCTTGCAAATTTTATTAAACCAAATACAGATTTTGAATCCTTGATACAAAAATAACTATTTCAAACGAGTAAAAATAAATAGAATACCACCTACAAAAAACCAAATTTACTTACTTAAACGTCAAATTCATTTCCTAAGCATTCTTGTGAAAAATGCAAAATAATGGTAATAACTTCAACACGCATCGATTATCAAATAATCGACTTGAAATTTTCAAGTCCAAATATCTAGAAAACGGTTGCTGATAGCGACTTGTAACTAGGGTAGCTCTCTTACGTAGATATGATAGAAGAATTGATTTTTTTACTGAAAAATGTGCTAGATATACGCTTAAAAAAGTTATGAATCTTCTAAAAAGAAAAAGACGTGTAGGTGGCGCCCCCTACGAGTAGGAGCAATTTTAACATCAGGTTCGAATTTGACACCTCAAAAAATCTCTCAATACCAATTTTCGTTTAATTAAGGCCAGTATTTCGAAAGCTATTTAAAAAAAACGAAAATAAAAATAAAACTTCAACACCCTGTATCTTGGAAACGAAGCGTTTCCGGACATATATTTATTTGAACAATTCATATTAGAATATTGTGAGGAATCACCTCCTGAAATTTATCAAAGTACTTTTGAATCACCATGTACATATGAAAAAACCCTGGCGTGAATTCTACCGGCGAACAAGCAGGGCTCTGAGCGACTAGTCCTGCTACGGTTTCAAATAAATATTCAAACGTTTGTGTATATTTTTTTGAAATGTTCATGCTGTGGAAACATGTTTACAGACAAAACTGTCCTTTAAATACCCAATTTCACTAGAGTATACGCGTAACGTACCACACCGATATTCAATTAGGCATTTCGAACGATTCCGTCAGTTGAGGATGACTATGTCGATTGTGAGTCAGTTAATAGCTTGAATTCGAAAACCATTAATCATGCTTCTGTCAAAGTACGGAGATGCATTCCTCGAGATTCATCTCAAACAACTAGGTGAATTATGAAAGTTGAGAAAGCCGCGATGGCTAGTTTTCAAAAGGTTACTTGAAGCAAAAAGGTGATGTGACAGATGCAATCATATAAATAGTCTAGTCGAGAAGTGAGTTTCCTGCGAACAATTGTTTCAATTCTCCAAAAAATATGAGCAATAGCTAATTCGATTCGGAATGCAATTCTGAGAAAGAAATGTTTTTGTTTTTTTTTTGCTGGCGAAAATTGCAATTGTTATTAACAAAAAACTATAAGCAATAGCGCAAATCGGAAAAGAGATTCTTGAAGAGGAGGAAATTTCCAATAAAAAAGTCCCGGAACTCTAGCTAATTTTCTAGAATTTTAATTTAACGAAAATAGGGCTTTGCGCGACCGCTACTGCATGCGCGCGCCGTCTCTAAAGAGAGTACACCATTTTTTTTATAGTATTACATATCAATTTAAAAACTCGATTAAAGTATGGTGTGTTTTTTACACTTGAAAGAACAAGGTCCCGTTGGAAAAAAAATAGTTTATTTTTCAACAATTTTATAAATTGTTTATAAACAAATTTATTAGTTTAATATTTAAAAAAATCTTTTTCTTGAAATCAAATCTTATTGTTTTAATAGTTTTTGTATATTTGCATTATTCAAATAATTGGTTAAGATTTTTTTTCTTTGAAAATCATAATAAGCATTTCTCAATAGATTAATATAAAATAAAAAAAATATATTTAAAATTCAATTCTTTATGAAGTTAACAATTTGTTATAAACAAATTCGAAATCTCATTATATTTTTTTTCTGAAAAAATTGTTCTACCGTTATTTAAGGAAAATCTATAAAAATAAAAAAAAACGACACTTTGTTGCATATGGTTGTTTTTGTAACTTTTAGTAGTTTCTGGAAAAAATATAATGAGATTTGGAATTTGTTTATAACAAATTGTTAACTAAATAAACAATTCATTTTTAATAAAATATATTCTATTTTTTGTTATTCTATTCTATTCAATTAAGATTTTTAAAGGAAAAACATTCTTACCTAATAATTTAAATGATGGAAATGTAAAAAAACACGATTATAAACAGTAATAATTTTTTTTTAAATCATTATAATCTCTAGCCAACAAAATGGCATTATTTTAATTTTTTTTTCTATATCAAACTAATCAATTTGTTTATAAACAATTTATAAACAGATGTCCTAAATTTTTTTTTTCAAATTTTATTGAATGCCTTTGAAGCAAAAACAGCAATAGCAAAACTAATGGATAAAAAAAATTGTAACTTTCAAAAATTATAATAAACAAAATAAAAAAATTTCATAACGTGATCTTGTTAAGTATATATATATATATATATATATATATATATATATATATATATATATATATATATATATACAGTGAGACCCATTTAAAATGGAACCACCCCTGTAGAATACGCATTTTTCAGTCAATCTCAAAAATATATGTTTTTTATATTAAGCACCAAAAACTGTACCTTGACCCAATTTTCATAACTTAAGTTTCATTTCCAAGGCACTCTTTGGTTGTTTTTCTTTGTCAAAAACGGCAAAAGTTTATTAGGCAATTTTTGTTTTGAAATTTGACTACATCACTGGATTCGTAGTCGTTATAAATGAAAACCATCAAAATTTCATAAAAAAATATTGGTTAACAACGAAGTTACAACAACTTTAATTTTGGAAACAAAGTATTTGATTATAATTTTTATTTAGATTATAGACATATTTAAAATCTGGCAACACTGCCGATACAAAGTAGAACACCAGTGAATTTGTACAGCCAAAATCCGAAGTCAATAGCTCATTCCGTTCTACAGTTATAACTCCTGAAAGTATGGTAATGTGAGCGATTTGTGATGTACTAAATCACAGCCTACTATTGAATTAGTATAATACCTATGACTAATGTATTAGTTGAGCTTTCCTCAAATTATTGATACATTCTCTGAAAGCTTGTTTTAATTGAGTTTTGCAGAATTTAAAAGGAAAATTTTTTGTCCTGCTTTCTGTTTTATTATTCAATAAATAATTTTGATACTTTAAAACTTGATTCGGTTCATTTCGTTTTTATCGGCTATGGAAGACTGCATAACTTGAAAAGGAATTTTTTTTTACTTTTTTTTCGAATACACTCATAACCTAAACTTAAATAAATTATTTCAAAGAAATATAATTTACAAATCCAGTGGCGTAGTCAGATTTTTATTACAAAATCGCTTCCACCACAAATCGCTGACATTAACATACTTTCAGGAGTTATAACTGTAGAACGGGATGAGCTATTGACTTCGGATTCTCGCTGTACAAATTCACTGGTGTTCTACTTTGTATCGGCGGTGTTGCTAGATTTTAAATATGTCTATAATCTAAATAAAAATTATAATCAATTACTTTGTTTCCAAAATTAAAGTTGTTCTAACTTCGTTGTTAACCAATATTTTTTATGAAATTTTCATGGTTTTCATTTACAATGACTACGAATCCAGTGGTGTAGTCAATTTTCAAAACAAAAATGGCGAGGAAAAAAAAGTGCTTGGGAAATGAAACTAAAGTTATGAAAATTTGTGTCAAGATAGAGTTTTTGATGCTTAATATAAAAAAAAAATGTTTTTGAGAATGATTGAAAAATGCGTATTCTACAGGGGTGGTTCTATTTTGAATGGGTCACACTGTTTATATATAAGAAGAGGTCCGGAGCGAAAAATTATAGAGCTATTATTCAATCATTTATGCCTTTTTTATGGAAACCGAGGTCCGAAGAATAATGGCTAACTTGTTGAAAAATAAACTTATTTTTTTTAACGGGACCTTGTTCTTTCAAGTGTTAAAAATACACCATAATTTATTAAAATTTTTAAATTGATATTTAATACTATAAAAAAATTATGTTGTGTGGTGTACTCTCTATAGAGAGCATGTGCGCGCATGCCGTAGCTCTATTTTCAGGATAAAATTAATTCTACCTTACGATTTCCGCTATCGCTTATAGTTTTTCAGTTATTCTCAAAAAACTTAACCTCTTTTTTTATTTTTGTTTTTTGTTAATAACAATTGCAATTTTCGTCAGCAAGAAAAAAACAAAAAAAAACATCTTTCTCAGAATTGCATCCCAAATCGAATGAGCCATTGCTCATATTTTTTGGAAACTGACTTCTCGACTAGTCTAAAAGGAAAATTAAGGCAAACCTGTCGGACAAATGACTCACGAGATATATTACGAGATTCAGGAATATTTTTCATTTTCGAATGGAAACACTTGTCACAAGGTGGAAATTGATTTATAAACACTTTCGAATTGTCGATGAGCAGAAAAGTTGAGAAATACTCACCCAATTTGGTCTACGATTCTCCTTCTCAGCAGATTTCGGCTGTCGTGGACTCAGCTCATCTTCAACGGAAGCCAGCCGATTGAATTTCTGAGTTCTTTCTTTCACACTAACCGTTTTGTCGTCGCCGTTAGTCTCCAATTCGACATTGGCCTTTTTAGGAGTCGAGAAATCGTCATTGTTTTTGTTCGGACTTGATACGTCAACGACTAGTGATTTAGATCTGTCCGAGTCCCTCCTCTTTTCTCTGGGTGGAGCCTTGCGAAAAAAAAGGGAAAATATCAAGACATGTCCAGAGTACACGAATATTTGAACAATATTGGTTTTATATTGTGAAAATTGGCATAATATTGTGAAAATTGGCATAATACTGTGAAAGGAATATTAGCGATAACAACATTGGTATCTATTAATATATTAACATAAGAATATTTTATTTGGCGATATAGTGGCACTATCGCTTGAATATATAGGGTGAAGCGGGGCAAGTGTAATCAGGCACTTCCAGAAATTTGTATTATCGTTTTTAATTTTTTTCTTTCTAAAATTTAAAAGTGCAACTCATTTTTTGTCTTCATTTTATGTTTTTAATCCTTTTCAAGGCCCTAGTTGAAAATAATAGTTATTTATAGATCTCCCTGTATTTTCACTTGTTGTGCGAGTATCGATTATAATTTTTCATTTCATATTGCTTATACAAATAATTCAATAAGGTTGTGGTATTTTGCTTCCTTAGATTGTTTCCAACAAGGAATCGGATTCTGCTGCCAGATTTCGATTTGGATGCCAAAAAAAAAGAAAAATAATAGTGAATACGTTTACCCCACCAAAAAATATATATGGGGTAAGTGTAATCACGGAGATTGGGGTGAATATAATCAGTGTTCACATTTGCCCCAGCCTAGAATTTGATTTTTTCCACTTCACTTCATTCAAAGAACATTTAAAAACTGCACAATCTGCCTAACAAGAAAATTATGATGAGCCGAGCACAAGCAAACAGCAAGAGACAGGTAGAAGCATCAGCTTTGGAGCAGCAACCACTTAAGTCCATCGCAGGACCAAGTGAAAAGAATGTGTCAATTGAAGATTTTTTGCTAGACACCGTAATACAATCCCCCCGACCTCATGAGAAAGAGAAAAGAAAAAAAGGAGCTTCTGGAACTGAAATTATCACAGCACAGGAAAATATAGAAAAAAGGCAGAGCAAGATAGAAAAGAAAAACAAAAATTGAATCAAGGAAAGCAAAAGATCTAGCAAAAAAGGAAAAGTTTGAAACAAGAAAAAATAAGCCCAAAAATATTATTCTATAAAGTTCTTCTTATGAATAGGACGAAGCCAATTTCTGAGCCACAGTGAGTCAGGAGAGGAAGATTTTGCAACCCATTCACAAAAGTTAGATGGAGAAGATGAAGCCCGGAAACAAGACGAATTGTTACTCACCGACTCGAAACAACCTGATGTTAGAAATTGGCTTCTGGTCTCCTTCAAAAGAAAAAAAATATAATTTTTTATGTTGGTCAAATAATAGCATTTGATGAAGAATCACAACATTTGATTATGTTTCTGAAAAAATCCGACCAAACCTCGCAACAATTGACCTGAACATTGGCCTGAACAAATTGACCATCACTCAGTGTCTGCATCAGACATCAAGTTAGTTTTACCAGAACCAAATTTAGGACGAAGAGGAGAATTAATTTTTCCAGTATCCTTTGCTACATATAATGTAAAATAAAAGGAAAAAACTACATTATATAGTTATGTTCACATATTTCAATAACCGTGTCTAAGACAAACATGCGAATTGTATTCATTCCACAAAAAAGTTTTTAACGTCCTTACGAATTGAGCTATTAGCCTGATTTTTTTTTTGGTGAAACTGCATTATTCATACTTATTACAATTGCATCAAATACTCTAGTATACGATGCATATGGAAATTACAAACCATGATTACTTTTGCCCCGAATGCTGGGGTAAATGTAATCAGCGAACATAACTTATTATATTTGTTTATAAAAAATACACTATGCCTAGTAGAACAAAATAAATTACTTCAGTTTTTTAACAATTAGATATGTAGTATTACTTTGAAAAATCAGGAACGTATCTCTTTTGGGTACCTTGATATTATCATTTAAAGTGTAACTATCGTTTTTTTGATTACACTTACCCCACTTCACCCTATATATATATATATTAGTAGAATGTGCCAGAGTCAATTACGCAGCCATTTTCTTACCAGCAGCCAATCGATCAGAAACGGTTGTTATAAATGATTACCATTGTGAAGTTGGCAGCCATTTTCATTTTCGGAGAGCTATACTTTGAAATATGAAAATTATTTTTTTCCTGTAAAGACAAAAATCGCCGCTTCTATATTTTGCACAGGGTGTTATAGGAATTAAAAGACTACACTATACAAACGACTACGATTTTGGAGGCGCCCAAGGGGTGGTTTCACCCTCCTGAAAACTGGAAAAAACTATTTTTCCGTGAAGGAAAAAAAAGCCGCGTTCATATTTTGTTTCATGTATTAGAAGAGTACATTGTACGAACGACTTCGATTTGAAAGGCGTTTACGGGGTGATCCTGAAAACATAAAAAAATCGATTTTCTTGTGAAGGAAATGAATACCGACGTTCATATATTGCGGATAGTGTTTTATGTATCAGAAGAGAACAATGTACGAACGACTTCGATTTGGATGGCGTCCAAGGGGTGGTTCCACCTTCCAGGAAACATAAAAAAATTGATTTTTCTGTGACGGAAATAAATAGCCGCGTTCATATTCCGCAGATAGTGTTTTATGTATCAGAAAAGTACACTGCAGAAGGACTTTTGGTACTTGGGAGGCGTCCAACGAGTTATTCCAGAAGAGTACTCTGTACGAACGACTTTGACTTGGGAGACGTCCAAGAGGGGTGGTTCCACCCTCTTGTTATAAAAAAAAATCAAAATTTCTTGCTTTTCTGCGGCAACATGTTATCGGTTCAGATTTTATAGTATTTATAAACACCCATTATTGTTCAGTTATGTTTTATGAATAAATAGAATTCAGTTCGTGAAGTGTTGCCATGACGACAAGTCCGTACAAGTAGCATGTTACGGATTTTTTTTTAATTCCCAAAGTTTCCGTTTTGGGAAGCGTTAGCAAAAAGATTAATTTTTGGTGTATTTTTATTTTATTGAACGTATTTCGACAATTATTCAGCAAATTTTGATAAAAATATATTTGATATTTGACTCACACTCGGCCATTTACTCTAGTGACAGTGACTTGATATCAAGTTAG
The DNA here is from genome assembly GCA_018342105.1 of Gonioctena quinquepunctata. Classification (NCBI taxonomy): domain Eukaryota; kingdom Metazoa; phylum Arthropoda; class Insecta; order Coleoptera; family Chrysomelidae; genus Gonioctena; species Gonioctena quinquepunctata. Next base: position 149,253 of record JAFIRS010002145.1, read on the forward strand.
AAGAGTCACTCCTTAGAAAAAAAATATGTGACGTACGTTTGCTACAGGATATTCAAAAATTGCACGACAAATATGTTTTGGTAACTCGACAATTATTGGGTAAATTGAAAGAAACAATATTCAACTGGCATACAGGGTGGATTTTCGAAAAAGGGAATTTTCGATCGCTTCATCGTTTTCAAAGTTGTTTATTGGTTCAGGAAATTCAAAATACGCACGACAATTATTAGGTTAGGTGAGTTTTTGTCTGTGAGAAAAAATGTTTGAGTGTGTATGCCATGACCGCGAAACTTTTCAGCGACCTCAAGATTATCCTGACTCGGCCGCAAGTAAATGACTTCCTATGCTACAACCATGAGGAAAGATGTCAAGTGCTAAAAATGACATTATTTATAAATAAACAACTGCAACGTTCATATATTTTATTACTAGACAGAATCGCTTCGAAGGTCTATAACCGTATCTGCATTATTTAAGAAGTTAGAAGTCACGAAAGTTCGAAAACCATCGAAAAAAATATTAGTTTTTATAAACTCATTTGGAAGATCGTTAATCCTTCATAAAATCGACTGGAATGTTTATTTTCGTATCTCTAATAGTTTAAAAGTTATATTAGTTTTTTAGTAGACAAATGAAGAAGCCACTGCAACTTTTGTGGCACGTGTTTTTAAAAGTACAATAAAAACTTGGAAAAAATTGTTTTCTATACTTTGTTATATATGGTTGTTTTTGTAAATTTCAGAAGTTTCAGAAAAAAAATCTAACAAAGTAAAAAATTTGTTTATAACTAATTGGTAAATCAATAAATAATGGAATTGTTGATGAAAAAAAAATTTTTTTTTGTTACTTTATAGGGGACACTCCATCATGATTTTTAGAAAAAAAATAATTTCTCAACTAATTATTTAAGCAATAGAAATATAAAAAAACTATTATAAACAATTAAAAATTGTTATTAAGAAAACATTTTTTTTTTGAATCATAATATTTGTAATATAATGAAGTTGTGAATTTTTTTTTTTTTAATATTGAAATAATCAATTTGTTTATAAATTTTTTATCAACAAATGGCAGGAAAATTTTGTTTTGCAAATCAATTCATATCTTGTATTGATAAAAACACGATAATATGATGATTAAGAAAAAACATATTTTTTTAACAACATTACTTGGATTTTTTTGTTTTTGTTCATGTACAAAAATTATTATAAACAAAGTATGAATATTTTTTCAACTTTTATGGCGTGATCTTGTTGAGTATGTATATAAGAAAGGCTCATTGGTAACGAGTCAGAATTATCAACATACATGAAATCATATAAAGAATGTATTTTAGAGAGAAAACATTTTATATCACGGGAATTATTTAAAAAAATTGCGAAACAAAATATAACACACGATTTTCTGAAACAAATGTATCACGATGAAGAAAGAAGCTGTGATCAATCACCTAACTGAAAAATTGGAGAATATAAAACACAGAGTTACTAAAAATAGGAAAGCATTAACTAAAATCATTCATGATTTCAAAATAAATGTTCATTCAATAATTTAAAAAAATTGTTTTATATTTTTGTAGAATAATACGTTATATTTTATTAGCCTGATCATTTATGTTTAAAAATATTGGAATTATGTTATACGTACATGTGTTGTACAAATGTAGAAATCAAATAAAGTTTATGCACTGTTGTTTGCCGTTACTCGCTAAAACTGCATTTTATTTTATATCTATTCCTATTGTAATATGTTTAAAATGCATCAGTATATATTAACGCAATTATTCACAATTATTATTCATAAGTATGTGCATTCCAAAACACAGTTCAATTCAAAACAGCAAACCCTCGCGCTCTCGCTTATTTAAATCAAGAGCGCTCGCTTAAGGCGTTGCCACGATTATCAGCCTTTCCTCTCTTGCACTTCTCATACGCAATAATTTAGAAATTTCCTATGGCAATAACTAAATAACTGTATGGCTCCGCGTGTTTAATTTTTCTATAAAATGTATTGCTTACCTTTCAATAATATACTATTTTTTCAAAAAGATCTGAATGGAGGGTTTTTAGTTATGCCTTAAAATGTGGTGTCTGCGGTAGCTCACTATAGGGATTACGTGTCAAACGTTGCAACTTTGAAGCCTTATATCTCGCTTTCGGTGTGGTAAATGATTTTAAAAAAATTATGTGATACAGGTAATAATGTTAACTGAAAGAGGGTATGAATTTAAACGGAATCTGATTGGAAGTGGATTTCACAACTACCTTAAAAGCAATTCCGCGAAATAAAGTCTGGGATCTGTTTTTTTTTTGTTTAACCACTCCTTTGTGACATTTGTTTTTATTTTTACCATAATTCTCGTCGTTGCTTGCAGAGCAATTTTTCGAAAAGAAAAACTCAAAACTGTTTTTTTCAACCACCCGCTCTTAAAAACTACCCCTTTGTGACAAAAAAAAACATTTTTTTTCACGATTTTTGACAGCCAAAATTGAGCAAAAAAAATTTATTAGCTCGGTATATTTCGTCATGGGGACCACCGTGCGCTAGTTAGAGTCTGTGATGAAATTTTAAAAAACTCTTACTTGTGGAGCCTCGCTGCTTGAAGACACAGAATCCAGTGACATGGTATCCAATGAAGAACAAGACGCGTAAACGGGGGGCGGAGGAGGTCTATAGGGTGGAGGCTGCCTCTGGGATGACGGGCTCAAAAACTCGCTCAGGGAATGAGCGGGAGATATTGGAATGCCTATGGAGTTCCGAGGATCGTACTGGGGGGAAAGTAGCGCGGGAGAGTGAGAGGGTGAGGGCGGTGGATCGAGGGTATTGGCATATTTCGGTTTCAGAACCAGGACTTTTTCGTCGCCTTCTGTTCGAGTGACGGCTATTTTGTTCACAAAGGTTTTGAATCTTTGTCGGTTCTCATCTGAAACAAAAAAATAAAGTTTTTACATTATAATTTTCAACATGAAATAAACATCATTAAAAATTTGAAAACAACAGTTTTCATATTTTCAAATCCATGAAAAAAGTTCAAATCAAAAAAATTTTTTTGAAAAACAATTATGTAAATACCCTCTATCACTAACAAAAAAAATTTTGAAACTTCCACACCAATAATTTTTAACCAATCAAATGTATTTTAGTGGAATTTGTTTTCTTTTGGGTACCCAACAGCTAATTAAATCGGAAATTTTTTGACGTTTTAATGACAGAATAATATTTTTTGACAATACTGGTTTTTCTTCCTTTATTTAATTTTGATACATTTCAATTACATAGTTAAAATGTTTTCTATATTCTTCGGACACCTCCTTCCTTCTTAAAGGCGAAAAAGCTGGACTTTGAATTGAATGAATTAAATATATATATATATATATATATATATATATATATATATATATATATATATATTATATATATGTCTAATGAAATATATATAATATTCAGACACTATTTTATTCACCATTTTTCCATTTAGCACTTTCAATTTTGCGTAGTTTGGAAGCAAATATTCCTGAATAATTTGAAACAAATTTTCTTCCTTCAAATAGAAACAACAATCTTCTATTAATGCGGGTAAATAAGACATAGTACGATGATTCATCATTACATCAGACAATTTTATGCATATTTTATATACAGCATGATTTTCAAATCGATACATTTTTAAAATAAAAAAGTTTGCGTTCGTTCTGACTGCACAATATTCTTTTTACTACAAAACACGAGTTTTTGCTCACGTTTTGTACTGTCAAAATACGATGATCACAGCCCCCTATGATGTTCGCTGACGCTGGTTATGAATGCTATGCAATAAAGCGCGTATAGAAAATTAATAAAAACGCAAAAAAAAGTAATTTTCTACCACTTGTAATTACTCAAAACTTATGTAAAATAGAAAAATGAACTATGTTCAATCTTAAAATGTTATTTCTATGCAATTACAACAAGTAGAAAACAACAATTTATAGGCTAAAATCGCGGCCGAAACTGTGACACAAATTAAATCAGTTATGTACCTACCTTTATGAAAATCCGTTGAAATTATAATTTTCTAACCCTTGTAGTAGCTCTAAGTAACTATAAAATAAAAGAATATAATATTTTACGTCCTAAAATAGTGATTTTGTGCTACTACAATGAGTAGAAATCAACAATGTATAGGCTAAACTAAACCTGTTCACGTACCTATATAAAAAACTGATGATTTTTTTATTTTCTACCATTTGTAGTAGCCCAAAGTTGATAAAAAATTGAAGAATATAATATGCTACATTGTAAAATGGTATTTCCGTGAAACTACAATAAGTAGAAATCAACATCTTATAGGAACCTTGCTGCCGAAACTAAAGCACACTTAATCTAGGTATGTACCTATATGAAAAATTGATAAAATAATAATGTTCTACTACTTGTACTTATTAACTGAAAATTTATATAGAATATTAGAATATAATATGCTACGTTCTAAACTGGTATTTTCCTGCAACTACAATAAGTAGAAATTAAGAATTTATAAGCTAAGATTCCATCGGTGCCCAAACTGCATCTATTATAATATGAATAATTTATAAAATTATAATTTTCTACCACTTGTAGTATCCCAAAGTTGATATAAAATGGAAGAATGTAATATGTTACATTCTAAACTGGTATTTTCATGCAACAACAATAGGTAGATATTAAGAATTTATAGACTAGGAATCTATTGGTGCCGAAACTGCGACGCAAACTAAATTTGTTCATCAACCTATATGAAAATCAAATAAATAGAGAATTCTCAACTATTCAAAAAATAATCAGCTTTTAGTTTTTAATTCAGGTAGGTAGCTATAAAATAACAAAATATTCAAATAATAATAATAATCAAATATTCATATGATTTTGATTGAAATCGGTGGCTCGTTCTTGCTTTAGAGCTTCATGACTTGACTTTACAGAAGTTGAAACAGACCTCATTGCATCAATTATTTCCTGATGGTGACTCGAATCTATCTGCAGATATGATTTTATTGAGTGACTACTTCCATGTCCTGTGATTTTAATTAATTGCTGTTCACCAATTCCCGTTTTGGCTAAAGTTGAAACAGCAGTGGCTCTTGCAGAGTGATTTGTTATTTTGGCCTTTTTGACGTCAATTCCAATTGATGATGCCGCCGATTTGAACCAGGAAGAGACCGCATTTTGTCCAGCCGGACTGTTCCTGTACCAACCATGGATTTGGGGTGCTGCCAGTTTGGATTGGGAGTTCAAAATAAACGGTTGATTTTGATGAGGCGATCTCGCTTGCTTGTTAACTTTTTGAAAAGTCTAACTGGGCATATTTCTTCATTGAGTATATTTGGTACTAACCACTTTCTGTCAGCCATTTTTTTTTAACCGCCTTGGGTAGTTTTAGAGAAAACTGGATTATATTCAATGTGACCTATTGGTTTTCATTGATTATCAATTTCCTCCACAAAATATTCCATGCATGCTGCAGCTCCTTCACTCCTTCACCAGGCCAATTCATGAGCAGCGATGTAGAAAAACTTTCCCTCCGGGGTGTTTTCATCACAAAGCTCAATATTTTTTTTAACTCGTCTGTTGATAATGCGGATGAACTTGTCTTTCTCGTGGCTGGGTCCTTTTGTAACTTCCGACGCTTAGCATTCAAATTATATATCACAAAATGGATTAAATTTGGGATTGTACCCTTTAAAAAAATATTATTGCAACTGCTTGGCTGTGGAATTCCATAAAACTTTTACTACACTCTCCTTGTAGTCGTTGGAGTTCTTTTTCTGCATATTGAACCCATATAGTCTTGAAAAATAAGCGCCAGTTCCTCCATAGGTATATCCGCTCTATCAAAATCATAGGATTTTTCTTCGCAAAAGTTCGTAAACTGCCTCCATATGCTTGACTTGGATTTCTTAGTATTTGCGGGTGTTAACTGCTGAATCTCCTGACGAATACTTCTTGACCGAAGCGAAAATTTTTTTTTCACGTCGTGGCGCTTGACACATTCGGAACTCAAGTACATTTTAAGTTAAGGTTTTACCTAGTTGCCATGGTAACTAAACAATTAAGTCAATCAAAACATTATATGTTTTGCTAGTGTCTTGTCGAAGAAAAAAAATTGGCATTGTTGAGAGTCAAAAAATAAATTCTAAAATTATTTAATTTTTAAACACAATCTGGTGTGAGATTTTCTTACCGAATACCACACGAGGTTAATTTTTTTTTTAACCTCTAGTGGTAATACAAGTGAAAACAAACCTAACAAAACTACTTAATGATATCATAATAGAATATAACAAAATACTCTGAGAGACTTTTGTAAGAAGAAAATTCTGAAATCGCTTTCTCAAAAGACAACACCGTAGGTGAAACGTTTTTATCACGTCAAAAAAAAACCACTGATCTACAATCAAACGTCGTCTATAAAATCAACTGTAACAATTGTACTAAATGATGCGTTGATCAAACAGGACGATATTTAAAAAAATGCATATCTGAACACGATAGGGACACAAAAAAACTTGCCCAACCCATTGCTCTAGTAGATCATACTATAGAAAATGGTCATACTTTTGATTTAACAAACCCAATCATCCTTGATAAAAAAACCATTCCTGTCAAAAAGACTTATTAGCGAAATGACAGATATTCTCCATCAAGACAGCGCCATTACCAGAAGAGACATGAAAGGACTGAAAACATCCCATTTCAACTCGATAAGTCAGATTCCGAAAGGATTTGTTATAATTATTTTTTGACCACAACTGTTTTTCTCCATTGATATGTTTCACTGATATTTTTTGAATTTTGTCTTTGTTTCGTACTCAAATGTGGAAGCTATTGTCCCGTGAAAGTTATTTTTTTGTATCGATAATGTCTGTTTAAGTTTTATTTGCATCAAACCCGGAAAACAAATTTTTGTTTTTAATTCACTGGAAATGTTTTAATTTTTGCGGTTTATTGTTCCCAATTATTTTTTTTAAATTTCTGATATAGATATTATGATATGATATGGTAAATTTCTCTAATTTGTTGCTAATGTGTCGCATATACAGGGTCTTTCCGAAATTGGAGCGATAAATGAAATATGGAGAGTTGTATAAAACTCAACGACACAAGTTAAAAAAAATTAAATACCATGAGTGTTATTTGGAAATAATATTACCCATACGAATTAAAACTGACAAAATACAAAAAAAACAGTTTTCAAATTACTACAATCCCTTCGTTTAAAAATAAAAAAGTACCTACCTTCTACGGGTGTGAAGTTAGCCACATCCACAAGGACAATTAGGTCCGGTATTTTCAGCTCCGGTTATACTGGGAATAAAGCAACCAATGGTTAGAATGTTCTTTTGCGTTATCAACACACGTTAAACAAAAGCATATTCTAACCGTTGGTTTATTCATTCCTAGTATAACCGGAGGTGAAAATACCGGGCATAAGAAAAATACAATTCTTTTATTTTCTCCTTTTCCGTTTTTAACATGGATTTTTAATCGGTTGGCGGCGTGATTATACTGAGATTTCCAGTTTCAACTGAAGGTGAGAAAATTTTATCAGACTGATGAATAAGTTCGATTTGAGAAAATGGAATGGTGGTGAAGTTATTTTAAAACATTCACAGCCGCCACAAATGGCTTTATACACCTTTCTGCTTCTCATATGTTATTGTAATGAGTTTTTTTTTCATCACTGATATGGAGGTGAAATGGGGGATTGATATACTTTGAAAATCCGAAGAGGCCACAAATGGCTTTGTACACCTTTCTGTTTGTACTATGTTATTGATATTGATTTCCTCATCAACGCTAATGAGATGCCAGAATTTGCAAGGCCGTCAAAGGGGGTGAAATGGGAAGTTGATATATTTTGAAAATTCTCCGAGGCCACACATGGCTTTGTAAACCTTTCTGATTGTGAAATTTTATTGATATTGGCCTTCTCTACATCACTGAAGAGACACCAGAATTTGCCAAGCCGTCAAAGGGGGTGAAAATACGGGGTGAAATAATTAAAAAATTCACAGAGAACATGGCTTTGTACACCTTTCTGCTTGTAATGTTATTGATATTGATCTTTCCTTCAACATTGATGAGATTCCAGAATTTGCCAGGCTGTCGAAGGGGTGAAATGGGGGATTGATATATTTTGAAAATCCACAGGGCCAAAGGTTTCATCAACACTTATGAGATGCCAGTATTTGCAAGGCCATCGAAGGGGGTGAAATAGGGTGTTGATATATTTTGAAAATTCACAGAGCCTACAAATGGCTTTGTACACCTTGTAATATATTATGGATAATGGTGATGTTAAAGACTGATAACAATAACATATTACAAGCAGAAAGGTGTACAAAACCATTTGTGGCCTCTGTGAATTTTCAAAATGATCAACCCCCATATTCCTCCCTTATGACGACCTGGCAAATTCTGGCATCTTATCTGTGATGAAGGAAAGACCAATGACTACAACATATTATGAGGACAAAAGTGTACAAAGCCATTTGTGGCCTCTGTGAATTTTCAAAATATATCAACCCCCATTTCACTCCCATCGACGGCCTGGCAAATTCTGGAGTCTCATCAGTGATGGAGAGAAGACCAATAACAATAACGTATTACAAGCAGAAAGGTGTAAAAAGCCATTTGTGGCCTCCGAGAATTTTCAAAATAACCAACCCCCTTTCACGACCAGGCAAATTCTGGCGTCTCATCAGTAGTGAAGAGAAGACCAATTTCAATAACATATTACAATCACAAAGGTGTACAAAGCCATTTGTCGCCTATGTGAATTTTCAAAATATATCAACCCTTATTTTCACCCCCTTTGGCGTCTCGTCAGTGATGGTTCAAAATATATCAACCCCATTTCACCCCCTTCAATGTCCTGACAAATTCTGGCGTCTCATCTGTGATAAAGAAAATACCAATATCAATAACATATTACAAAGCCATGTTTGTCGTCTGTGAATGTTTTAAAATAACTCATTACCATTCCACTTTCTCAAATCGAACTTATTCATCAGTCTGATCAAATTTTCCCACCTTTAGTTGAAACTGGAAATCTCAGTATATTCACTCCCCTTACTGAATCGAAATACATGTAAAAAAACGGAAAAAGGAGAAAATAAAATAATTGAGATTTTTCTCAGTGTACTTGTGGATGTGGCTAACTTCACACCCGTCTATCTTCTTACAGTTTTACAAATACCTACCATATTGACTAATGAGGCCAAAAAAATATTTGGTAGGTTCAAAATATATTAGAAGGGTACAGTAGAATGTAATACTGGTGTAAGTAATGACAAAATGTAATTCAAATAAAAGAACAAAAATGAACCATTCACCTTTGAAGGCCATAGCTCAAGTAGGTATTCGACAGCGCAGTTTTCATTGCAGTTTTTCCTATTCAGCAAACAAAAAATACGTAATCATTAAGATCGTAGGTGGAGAAAATATACAGTAAATTAACTAATATAGATTATTCCGATTAAAACAACTAAATAATAACACAAATATTTTCGTTAAGAGCGCATGTGAATGAGTAATTTTTATTTATTTATAGAACTAATTTTATTTCAGCTCATAGTACCTAGTATTCGTGTACAAACATTCATATTTTCAAAGAGATTCCTGAATACCACCAATATTCAGACTTCACGGATATGAAATCAATTGCTAAAAACCTTGGCCGTCCACATTTGTTATGGCTAGACAAATAGATTGAAACTACCGAAGTTCAGATCACTACATAACCTCTAAATGAAAATGTATTGCAAGCAAATACCAAAATAATGGATGAAACCAGAAGTTATTACATTTCTTGAGATATTAATAAGCATAAATAAGCTTCCTAGTTCCATTGCGGACCTAAAAATTTAAATAAAGTGATTCATTCCACAGGTAGTTTAATAAACCGAATGTAAACAAAGCGTGTATCTCGCAAAATAGACGCTGTAGTGGAAAGATTCGCCTACCTTTCGATGCAGGATCTGTCAGGTAACTTTTGAAATAACGCACGGCATCGCGATTTTTCACTTTACCACCTTTTTCCACTAAAAAACTATGAACTTGCTCCAATGTCAAATTATTGGAAGCCATGTTGACGATCACTGACTTCCAGGACGGCAACGTAACGTGCCGAAAGTTACTGTTATCAGGTGGTCGCTGAGGTGATCGAGAGCGTTGCCAATTCTTTCGGTAGTAGGTATAGGGAAGTCATAAGCTGACAATATTGGAGCGGAAAACATTTATCGAATTATGATCATCCAAAGCGGCATAGGGATTCATTTGTAATTGTGGATCATTCTCGCAGGTTATAGAAACTATGAGACGAGTAAAAGTTAAAAAAAGACTAGGTATTGGATAAAGTTTTGCAGTTGAAGAATGAACTAACATGCCCAGTGCGACGTTGCCGATTTATAAAAAATAATGTAAACTGAGAAAAAAAAACAGATGTTTTTTTATCAAGAAGGAAGACAGGTATCAATAAACTTGACTAAACTTTTTTATTGGTCATTCATATCATGTGCTGAAAAATATTTACTTTCTTTACAAATGTACAGATTACTCTTAGAGAGTATCGAAAGGTGTTATGCTAGAGCCAGTATGTTTTTCGAATAATTAGGAATTTATAAAAAATGGCAAAAACTTTTTTTTCACATATGTTTAGCAAATGCAACAATGTGTACATTCGTACATGCTGTACATTCGACATGGCTATACCGATTTTTCATTATTATTCTATTTACATTACACGCTTTTTATTAGCTTCACTTGTATGTTTGTTTGTTACCGACTCCTTTGGGCGCGATTTTGACCCACTTCTAGACGTACGAATGATTTGAAATTTGGCAGGTGTACATAATTCCGGTGACAATGCATTAAGAAATTTTTGTTTGAAAAAAAACAAAATGGCGGCTCCAATATGGCGGACGAGTTTTGTGATTATGGTCCGATTCGCTTCAAAATTGGTATCTGAGGGTTTTCGCGGTCATAGATCAAGATGGCGGCTCCAAAATGGTAGACGAGTTTTGTGATTATCGTCCGATTCTATTCAAAATTGGTATGTGGGGGTTATTGGGGTCCAATATTATGATTTTTCTGTAAAAATTGAAAAATTTTAGATGGCGGTTCCGAAATGGCGGACGAGTTTTATGATTATCGTCCAATTCTATTCAAAATTGGTATGTGGGGGTTTTTGGGGTCGGAGATTATGATTATTTTGTCATAATTGAAGGATTCAAGATGGCGGCTCCAAAATGGCGGACGAGTTTTGTGATTATGGTCCGATTCGATTCAAAATTGGAGAATAATAGTTTAAAAAATTAAATAATGATAATAATAGTTTGAAAAACTGAAGAACACGCTTTAATAGAAAACAAAACTAAACAGTTGAAAATAAATAAAAGTTTGAAAACTAAAAAACACGCTTCAATAGAAAACTATAAACTAAAAAGTAGAGAATAATTTTAAATGAGTTTGAAATAAGAATACAGTGATTAACAACAAATTGATTTCATCGTAAAAAAGCGTGGGGTGCTTTTTAAAATATTTTTATAATTATTGTACTTTTACCAATATCTGTCCATGAAATATTAACAACAATTGACATCAAGCACCCCACGCTTTTTTACGATGAACTAAATTGGTTGTTAATCACTGTATTCTTATTTCAAACTCATTTAAAATTACTTTCTACTTTTTAGTTTAGTTTTCTATTGAAGTGTGTTTTTATTTTAGTTTTTAAACTATTATTTATTACAAGCTCATTTAGTTTCACCTGTCCCGGTGCCTGTCTGTGTGTCTGTCTGTCTGTGATCAAATCTTGCAAGTTTAATTTGACTCACTACTAGTTACCCGAATAACTTGAAATTTGGAAGGTGTTCATAGTTCCCGTGACAATGCATTATAGAATTTTTAGTAGAGAAAAAAACGGAATGGCGGCTTCAACATGGCAGAAGAAATTTGTGTTTATTGCCCGATTCGACTCAAAACTGGTAATTAGAGGTTCTCGAGGTCGAAAATTATGAATTTTTGTCAAAATTCATAAAATCAAAATGGCGGCTCCAAGATGGCCGACGATCTCTGTGATTATGGTCCGATTCTATTCAAAATTGGTATGTGGAAGTTTCAGGGTCAAAGATTATGAATTTTTTTGTCAAAATTCATAAAATCAGAATGGCGGCTCCAAGATGGAAGACGATCTCTGTGATTATGGTCCGATTCAATTCAAAATTGGTATGTGGAGGTTTTCGGGGACAGAGATTATGAATTTGGTCGAACGTTATTGATTTTTTGTCGTATTTCTTGAATTGAAGATAGCTGCATCAGGATGGCGGAAGAGTTAATCTTTAGATGGTCTCCTCGTTGAAGAACTAGATAGCTCAGAACTTACAGGAAAAAGACCTCATAATGACAATGCATTAACAAAAATGCATAGATTAAGGCGTACTTACTGAAATGCACAAAATAAAATAATTAATAAAAAACCCTTTTCAAAGACCAGCTTTTATTCAAATGCGCTAGAAAGTAAAGAATAATTGCTTTGGATGTGCAACGTAGGTTATTTTGTGAGTTATATAATCAATAGCTTGTTGCTTTTGTATTCTGACAGAAAACTTTGCGCGACAAGCTCTTGAATAACCTACGTCGCACATCCAGAGCAATTATTTTTTAATTTTTAACCGACGAAACCAAAAAGGAGGAGTTTCTCTATTCGACCCGTATATTTTATGTTTTTCCATCATATTTTTTTATGTATGATCACGCATAACTTTTTACTGAGGCGTTCGATTCCGATAATTCTTTTTTCAATGGATAGGGTGTACTTCGACTTTGGTCCCATTTGAATTTAAAAGATGAAATCCACCCCTAAGGGTAGCGAAATGAAGGATATTGATCACTCACCCTCTGAATTCTGGTCCGTTAACCGATTCTATCAGGCATAACTTTGTACTGGGTTCTTCGATTCGGATGATTCTTTCTTTAATAGATTGGGTATACCTTATATTTGGATCTCGAGAGGAATTAGCCACCCTTACGGGTAGAAAAATAGGGGATAATTGATTTTTCACTAGTGAACATTAGCACACACATAGTTGACAATGACAGATCGCTACTGACATTTTTCTTGTTCCGTCAAAATCAGTATATTTTATGAGAGGATGAAATGATATACGAAGTAATGAAATAAACTAACCAGAACAACGAAAATAATTTATATTACAACAAATAGTAAAAGTGGATAATCATATTATTTAACTGGTAATAGTTTAAGTAAGGTGGGTGAGTACGTATTTTGGAAGTAATCAAAAAACAAGTAGGTAGTAATTGGTAGATTTTAGCCACAAAAAATTGGAAAATAAAAAATTTTTACCAAAAAATTAAACCAACGAAATACGGAACTGAAAAGTAAAAAATAAAAACTTTTTAACAAAAAATTAAACCGACGAAAAAATCAACTGAAAAGCAAAAAATAAAATAAATCTTCTTAGTCTTAATGATAATTGAGCTCCTAAACTAATGTAAGTAACTGATTTTGAGTCGGCGCCAAACAAACTAGCAATTGAATTAGGTGAAGCGTAAAATGATGGCAGCGATAATGATAGATAATGATCTTCGATAATTGTTTGGTTGGCGCCGACTCAAAATCAGTTACTTACATTAGTTTAGGAGCTCAATTATCATTTAGACTAAGAAGGTTTATTTTATTTTTTGCTTTTCAGTTGATTTTTTCGTCGGTTTAATTTTTTGTTAAAAAGTTTTTTAGCGCATTTGAATAAGAGCTTGTCTTTGAAAAGGTTTTTTAATAATTATTTTATTTGTCTTATGCTATTCCGGTAGAACTACATACATTTGGTGTCATCAAATAGGTACACAGGGTGGGTCGGAATAATGAATAAGGCATATAAACTCGGTGTGTCTACTTTATCAAATTTGTTGTAATTTGTTGAATTTTGTAGTAACAATGACAGTAATAATAACATGGTCAGAAAATATAAAACTCCTTTTTGTTATTTATATAGATATTTATATAGAGTCAGAATGAAATCGACCAGTTTAGTAATAGTCACTTTCAGTACTGATTTGAAGCTACTCTTCATATATAGATTCAGTGAGTCAGAGCGTACTTATTTGGAATTGAATATACAGGGTGAGTAGGAAAATAAATTTTTCAAGAAAATAATTTATTTTCGAAGAAATTCCTATAGGCGGGAATAAGATTTTTCGTATACTTTTGTGTCTGATGTATATAGGGTGTGTCAGAGAAATTGGTATAAAAAGTCCATGGAATTTTCTACCGGACTGACGCGGTAGGCCATAATTTATACCAAGCAAAAGAAAAAACAATGAGATAGAATGACCGAAAAGGCGGAAAATCTAGAAAAAAATAAGGAAAACATAACACTAGAAGAATTGAAAGAAGTTAGCTGAAGAACGTAAAGGAGCCAATTGTTGACGAAAATTAAGCAGAAATGATCGAAACCATTGGAGAACGAGGGACGAAAATCCGATATTTGATATAATGTGGAAAGAAGAAAGAATAGCTTAGGAAAATTTATAGAAAAATAATAGAAAAACCATTAAGAAGGGAGAAAGAATCAACTGTCAGAGAAATAGAGTTGTTTAACAAAATAGATAGGAGGAATAAGCTTATACAGCATTTATGGATATGGAGAAAGGATTCGATAGAATGAGAAGGAAGAAAAATTGGTACTAGTAAATAGAAGTGAAATTTATTTTCTGCGAAAATAAAACTGCCGCTTTTACATTATGATTCAAACTCATGTATTACAAAATGTATGATCATCAGCAGCAGGTATAATTGTGAATTATTCAATTACAAAAATCTTAATATCAAAATTGGGTCAGAAATCGTAAAAACAGTTCAACACCATTGAATACTTAGCAGAACAATCAGATCCATTTTTAAGCGTAGACTGTATCTGCAAGAAAATTGGTTATTTTTATAGGATATATCATCAAAACTCTCTAACTGGGCAAAAAAAATTATTTACTCTATTATTTACCGGCAATTTACATATTCCTGCTAATTTCATGTAATAAAGAAGATAAAAATAGATAACAAATATTTCAAAATAACATTCTTCCAGGCTGTAACCAATATAAACGTATTGATTATATGTTAAAAACCTCAAATTTCTCAAATATCCAACAGATGATTGAAGAGGCTAGTATGGTATTTGTCTTCAAAATAATGTATAAACAACTTCCTACCCACTTATCTCAGTTTTTAACTAACAGGTCTGATATGCTTGGTTACCATTTTGGAATAATTCAAACTATTTTGTGGATAGATGTCATACTGACACACTTCAAAAATATCTGTTTG
This sequence comes from Gonioctena quinquepunctata, assembly GCA_018342105.1. Taxonomy (NCBI): domain Eukaryota; kingdom Metazoa; phylum Arthropoda; class Insecta; order Coleoptera; family Chrysomelidae; genus Gonioctena; species Gonioctena quinquepunctata. The sequence continues at coordinate 164,614 of JAFIRS010002145.1, forward strand.
TTGAGCACCAATTTTCAGTTTTTTTTTAAATATTAAGAAATATTTATTTTCAAATCAAATAATATTAATAATTTCAATCAATCCATTAGAATGGTGCATGTTTACAAACAATTAATATAACATTCAGGATGTGGAGAAATATATAAATAGGTACTAAACATTAGGTCTTTTCCTGGCTCTGAATAAACAGAAAGAAAAATGGTCTCCACTTGAACGGGTTTGGTTGTGAGTACTGAAAATGACATGTTGTACATTCTTACAAGAAGTTCACGTTATAATGGTAAAATTCAATATTACACTGTCATACTTGATATAACATTCATTCTATAAGGAAAAGGTATACATAAACACAGAAAGAAATATTGGACCTGATATCAACGACCATTAATGATTGACTGCAAAATCATTGTCCCAACGTATTTTTCTTTGAGGCAATGACAAAATCAGTCCATTTTTGTGCTTAAATAATCAACGAAATTATTACAATGAGCTTACCATGTCCATTACAATAACGTGATTTCATGATTAATTTTATGTTGAAATCATTTCCATAATGAAAATTTGCCTTAAAACATGGAAACAAATGCATTGCGCAAACGAACATGAGGTTATTAATACTATGTAACATTAAGATCACACTTCCTTGTAACAATGCATCAGAGTATGGTTCAATGCTCAATGGGGAGGGCCTCAGTACAGTGACATCATTTTATCAATGCTTGGAAACATTAGCCAATTCACCCACTCATTGATGTTAGTACTTAATTCATCGATCAATTATCCTCAACTACTTTGTCTTGTTGTCAATGTGCGAGTGCCTTGTCTGAATGCTGAGATTCAACTCTACCACTCCACCTCCCCTATCCCAAACGGCGCTTGAACCAATCAAAAATTGTCATCCAATTTGATATACGCAGTATGAACGGTTCTGAGAACTGTCCTAACTCTGACTTAGGTTCTCGAAGTCGCGAATATATCGATAATCATCGTTTCACTGGAATGTATATAGGTTATAGAAGTAGAAGTTTTGAGTGTTTAGTGTCACATGTGAAATATTTATGTCTGCTGGTAAGATGTCATTTTTATAACTTCATTACTATTTATTGTATCGGAATTTTTAAAACACATAACCACGCCGCACGTGATCAAAAGCAATGACAATTTCAACTTTCAAGCAGGTAAATGTACTAAATACTGAATATGTATGGGTCAATCGGCCTCTTTCTCATATTTCGTGAAAGAATTTCGATATTTTGATGTGGGCTTTCCAACATTTTTCCGATAAGTCTGTTTATGAATTCATCATGAGGAACAATAAAGTGGCAGGTAATTTCTGCAATTCATAATTTCATTTTATCTACACCAGTAGCGTTTTATTTGTTCGTAAATTTTTATATTCAATGTTTCCCCTATTTTTGAAGCAGTGTTGATTTGTATTGATTCATATTTCGATGTAACTTTTAATAAACTTGAAATGCTGATGATGCTTGCACAGACATATGATTCAATAGAAAAAACTTAACGATTAATGCAAATGAGGTTATGTTGTTTTCACTCTTCAATGAATGACTGTTACTTCTGAAAAAATGAAGTTTTCCAAATTTCTGTGTTATAAATGGGAGAGGTTGAGTAGAACTCTACAATACTCGAGCCTCATTAAGTTTAGTTTTTTTTTAGTACGGCGGCCCCCTGGCCTTCATTTGTATCCTGCTCCTTGTCCAGTTTAAAGTGGTCAAATAAGATCAGAGTGATAACATATTTCTGTATTTTTTCTTCTTTGAAAAACGAGAAAGGAAAGTAGTAGGCTCTTCATTCCAGTTGTAATAACACAAATTGACTTGTTTTTCAGATGGACGAGATGCAGCAGTTCTGTGAGCCCTTCCCAGGTTTTTTCGTGCCCAATAAAGTTATGGAAAAAAAAGTATATGGAAAATCTCAAACGACCAAGTTCACCATAGGTGATTTGCAGTTATCATTTTTGTATATAGGCAAAACCATCCAAGAAGCGGAGGACCGGATAAACTTCCTGCAATCCAAGAAGTCGTCGAATCAGCATTTTATTTTCGCCATTGCAGATTTTTTTTATTAAAAAAAATTAAGAAATCCACACTTACTTTGATGGAATCGAATATACGTTTTTCAATATGATAAGGCAGTGGATATCTGTTTTGAAATAATATATCTTTTTAATTTGAATTTTCCATAGGAAAGTATCTTGTTTTGGTCCTTTATAGATTTTTTTCAACAACTATTACTCAAAAATACATATTTTGTGTGAATATCTGGAGGAAACTTAAAGTATTCCTGAAGTATATCAACTTTATGAAATGAAATATTTTATAGGAAGAATTATATTCTTGATTTAACGAAGTATCATAGTTGAAATAAGCAGGTTACTCTTTTGATATGAAATATGAAATAATTTCTTATTGCAGAATTCTAGAAACTAAAATTTCCTTGACTGAAAATGTATTTCATAGCTGAGATGCGAAACTGGGGATTCCTATTTGAAGATAAATAAGTGTTGCTCCCGAAATTTTTATGTGAAACCCAGTACAATACTTTTATTTTCCGGTTCGAATCATTAAATGAGAATTAATCGCCAACTGAAGAGAGTTTGATTTATTTTGTTTTTGTTCATAAAATCGCTATATTTTCTGAAAGGTCAGTGAATAATTTTGAAATGGAATTTTGATGAATCTTCCAGTATCCTAAAGAATAATTAATCGTGAATGCCACTATGGCAACTGACATGTTACTTCATTATTGAAATGGTGCTCTCTAAATATAATAATATATCTTTTTAATTCGAATTTTCCAGAGGAAAGTATCATGTTTTGGTCTTTTATAGATTTTTTTTTAAATAAAATTAAACAACTCTTACCCAAAAATACATATTTTGTGTGAATATCTGGAGAAAACTCAAAGTTTTCTGAATAAACATGTAGATCTATATTAACTATATGAAATGAAATGATTTATAGGAAGATAGCATTTTTTAACAAAATAAAATTATATTCTTGATGCAAGCGAAGGTATCATTGATCTAGTTGAAATAAGCAGATTACCCTCTTGATATGAAATATGAATTAAATTTTTATTGCAGAATCCTTGAAACTAAAATTTTCTTGAAAATTTATTTCATAGCTGGGATGCGAAACTGGGAACTGGCGATTCCTATTTGAAGATAAATAAGTGTTGTCCCCGAAATTTTTATGTGAAACTCAGTAAAATATTTTTGTATATTGGGTTCTCTTATCTGATAATAATCACATTTTCCGTTTCGATTCATTAAATGAGAATGAGTCTGGGTCAACTGAAAAGGGGTTTGATTTTTTTTGTGTTTTTGTTCCCAAAATCGCTATATTTTCAGTGAATAATTTTGAAATGGAATTTTGATGAATTTTCCAGTATTCCAAAGAATAAGTACTTTTGAATGCCTCTATGGCAACTGACATGTTACTTCATTATTAAAAGTATGCTCTCTAAATATTGTAACGAACCTAGGCCGGCCCTGTCGCCTCACACGTTGCCATCGACAGCGATGAGATCATCCCCGGAGATATTCGAGAACCATCCAGTCGCTCTTCCGCGGAAAACAACGGTCAATATTGGAAACAATTGGAACATGCCGTCGCCAACCGTCCGAATTCGAAACATCGAGAATGCTGTATCGGAGATAAATAGACAGCCCTCAAGAGGGAGTAAACGGTCTGAACGAGCCCATACGATCGAGCTATTCAGTAGCGTAGTAATATAAATCAAGTTGTAGATTAAGTGTGAAATAAATTATTAAAACCAAGTTAAGTTTATTTACGTTACAATTGGTGTCGGAAGTGAGATTTTGAAAATAAACAAGTGATCGTGGAGTGGATAGTCAGAAAAATAAATTGATAGACCTTTTTGTACGCCCAAAATAGACAGTGGCCCGGTTTTCGCGAAGTGGACAATTGTGCGTGGGAATATAAACTGATACACTGTTCGCGTGAAACAGAAAATAGACAGTGGCCCGGTTTTCGCGAAGTGGACAATTGTGCGTGGGAATATAAACTGATACACTCTTCGCGTGAAACAGACAATAGACTGGTGGCCCGTGGAAAAGAATTCGTGAAGTGAATTTTTAACAAACTGATAAACTTTTCGTGTGAAACAGACTGATACCTCGTCAAAGACAAAATGTGTTCAAGAAAAGTGCGCCTTGCGGATTTGAAGGTAGCGGAATTGAAACAGGAATTGGAGGAAAGGGAACTGGAAACAACGGGTAAAAAGCAAGTACTCCAGGAAAGACTTGCAGAAGGACTTATACAAGAAGGTGAGGACCCCGAAACATTTTTATTCGAAGTTCCCGGAGGTGATTTGAGTCCGATAATAGAATCCTTGAAAGAAGAGCTGCAACAAAATTCGAGGACTTTGGAAGAAAATTCTAGAAATCTGGAAGAGAAGCTTCTAGAAAATGCAAGAAGCCTGGAAGAAAATTCTAGAAATCTGGAAGAGAAGCTTCAAGAAAATTCTAGAAATCTGGAAGAGAAGCTTCTAGAAAATTCAAGAAGCTTGGAAGAAAAAAAAAGAATTGTGTGGTGTGGCTAATTTTCTAGAAGAAAGAATGGGAACCGTTGAGACAGAGATAGATAAAATTAGGGAGCAAATGAACACGGAGGTAGATAAAATCAAAGATGGGGTCGAGGCAGAAATGGACAAAATAAAGGAAACGATCAGTAAGCTGGAAAAACGAATTAATAGTGCGCCCTCCACAGAGATGGTTAACGAAAATGCAATGCTGGACTTGAGTTTGAACTTGGATAAAGTTCAAGAGGGTATAAAAGATGTCAAGGTCATTTCAGAAATAGGGAAGCTTTCCATGAAGCCGCCTCAGTTCGACGGAAAAACTCCATGGGCAAATTACCGCCGGCAGTTTGAAGCAGCGGCCAAAGCAAACGGATGGAATGCAGGGAAAGAGCTGTAGCAATGACACTTGCATTACGTGGAGAAGCGCAAATATTCTACAAACTCTCACCGCCCAAGAACAGGAGGACTATGATCAGCTGATTAAACATCTAGAATTACGATATGGCCACGCCCATTTGGAACACGTATACCACTCCCAGCTGAAAAATCGCTGCCAAAAATCGGGCGAATCCTTACAAGAATTCGAAACTGACATTGCACGCTTGGTTCGTCTCGCATATCCAGCCACACCAGAAAATGTAATGGAGCGACTAGCGGTTCAAGCATTCCTGGATGGACTCCGTGACCAAGAAACCAGACAAGCGTTGACACTAGCCCGTCCAACACATCTCGTAGACGCACTGGCACGCGCTTTGGAATTCGAGGCAGCGAAACAATCTTGCAAAAGCCAGAGTAAAGTCCGAATGATTGAGGAAGACTCACAGGAGCCTGCTAATTTGGAAGCTGCCATAAGGAAAGTGATTAAGGAAGTGTTCCCTGAGAAAAGACAGATAAGATGCTAGAATTGTGGCAAAATTGGACATATGCGTAGCAAATGTCCAACATTCGAAAACACGACTCCGATGCAGGAAAACTAAAGAAGGTCGACGAGAAGGGGCAATCGTCGGCCTGTGTCCAGCAAGCCCCGGTTAACAACGCATATGTCGCTCTCCTGCAACGACAGAACAGAGGTGTTTTCGTAGACGGTCTCATCAATAACGAGCCTTGCACCATGCTGCTAGATACAGGTGCGACTAGGACAATTCTCGGACCTTCCTTTGCCAGAACACCGGAACGAATTGAACCGACAACTTGAAGCTACGCACAGCAACAGGGGAGCCAGCTACTGTATATGGCGAGCTACCGATTGAAATAATCCTGGTCAACAATAAACTGAAACATCAGGCACTTGTAGCAGACATCGAAGACGATGCAATCATCGGAATGGACATCATGAATTCCAGAGGGTTTGAATTGATTTCAAAGACGACATCCTACGTGTCAACGGAGAAGAGCTGGTACTTCATGGGAGAAGTGAAGAGTTGATCCGTGTGCTGTTGGCTGAAGATGTAAGCGTACCTGAGAGGGCTGAAACCATTCTGGAGGCTCGCCTGGACGGGAGTGCGAGCAGTGGAGACGTGGTGATGTTCGAGCCCAAACTTCATGATGAGAAAATTGGACGAGGGATTGCCCTAGGAAAACCCTGTTACGTGCTGAAAAATTTGTGCCGGTAAGGGTCATGAATGTCAATTACTTTCCAGTGACCTTAAAGAAAGGAACAATTTTAGGGCACTGCTCGTCAGTTTCATCTGTGATCCGGGGCGTACGAGGTACGATTAGCCAACCCAACAACTTGCCCACAGAACTAGAAAAATTAGTTGCCATCTCTTCCAAAGACATAAAACCAGCTCAACAGCCCAAACTAAGAGGTTTAGTCAAAAAGTACCAAGACATCTTCGATACCGGACAAGGAAAAGGGGTCGAACTAATGTGGTCCAGCACAAGATTGATACTGGGGTGCCCGACCGATCCGGCAATCAGCAAGAAGACTTCCTCTTGCCAAGAAGGAAGAGGCTGACAAAATAGTCAGCGATATGGGAAAAGAAGGAGTTATCGAACCATCTGACAGTCCCTGGTCCTCTCCAGTCGTACTGGTGAAGAAAAGGATGGATCGACACGCTTTGTGTAGACTATCGCCAACTTAATAATGTCACGAAGAAGGACAGTTCCCCTCTCCCGAGAATAGATGACACCCTAGACACGTTGGCTGGTTCCACGATTTTCTCGACCCTTGATCTGAAGAGTGGATACTGGCAAGTAGAACTTGCTCAGGAAGATCGAGAAAAGACTGCTTTACCATCGGCTCAGGATTGTGGCAGTTCACCGTTATGCCATTCGGGCTCTGTAATGCTCCCGCCACATTCGAAAGATTGATGGAGACAGTGCTGAAGGGACTCTCATGGAACACGCGGCTAGGGTAGCCCGACGACATAATGGTGGTCGGCAGAGCGTTAGAGGACCACGTGAAAACTTGGAGGAAGTATTCCTGCGACTGAGGAACTCCGGATTGAAGCTGAGCCCTAAGAAATGCCATCTGTTCCAAAAGAAGTACGATACCTCGGCCACGTTGTCTCTGGGAAGGAGTAGCAGTGGACGACCAGAAGATCAAAGCTGTTAAGGATTGGCCCATCCCAAAGACATTCACCAACTTCGAAGTTTCCTTGGTTTATGCACATACTATCGCCGATATGTGCTGGGATTCGCCAACATCGCTAAACCACTGACCAAGCTCACGGAAGGCCAAACAAAGTTCCAGTGGTCCGAAGAATGTCAAGACTCATTCAGGAAGCTGAAAGGAGCTTTGATCAACGCACCTATACTGAGCTATCCCCTACCCAAAGGGAAATTCATTTTGGATACGGACGCCAGCAACGTGGGACTTGGAGCTGTCCTATCTCAGATCCAGGAGGGACAGGAGAAGGTCATTGGTTATTTCAGCAAGACGCTTAGCAAACCAGAGCGCAATTACTGTGTCACCAGGCGAGAGCTGTTAGCTGTTGTAAAGGGAGTGGAACACTTCTACAAGTACGTGTATGGAAGAAGATTCCTGTTGAGAACTGACCATGCAGCTCTCAAATGGCTCTTACAGTTCAAAAATCCTGAGGGTCAAGTAGCACGTTGGATCGAGAGACTCCAAGAATTCGATTTCGAAATCGAACATCGAGCCGGAACTAGCCATAAGAATGCAGATGCCTTGTCGCGAAGACCATGTCCAGATGATTGCTCACATTGCCGACGAGCAGAAGAGAAAGAAGCAACACTTTGTAGAACCGCGGCAATGGATGACAACTGGAATGACAGCAAGTCGCAGGTTACTCGCCGGCTGCCCGACCTTGGCTTAGTCGTCAGCTGGAAGAAGGGCAATCGAAGACCATCATGGCAGGAAGTCGCAGGTTACTCGCCGGCTGTTAAGTCCTATTGGGCACAATGGAACTCTCTTATTCTGGACAATGGGATCCTGAAACGTGTGTTGGAGGCCGATATTGGTGGGGAAGACAGACGGTATTCCAATGGAGCTGCACTCGGATCAAGGCAGAAATTTCGAATCCAACCTTTTCCAAGAAATATGTCTACTGCTGAACATCCGCAAGACAAGAACCACGGCCCTACATCCGCAGTCCGATGGAATGGTGGAACGGATGAACAGGACGATCAACCGCCACTTGTCCAAGGTTGTCTCTGACCATCAAAGAGACTGGGACCAGTATCTTCATTTGTTCCTGATGGCCTATCGATCCGCAGTACACGAGTCAACCGGTCAAACTCCTGCTAGTATTATAATGGGCCGAGAACTGCGACTGCCTTGTGACCTGAAGTTTGGGATACCGCCAGGACAAGACACTGCGGGAGAGGACTACGTCAGCAAACTTCGGCAGAGAATGGACGACATCCACGAACGAGTCCGGTTGAACATCCAGAGTGCCAGCGATAAAATGAAGAAGACCTATGACATCAAGGCCGACGCTGGAGGATTTAAGGTTGATGACCTGGTTTGGCTGTACAACCCCAAACGTCGTCGTGGACTATCACCAAAGTTGCGGAACTCGTGGGAAGGCCCGTATAAAATCGTGAAAAGGATAAACGACCTTGTGTACCGAATCCATAAGCCACCCGAGGGAAACCAAGGGTCGTCCATTTCAACAGGTTGGCCCTTACGCTGGAAACCATGACCAAGTTCGCACCCTCAAGCCACCGGAGGATGATATGACGTTCGAGAAGTTTATGTCCTTGTATTCAAACGGGCAGAAAGTTCTACATGGGGTTACTAGAGAGGAGTCACGAGACCTTTTCGAGGTGCCTGCTGACTACGCACTAGCGCACGTGTGGCAGAAGATCTTCGAATGTCCAGGGCATCGCCGTAGTGTTCTCCAAGAAATTTGGTCAACTCCAAACACTGCGGGAGCAGAATCCAGAAGTTGGTGGGGTGCTACAGTTGAAGAAAGGCCAGAGAAACATCTACTACCTAGTTACCAAAAGGCATTCCCAAGATAAACCGTCCTATGAAGATGTCTGGAAGAGTCTCACCAAACTAAGAGATACCATGGTGGACCAGAATCTGGCGGATCTAGCAATTCCAAAACTATCCTGTGGTATTGATGGGTTGGACTGTAGAGTCATAAGAAGTATGCTGGAGGCGATATTCAGATCCAGCGGCGTCAGGATTTTGGTTTGCTGTAACCCTCTTCCACGACCGATCATGAAGACCGTGGAGTGTTACTTCCATCGAACTTCACGGTGCAGATATGGGGAGTCATGCAGATATCGTCACACTCCAAGGATGAAATTTCGGGACGAAATGTCTTTAAGAAGGGGGCAATGTAACGAACCTAGGCCGGCCCTGTCGCCTCACACGTTGCCATCGACAGCGATGAGATCATCCCCGGAGATATTCGAGAACCATCCAGTCGCTCTTCCGCGGAAAACAACGGTCAATATTGGAAACAATTGGAACATGCCGTCGCCAACCGTCCGAATTCGAAACATCGAGAATGCTGTATCGGAGATAAATAGACAGCCCTCAAGAGGGAGTAAACGGTCTGAACGAGCCCATACGATCGAGCTATTCAGTAGCGTAGTAATATAAATTAAGTTGTAGATTAAGTGTGAAATAAATTATTAAAACCAAGATAAGTTTATTTACGTTACAATATAATAACATTGTTCTCTCTTGCAAATGAATGGAAACTTACAGGGAGTTACAAACTTTTCATATTTCTGCTTCAATACCCCCTATCTGATTGGGAAAGATCTATTTATTTTCCAAGAGGAATTCTCAGATTGTTTTGCACCCCAGATATGAAACACCCTGTGGATCAAAAGATGTACTCTCATTGATATAATATGCCTTCGAATCATCGTTATGAGGAACATTAATGTTAATACACTCCTGTGATTGAACAATGGTGGTAGAATAATCATTGTAGGCCATGAAAGAATGACTTCAATCATTGAAATAATTTTATCTTCGTACCAATAATTGGGGATTAAACAAAAGTAGATGCCAGGATCGATAGTCGATGTTCAAGGGGATTGTATTAATGAACGTGGTCCACAAGCAATGTCCTCATAGTGGACATATAAACACCTCTTCATCAGGCAATCAACATCTGAACATTATAGTGATCACATATAATAAATAATGTTCAAATACATTTTTATAATGCTTGTTTTCATTACAATGAGATCACTTGTTCGGTCTGTGAACAATTATTATAACATTCGGCAAGTAAGGAATATTAAAATAAGTGCTGAAAATTGGGTCGTTCCTTAGTTTTGAATAATATTTTTATAGGTTGGATTAACATTCGATAATATGAAAGAAGGGAACTTTGTGGCATAGTGAACAGATTATCAAATTGAAGAAAAAAAGCATCCTCAAGTGGGAGTCGAACCCACGACCTTATGATCTCTTGCCATACGCTCTAACCAACTGAGCCATTCGAGGACATAGGAATCGACACACACTCCTTTCCTTCCATAATTTGATGTTCATATCGAAGATCAAACGTACTTATCGATGGCCGTCGAGATCCGTTACCTGTCACTCTAACATCATCGTCAATTGACGATTTCAATAGCAGATTGAGGAAGTTAATCTCTAACCACTGATAAGATTCAGCCAAATATATAATGTGAAAGTGGCAATATTGTGTCCGAAAAAAATACATGTAAGAAGGGAATGTTGTGGCATAGTGGACAAATTATTGAATTGAAGAAAACAAGCATCCTCAAGTGGGTGTCGAACCCACGACCTTATGATCTATAGCCATACGCTCTAACCAACTGAGCCATTCGAGGACATAATAATCGACACACACTCGTGAATCCTTTCCTTCCATAATTTAATGTTCATGCTAGAAATGAATCGAAGATCAAACGTTTTTTTCTTTAATTTAATAATTCGTCCACTATTCCACTAAATTCCCTTTTTTCTTGTATTTCTTTTCGACACAATATTTCCACTTTCACATTATATATTTGACCAAATCTTATCAGTGGTTAGATATCATCTCCCTTAATCTGCTATTGAAATCGTCGATTGACGATGATGTTAGAGTGACAGGTAACGGATCTCGACGGCCATCGATAAGTACGTTTGATCTTCGATTCATTTCTAACATGAACATTGAATTATGGAAGGGAAGGATTCACGAGGGTGTGTCGATTTCTATGTCCTCGAATGGCTCAGTTGGTTAGAGCGTACGGCTAGAGACCATAAGGTCGTGGGTTCGAATCCCACTTGAGGATGCTTTTTTTTCTTTAATATAATAATTTGTCCTCTATGCCACAAAATTCCCTTCTTCCACGTATTTCTTTCGGACACAATATTTCCACTTTCACATTCGATAATATATTGTACTGTGTCCCTTCCGAGTTGAACAATGTATTCTTTAAATTATATCCAAGAAGTTTATCTCAGTAAGCTATGTTTTATATCTTTCAGGTCTGATTTTGCCTGAAAAACATCCTTTTTCCAGGATGCTTTCTGGAAATGTGATAGTGGTATGTTGTCTTCACTATCCGAATCTGATTCAAGAGGGTTGTTCCGAGAAGAATATTTTTTTCCAGAACTTTCTGATCATCCAAATATAAAATGTCAAAGTTCAGTTTCTTCTTCGTTCTCTTCTATTTCTAAATCTGAGCTCACATCATCAAGCAAGTTGAAGAGCTCATCAGGATAATTTTCCAAGCGTTCCAAATTGATAAATTTGTCTATAACAAATAAAATATCAGTTTTATGAATATATAAAACAAACTATATTAACTACGAGAATACGCAATCGTGAAATGAAAACTAAAACGTCTCTGAAAGATATAAATCTTCAAATGATAATTCTGAATTACCGTGTACAATCATTAATAACTGCATACATTAAGGAAAAAGTGAGAAATATGTATACTCACTGTTAGCCCTCATGACTGGATGAAACAATGCTCACAGATCAGAAGTCTAAACATGACTGAACAGAAAAAACGACGCGTGTTCCCAATAGACATCATAATCATGGGGATCCGGCGTGAGCACATTGAACATTTTGATTATGGAGCAATTCTTTCTTGAAAAGAAATAGTATACTCTGGGTCATCATCGTGCAATTTCGGTATAAAAAATACGCACTGAACGGTTCTCTGCTTCGTAGTGAGAACATACTTCAGTGAACTGGCGACAACAAAGACCTAATCAACGCTAGAGGCACGAGCGAGAATTTCGAGACGATAGCCCCATCAGTATGGCCATCGAATAAATTGTTTACTCTTTGGATTAATTTCTTGTATTAGAATAAATTACAAATGCTTGTTTGATCATTGTGGTGTGTGGTCTTCACCCCATCTACCAGTTTTGACTTCATCCACCAGTTAGGATGAACGGGGTTCGTTTGTTTCCAATAGTGTTATTATGAATACGTATCGCCGATAACATGCAACGAATGTTAATAGTGATTCTTACACTATTTCTGTACATTTCTCAAAAAATCAGTTCGGAATTCCACATATTAAGATTTCAATCGCATCGGGCAATTACCAGTTTTTTTTACGGGATAGATAAGCGGACATCGGATTCCAAAATTAAGGACAAATTTCAAAGATTTTTTTTTCCAAATTTCAAACCTGTAATTTTTTTGAAATAACATTATGCACCCGTTATTCACAGAAATTCAAAGAGCTTGTTTACATCCTGTTTATCTTTTCGACCTGGAATTCAGCATAACGGTTCCATTCGATTCATTGCAGGTCGTACAGTTTCAGAGATAGAGCCATATAACTGTTATACATTTCTTGGAGACAATAGATTGAACATGGTCATTTTCTTTATATCTCTCTTCTTATTTGTGATTAACTTTTTTGAGTGAATGTTTGTGTAAATGATAATTTGATAAAAGAGTTGCCTGAGGTCCAAATACTTCATAGTTTCAACCGTTTATTATATAACTATTTTTGTTTCGTTTTGTACTAGCAGTTTTCGACTAAATAATCAATTTATTCATTTATTTGAATCGTAATTTGAATTACGTCGAACTCACAATAACACCAGAGGAGGTTTGATGCCGAGAGGGGTGACAGTGCGTTGCTTTATACTTCCTTTGGGCTAAATGTCGGAACAATAAATATAAAATTTTACATTATATAGTAGTCTGTTAACTTTACTGGGTTTTTTCGTCAGAAAAATCGTTCATATTAATGTAATAAGCGCTTGAAAAGTGGAGAGGGCCAGGGTAGTTAAACCAGAGCTTTTCCACTTTTAATAAGAGTTCCTTCTAAATTTGACAATACATCTGTTGTAATTCATTCTATTAATAAAAATATGATACCTGGCACATTCTCATTCAGTATTCTGGTGTACCGTTTGTAATTGTACCATGAAATGAGAAAATATCGTTGAATTTTGTCGATTTGTAATGTAAGTGTGAGTCATATGAGGAATATAATAATAATAATAATATAATAATAATAATTTTTATTCACCGTTTTTTATACACTTGGTATATATGGTAAGTCAGTTTTAAGAAAATTAAGTAAAAACACAAAAAAATAAAAACGAACACAGGTTTACCTATATATATATATATATATATATATATATATATATATATATATATATACAGTGATCGGTATTAATAAATTTTGACGAATATCGATATGTGCAATCGCTTCTGCATCAAAAGCAACCCCAAAAGACGTTGTGCAGTGCCGTTCGTCTTTTCGTATTTGGCGGGAAATTTGAAAAAATTGAAAATTATGTCTCTAAACACACTTAGTTGGGAAAATATCGAAAAATGTTAATCGAAAAAGTTGTTCAGAACGTTATTTTATAGCAATTTACGAGTTTCGAAAAAAATCTGAGATAAAAAAATAAAAATCAATTTTTTGCCATAATAAAAATTTCAATTCGGAAAAATACATTTTAGACAAAGAAACTCATTAGTAAGGCCAACAGTAATATTTTGAATGATATTTTGTAAATATTCGCAAGCTACTTCTATTTTATTCGGAAAAAAATTGAAATCTATGGATTTGCCATGTATTCAGCTGCTTCATAAGAGGTCACTGAAATATCTCCAGGAATTTATAATCCCGATACTGTTCATTATTAATAAAGGTCCTTGTATCTACATAATTTCAAATTGAATTTTTTATTCAAACAAAAAATAAATTGATTTTTGGCAAATTGTTGGATACAATATTATCATTGTTGATGCGTGCATCGACAGCTTTCCTTATGATCAAAGAGGCCATGAAACAATTGACTAATAATGACAATATGTTATTGAGAGTTGTCAAACGATTTAGTAGTGTTATTATTTATCCAGGTGTTTTTATCGTCTTTATTCTATAGTTTTTTTCATTGTAAAAGTTACATTTTGTTGTGTGTTAACAATAATTAGAGATGCCCCAAGAAAAGCTGAGTTTGCAAGAAAAAATTGAGCTCGTCTTAATATGTGGTGAGCGTTTCCATAGTTCCAGAAAAGCAGCAGATATATTCAATGCTAGATATCCAAATAAGAATATCCATGGATCTACTGTGTTGCGTATTTTAAACAAATTTAAAGCTACAGGCAGTGTAGAAAATCGTTACAAAATTCCACATGGTAAGCCCGTCACTAATGAGGAAAGTACCTTTAATGTTTTGTTATCGGTCACAGAAAATCCACGGATGGCACTATCGGAGAGGCAGGAACAAACCGGTATATCTGAAAAATCCATGAGAAGAATTTTGAAGAATAATAAATTTCGTGCATACAAACCAAAATTCATCCATACCTTACACGATAGAGATTTTGATGCACGCTTAGATTTTTCATTTTGGTTCCAAGGCATGATTAAAGAATGCCAACATTTTCCTACAAACATTTTATTTACTGATGAGGCGACTTTTACATCAAACGGTACTGTCAGTTCCCAGAATTGTAGATAGTGGGCTGATGAGAACCCAAATTGGAAGATAAAGGCAAAATGTCAATTTTCTTTCAAAACTAATGTTTGGTGTGGCATATTAGATACACAGATCGTTGGGCCTTACTTTTTTAGGGGCAACCTTAATTCACGAAATCATTTAGTGTTTTTAAATAATGTGTTTTTTGATTCCTTACATGGATTACCGCTGCAAAGAAGGAATTATATTTTTTCCAACAAGACGGAGCGTCAGTACATAGTACCCTTGAAGTCAGAGCGTGGCTTAACGAACACTTTCCTCATAAATGGATAGGACGATATTCAGAAAACCCGTGGCCTGCAAGATCCCCAGATTTGACGCCCTTGGATTTATTTTTATGTGGGTACCCTGAAAGTAGGGATTCTAAACATCGGCCATTTCGTAATATCGACCATTTAGAAGAAGTAATACGACAATGTATCAATAACATTACACCACAAATTCTGCGAAATGTGTCCAGAGAAATGAAATCCCGAACAACTACATGTATTGAACGTCAGGGTAGACACGTCGAGTGATGGACATTTACAAACTTTCGAGTATGCATTAAATTGTTTGGTTTATAATTATTTCAGCTTCTAATTTTATTATAAAATGTAATTATGTAAAAAATTGAATCAATTTTTTGTTCTAATAAAAAATTCATAATAAAATTCTGTAGATACATGGTTCTTTGTCAAAAACAAACAGTATCGGGATTATAATGTCCTGAAGATATTTCTGTGACCTCTTATGAAGCAGCTGAACACATGGCAAATCCACAGATTTAAAATTTTCTTCGAATAAAATAGAAGTAGCTGGTGAATCTTTACAAAATTTTTTTCAAAATATTACTCTTGGGCTTTACTAATGAGTTTCTTTGTCAGAAATGTATTTTTCCAAATTGAATTTTTTTTATGGCAAAAATTGATTTTCATTTTTTCATCTCAGATTTTTTTCCAAACTCGTACATAGCCATAAAATGTCGTTCTAAACAACTTCTCCAAATAACATTTTTCAATATTTTCCCAAATTTTGAGACATAATTTTTAAATTTTTTAAATTTCCCGCCAAACAAGAAAAGACGAACGGCACTGTACAACATCTTTTGGGGTTTCTTCTGATGCAGAAGCGATTGCATGTATCGACATTTGTCAAAATATTATATTTAAAAAAATTCCCATATGATGCGTACTTTCTGCCGGTCACTGTATATATATATATATATATATATATATATATATATATATATATATATATGAAAGAGAGTAATAGTGAGGGGACTGTTGAACACAAAGTAGAAGGAATTTAATGGACATAGCCCTCAGAGAGAAGTGTTAACCGTAGACACGTGTTTCGGGCTCTCGGCCCTCATCTGTACGGTGGAGAAGTGCAAAGTGTTGTTCATCTTCATCTTTCATATACAAATACACATATATACTCACATACATAAAAGGTATGCGAGCATTTTACAACATTCACAAAATTAATCCTAATTAAAATGGGGAACAGTGATTGAAATTATTTGTGAGATTGTCAGTTAGGAAATCTTGATAACTATAATAGCATTTCTCTAAAATATTTTTTTTAATACATTCATGGAATATCTTATCACTTCTGATCCTTTTGACTACATTTGGTAACTTATTGAAGCAAGTAATGGGATTATAATGAGGGGATTTTTTATAATTTGTCTTTTGATGTTGTGGGATTCTCAAAAGATCACCATTTCTTGTATTATGACCGCGTTCTGTAGCAGTCTTCTCATATAATTTGGGGTTTTGCCTGACAAACATGATACATTTGAGGATGAACATAGAAGAGGCTGCCAATATTTTTTTATCTATAAAAACGGGCCGACAGCTATCTCGGAAGTCCATATTGAAGATTAGCCTTATGACGCGTTTCTGCGCTGAGAAAATTCTAGAAAAATCCCTTGCCCTGCCCCAGGCCATAACATTTAAACTTAGATGAGAATAGACCATGGCATAATATATGTTGAGTAAGCCAGGTTCATCCAAACTGGATTTCAACTGCTTTATGGCATAGTATGCTTTATTCAAGTTGGCACAAATATGATCCACTTGTTTTACCCAATTTAAATTGTCGTCTAGGTAGGTTCCTAAAAATTGTATTTCTTCAGAAGCTTGAATATCATAGATTGGGCATAGACCATTTGGAATATTCCGTCTGAAGTGAAAATTAACAATGATCGAGTTAGTTTAGTTTTCACTCGATATAGTTATCGTAGTATCATCAGCAAACATTGTAACATAGCCTTCCATTATGTGTTGAGGAAGATCGTTGGCATAGAGGAGAATCAGTAACGGTCCTAGAACAGAACCCTGTGGCACACCGAGTTTAACAGTTTTCGACTCAGATGACAATCCATTATATATAACGAGTGCTTTTTTCAGAACTTCTGGAAAGTATCCTTGAATTAGAGATTGATTCATCAGGTAGGTTAATGGTACAATAATGGCAGGTAATATTTTCTTAATTGTGACGATTGAGAGTTCATCGAAGCCTGCCGATTTTTTATTCTTCATTTCGGATAGGGCTTTTATTATCTCATATTCAGTAATTGGATGGGATTGAAAAGGTTGAATGATAGTTACATTTTCAGTAACAGTACAGAGTAAAGACAAGTTTTGCCCGAAGTGATTTGACACGGAAATTTCTGCTGCATTTGAAAAGTATTCAGCAAATAGTTCTGAGACTCCATCTGGGTCTGTTTTCAACCCACCACCTTGTTCATGGGATATTGATTTTCTCAAGTTATTTTTGTTTCTTCCTAGTTCTTTATTAATAATCTTCCATGTCTCTCTAGTTTTGTTTTCTGACTGGTTTATTTTAGAATTAAAATGATATTTTTTTGACAACTTTACATTTTGTTTGTGCTCTCGCAATCTTGATTTATACTGTTCAATCAAGTGAGTTTCAGCTTTTTGGGAGTTAGAGAGAAGCCAGAACATTTCCTCCAATATCTCACCTTCATGGATGATATCACGAGTTATCCAACTTTTATGGTTGGATTTCATGTAGGTCTGCTTCTTTGGACAGGATACATCGAAGCACCAAAGCAGAAAGTGTATAGTGTGCAACGAACATGGGATGTCCCCTTCTCACCAATGGTTCATACCCCAATTTTGATACTTGCCTTGAATTAGCATTATGAATAATAAAGGTTTTACTTTTTCTACATATTCCTGCATTATTATTGCATTTTTTCGAGATTCAAGCAAAATCTAGTGTTTTAGAGTTTTACAAAATATATAAGTGGTTAGATTCGAAGAAAACAACCCTTCCACTGCCATATCTTGTTTCATCATGAGCCGATCCATTTTCATTTTGCGAATGACAAATGGGGGCACTGAACACGATAGTTTCACAGAACGTTAGACGTGATGGACGTCGTTTAGTGGGTCTCCGAACCGTCACTAATTGCAGGTGTCATGCACGTCTCAGATGCGTCCATTACGAGCTCCAAAATGTTTAATTAAATTCATTTCCCGTTGTAGTACAATTTTTGATCCGATAAGGCCGGTACGGCAGACATTTCATTTTCAGTTGAAATTGGTCTGGCACTATCGCGGTGGATCCATCAGGGTGAAACGTTTATGGGACATTTTAACGGAATGTTTGAATGAAACAGAATTATTATTGTGCTTCTGTATATCATAAGAACAGTCTTTGACCCGCATATTTCTCTATACTCATAACTCAACACCTTTTGGCCCTTGACTCAATTTCCAAATATGTTTTCAGTTTTTCTCCAGCAGGTATAATTTTTCAGCTGGGGTACTTATATGAAAATAACGCGGGTTGCATACGCACCAGCAGTAAATCACATTCGTAGAGTATGCATTTTGTGCGCAACAGGTGAATAGTTTATCAGACTTTCGATTGTGGTATGTTGGATTTATTGCAAATGAAAAATTATCAATTATTGAAAGGTTTTATGAGAACGACTACTTTGGAGAATCAAAAAATTATTTTAGTTTTTCCAGAGTCACACTCTACCGCGGCATACTCAAACTCATGTTTCACGGAGATTTTAGCTATATTTTTCCACACAAGAAAATTGACACGTATGTGTACATACTTTTATTCCGTGCTTATTGGAATCTCTACAAAAATATTCACCTAATATGAATGTTTCTATAGATGAATATTTCAGTTGTTCAACTATTTTCCAATGCTCCGTTATGCACAAGAATTTGATGTCAGTGTGATCTTTCATCACATAATTTATTTCGTCTACAGTTTCCAAGATACCGAATATTTTGGTGGATGACTCTCGTAGATGATTCTAAGTGTTTGTCTTATCTTCTTTGTTGTAGTGGTTTCTAGTTGTTCATTCAGCAAAAATCATCAAAAAAGAAATATTGTTTCTAAATTCGCTATTATTTTCGTATAAAGAGGACAATTTGCATCTCTGGTCAAATGTTTAGTTTCTGTTATTTTGAGGTTTTCAGAGTTTGGACTGTAACTCTCCGCCAATTTCGGGGTTTACGCCTTCCCCCCAAGCATCATCATAGTGACGGAAACTGATACTGCAACTTCGACTTGGTGGTTATTACGTAATCACCACCAAATCTACCACTATACACTAAGAATAACTAAAATGTTATACTTGCTGGGTTGTAGTCACGTTATTCCCATCTATGGAAGCCACTCCACAGTTCTATAACTTTTCAGTGCCAATTGAGGTGGTCACTAAGCAGAATCACATTAGAGGTTTTCAAACTTGAAAGTTGAAAATAATCTTCAAATCTTTTCTGCCTGATCAAAATGTGGTTACTCCTGTTTTTGTTTTAAATCTTATCAAAGATCGCAACTTACAAGAACTTTATTCAAATGTATGGATAGCATTGCGAATATTATTGACTATTGAGTATTTCTAAGCTTAAGCTGATCTGATCGTCAATATCTCAATCTAGATTGACAAACTCGGCAACTTTGTCAATCGAAAATGAAATTGTTCAAAACATCGACTTTGATAACCCAATAAAAGAGTTCGCCGATAGAAAGGCTAGAAAAGTAACTTTTTTTTTTAATATATGGTCATTTCTTTCAATAAATGGTTATTTCATTATATCCTTTGCGTTTTTTCGTATTGGTTTGAATTGCAGTTAGGGGGCACCGTAGAAATCCCGCCCAGGGCGCTGATAGTGCTAAAACCGCCACTGCCCGATGGGATCTTCCCTTTCTCCAATCATCGCCAACATATACATGGAGTGGTTCGAAGAATTGGCTATACGTGAGGCAGAATACAAATCAAAGCTGTGGTTGAGGTACGTGGATGACACCTTCATTATATGGAATCACGAAGACAAACATCTCCAGGATTTCTTCTCAAGAATTAACAGAATCAGGGATTCGATCAAATTCACGATGGGAATGGAAACCAACAGTGCCTTACCCTTCCTCGATGTGAACGTTGAGAGAATAGGCAACGAAATCCGCACCTCCGTCTACAGAAAGAAGACACATACGGGGCAGTACCTCAGTTACAGCTCCAACCATCCGAGTTCGACGAAGAGAGGGATCGTGAGAACATTGGTAGAGAGAGCGACGCACATATGCAACGACGTGGAGTCACTAGATGCCGAATAAAACCACATCAGAGAGGACCTCCACCGGAATGGATATCCCAAGAAACTCCTTGAAGAAGTATTGAAACAACTCCGGAGAACGAAGACATCTGAAGAGCAACAACAAAGCACAGTGAACTGCCTTCCGTACATCAGAGGTGTCTCCGAGAAGATCAGAAGGATCGGAAACAAGTTCAACATCAAGAGCTGCTTCCAATCCGGCAGTACTTTACGGAGTTTCCTGACCAAGACCAAACCTGACAACAAAAATGAAATCAGTAAGAATTGCATTTATGAAGTTCTATGTGAATGCGGAGATTCCTACATTGGAGAGACAAAGAGACCGTTATCGGTAAGATTGGATGAGCACAAGGAATGGACTCAACGTGGAGAAACATCAAAATTGTGTATCGCTGACCACGCCTGGACTGAGCACCATCGAGTTCTATGGGACGACGCAAGTGTTCTACATAGAGAGGAGCATTGGTTCAAACGAAAGTTCAAAGAGGCCGCCTACATCGAAGCCAATAACGCCTTCAGTCAACCAAGCGTTGAGATCAAGAACGTATGGAAACCCCTGATTGCTCTTTCTGGCGGGCTGCAGAGGCGCGAAACTTCACGCACCACCACACCGCGCGAAACTACACGCACTGCTGCACATGGCCGAATTGCACGCATCATTGCGCCGACAGTCATATAAATTGGCAAGTAGCACCTGAACTTGTCAGTATTCACCTGAAGACGATTGCAGATACAAGCATTCGAAACGTCGTGAGAACCTTTTAAATACATTGAGACGATGGACGTCCGAATCGATAGTAATCAGTACAATGGCTGTTATTCTGTATGTTTGATCTTTTGCTGTAACCTCCTACAAAAATACAAAGACCTTGCAATTGAATTGATGGTTTAGTTCTTGAAGAAATTTGGTCTCGTGAATTTCAACAACAAAAATGTCAAGTTATACCCACCAAAATATCCATCACTTGTAATATAACTACTGAGTATTCTTTGACATTTTTGTGTCAATATTGTTGTAAAAATTCACGAGACCAAATTTCCTTGAATTTTTTATTACAAACACACCTACACTTGAAAAAACTATGTTTTTCTGCTTTTTTTTAAATTTCTCTCGAGGAAGTGTTTCCGAAACGTTTGGACATCATTTTTCAATTAGACAATGACTTGGACGTCATCTGACAGTGACTGAATTATTTTGATAGATTTGGTATGAACAATGGTAATGCTTACTAGTTTTATAGAAAGAAGCGTGTATATTCGCGGATATACTAGCAACATGGTGTATATTATCTGATTTTGGGATATGATTGATTAGATAAATGCATTTGATCAGCTGAATTCATTTCGAGGTATATAATCGCGGAAATACTAGCATCATGGTGTATAATCGCTGATATTGGGATTTTATTGGTTAGATGAATGCATTTGATTAGCTAAATTCATTTCTAGCTATATAATTGCAGATATACTAAGCAACATGATGTATATTCGCTGATATTGGGATTTGATTTGTTAGATGAAGGCATTTGATTAGCTAAATTCATTTCGAAGTATGTAATCTATTAAATCTTCCTCATAAACACAATAATTACTACCGGGCAACTCACAGGATGTTGTAAAAATGTTGCACTCACACCTTTATCCAAGTCTATCACCTTCCGACTTCTTTGAGCTCAATCCCACTATTTTACTTTTCAAAAGTGGTTGGAATGATATTGAAAGATCAAATCAATAATTTTGTGAACGAACGTGGAATTATTGCCGTGCAATCCGGCTGCAGAAGTCAACACAGCACCTCCACAGCTTTATTGTCCATTAATGGCAATATTTTCAAAGCTCATGACGTAGGTTATGACTGGTACTATGGGACTTATAGTTTGAAGCCTTCTTCACTGTGAACCATGGAATTTTGTTTAATAAAGTTATCTTTCTCGGATTTTCTGCCGATGCAGAATTTCTAGTAAAACATTATCTCAGGAAAAAATTGTTATGGATATAGTCGTCTCAAAGGCCTGATATATCGAAAGGTGTAGGCCTTTCACTGTTTACCTTATATATGTGTGCTCATCATCTATACGTCGAAAAACACAACTTTTATCACTACGTAGATAACATCCTGCTATATTTTTTCCAGTATATTGACATCGCGGAATATCCTATCAATCGTATTCTACAAGCTATTCTGAATTTTTTTCAGCCCACAATTCGAAGAAATCTGCATTGATGTTTTTCGGTAAAAAAAATTGAGTAGACGTACCAAATGTATTACAAATCCATATAGAAAATAGGGTGTCCTTTGTATCCGACATAAAGAATTTAGATTTGTGTCTTGATGTCGAGCTCCGCTTCACTAGGCCCGTCAATAACTTGATTCAATCTTACAACGTTCTCAGAAAATTGTTCCCAAATCGAGATTTACTCACTACTAAACTTGAATTCAAATTGTGTGTCTTCAATATTCTCAAAAATTCCTTACTGCGACAATATTTATGGTCCCGCCTTGAAGCAATCTGATTCCCTGCACATGCAACGCATTCAGAATAACTGCAGCAATTGCAGAATCTTGAATATATTTGGCATTACATACCCTCTATGTATATTTTGAATGCAAGATGAGTCAAGAAAAAAAGTCCCCCAAATTGGGCAATGGTAGGTTAATACCAACTAACTCGACGATTTCAATACATTTCCTCAGGATGGACACGGAAGTAGTGATAATATGGAACTTCAAATATATTTTTGGGGGTAGAGGTGACCACACAGTCATGCGAGTCAGAATCCAAATGTACTTTTCTGACCAATTATCCATTTGCAGAAAAAAATTATTCAATGAATTACACAAAATTTTACTCAAACAAATTCATGTACAAACAAGAATCCTCTTGCATAAATTCAGCTGATATCTACTTGTTTCAGAAATATACCTCAAGACGTTTTCTTTTAGGTATACACATCAACTGTAACTGATTCACACACGCTGGAATTACATCTGAGATCTCCAAGTCCGATTAGTGCAGCAATAAAGATGGCGGGAGAGTCGTAAAACAAAACACATTCGGACTTGCCATGCGCAGAATCATGTGACGTCATGCAATGATTGGGTGGTTAACGTATAGGAAATCATTGATTTGTGACAAATTGCAATCACCTATTACCCGAGCAACTTTATAGCTTTTAATATTTTTTAACAATGAATGAATGAAAATTCAATATTATCATCCCTGACCATAAGTAATAAGTTTGTGACAAAAACTTTTTAACAAAAAATTAAACCGACGAAAAAATCAACTGAAAAGCAAAAAATCAAATGAACCTCCTTAGTCTAAATGATAATTGAGCTCCTAAACTAATGTAAGTAACTGATTTTGAGTCGGCGCCAAACAAACAATTATCGAAGATCATTATCTATGAAAGAAGTCATCAAAACGCAGCCGTGCATCTCGCTGCCATCATTTTACGCTTCACCTAATTCAATTGCTAGTTTGTTTGGCGCCGACTCAAAATCAGTTACTTACATCAGTTTTGGAGCTCAATTATCATTTAGACTAAGAAGGTTTATTTTCAGTTGATTTTTTCGTCGGTTTAATTTTTTGTTAAAAAGTTTTTATTTTTTACTTTTTAGTTCCGTATTTCGTCGGTTTAATTTTTTGTTAAAAATTTTTTCATTTTTCAATTTTTTGTGGCTACAATCTACCAATTACTACCTACTTGATTTTTGATTATTTCCAAAATACTCTTACCCACCTTACCTCAACTATTACCAGTTAAATAATATGATTATCTACTTTTACTATTTGTTGTAATACCAATTATTTTCGTTGTTCTAGTTAGTTTATTTCATTACTTTGTATATCATTCCATCCTCTCATGAAATATACTGATTTTTACGGATGTGGAACAAGAATAATGTCAGTAGCGATCTGTCATTGTCAACTACGTATGTGTGTGCCAATGTTCACTAGTGAAAAATCAATTATCCCCTATTTTTCTACCCGTAAGGATGGCTAAGCCCTTTTGAAATCCGAATATAAGGTATACCCTATCTATTAAAAAAAGAATCATCCAAATCGAAGAGTCCAGTACAAAGTTATGCCTGATAGAATCGGTTAACGGACCAGAATTCAGAGGGTAAGTGATCGATATCCTTCATTTCGCCACCACTATAAAGTGAGAATAACTGAAATTGTATATGTGTATGGTTGAAGTCACGTAATTCCTATCTATGGTAGCCACTCCACAGTTCTATAACTTATTAGTGTCATTTGAAGTGTCTGAAACATTATGGCCACTGAGCCAAATCACTTTGAAGGTTTTCAAATTCAAAAGTGGAAAATAACCGTTGCAGTAACCATCCTGTACCACTCAAATATCACTTAGAAGTCACAGTCACTTTCAAGAGACTATGATAGTTTCGGTGACGTTTTGGTAACTTCCATAAAACCTTCAATGTGGCAGGCACTTGTTTGTGATATGTGGTAAAGGTTGCCACGTTCTTGCTATCTTCATGAGTGCTAACCACAGTTCGCATTTAATAAAAGTCACTACAAATTACAATAACCTTCAAAATTCACCATTCCGCGCGATAACGAAAGCAAACCTAAGTTTTCTCAAATTATTTTATTGTGGCTCACAAAGAGTTTGTTTAACCTAATACGTGAAATGTGAATGATATTCATTCAATATGAAATGGGTTATGCGTTTTCAATAGACAATTTTCCTTAATTTTGAGGTGACCGTGGATTGTTCAGCGCGATGAGGAAAACTTACCTAACTTTCCTCAATTTATTTTATTGTGGCTTACAAAAAGTTCGTTTTACCTATTACGTGAAACGTGAATGGTATTCATTCAAAATAAAATGGGTTATGCGTTTCCAGAAGAAATTTTTCCTCGATTTTGTATAAAAAGGTTGACTTAAATAGATCGGATATCTGACTTGTGATCCTGCTATTAATATCAATCAATACTTTAATTGTTAATTTTATATGTTATATATTTTTAAAGTTGATCGAGTGTTAGAAATGAATCAGGCAAAATGGAAGAATGAGTAACATTTATCACAAAAATATGTCGCTGAACAGAGATCGAGCTACATATTATTTACACAAACGCAGTCAGCTGTTTAACGTATCTAGTGTCGGCCACTACATATCCACGTTTTTGCCAGAAGACCACAACGTGGTTAGAATGTGGCTATCTGAGATCCAGGAACGTAGATCGGAACGTAGCAGCCACCAAAAAAGTGTTCCCCATTTTGTAGCCGCCGCGTGTAGAAGTGTGAGACTATGCAGACAAACGATTGAAAGATAATTCAGGAGGATCCAGAGACGGTGACTAGAATTGGCTTTACAATCCACGTAGGAAAAAATGTATATCTCTCAAACTAATGCCATTTTGGGAAGGGCCGGAAAGAAAAGGATCAACGATATCTGGAAATACGAAAGCACTCTCATGGTGGGACGGCTTCTGATCGGGCCGATCAAAGATAGAGAAGGGGCAGTGTTATGAAAACGAGCACACTACGCCACTGCATGTTGTCGCTCGACTGGCTGATATCGACAGCGGGCTTCACGAAAGTACAAACAGCAAGAATCGGAAAGCAGCTCTCGAGAATTATCTGCGTGCTGAAGGTCTGCTGATTAGAAGCAAGTGCAGGGACGTACGTGTTCTTCCTATTGTAAATGTTGATTTTATTTAGTTGTAGAATTCATTATTGTGTTATGCTGTGGAATGTTGATGAAGGCACTCAATGTGTCAAGAGCCACGAACCCCTCATTCGTAAAAATATATTCAGAAACAAATTATGTATCTAATGCCTGGCCAACATCAAACCAATAAAACGAAAAAAAACATCAACTCAATGTTTTTCAACCATTTAGCAACAAATCCGAAACATTTCATCAAACGAGTACATCTGAAAAACAAGGACAATACAAGAACACATCTTTGCGGACTTGTCAGTGTTGGGTATGGTGTCTGAAAATGAGTAAGTTCGCAGTCGGCTGAAAAATAGCAAGCGTCACAAATCCCAGATTCGTAAGAATATATTCAGAAACAAATTATGTATCTAATGCCTAGTTCACATCAAACCAACTAAATTAAAATAAACAACAACTCGATGTTTTTCTACACTTTAACAACAAATCCGAAACATTTCATCAAACGAGTACATCTAAAAAAAAAGGCAATACAAGAACACATCTTTGCGTACTTCTTAGTGTTGTGTATGTTTTCTGAAAATAAGTAAGTAGGTACGCAGTATATCGGCTGGAAATTTTCAAGCGTCACAAACCCCAGATTCGTAAAAATGTATTCAAAACAAATTATGTATCTAATGTCAGGTTCACATCAAACCAACTAAACGGAAAAAAACACTAACTCAATGTTTTTCAACACCTCAGCAACAATTCCGGAACATTTCATCATACGAGTACATCTAAAAAAAAGGGCAATACAAGAACACATCTTTGTGGACTTCTTAGTGTTGTGTATGGTGTTTGAAAATGAGTAAGTACGCAGTATGTCGGCTGGAAAATTTCAAGCGTCACAAACCTCAGATTTGTGAAAATATATTCAGAAACAAATTATGTATCTAATGCCTGGTCCTCATCAAACCAACTTAAAGGAAAAAAAACGTCAATTCAATGTTTTTCAACAATTTAGCAACAAATCCGAAACATTTCATCAAACGAGAACAACTGAAAAATAAGGGCACTACAAGAACACATCTTTGCGGACTTCTTAGTGTTGTGTATAGTGTCTGAAAATAAGTAGGTACGCAGTATGTCAGCCGAAAAATTTCAAGAGCCACGAACCACAGATTTGTAATGATATGTTCAGAAACGAATCACCACCATATCAAACCATCAAAACTTGAAAAAACATCAACTCAATGTTTTTCAACAATTTAGCACCAAATCCGAAACATTTCATCAAACGAGTACATCTGAAAAACAAGGGCAATACAAGAACACATCTCTGCGGACTTAGTGTTGTGTATGGTGTCTGAAAGTAAATAGGTACGCAGTATGTCGGCTGAAAAATTTCAAGCGCCACGAACCCCAGATTCGTAAAAATATATTCAGAAACGAATTATGTATCTAATGCCTGGTCCACATCAAAGCAACTAAACGGAAAAAACATCAACTCAATGTTTTTCAACAATTTAGCAACAAATCCGAAACATTTCATCGAACGAGTACATTTGAATAACAAGGACAATACAAGAACATATCTTTGCGGACCTCTTAGTGTTGTGTATGGTGTCTGAAAATAAGTAGGTCCTAGACCAGTGCTGAAGCCTTTGAAAATGGTAAAAAGTTAAAAAAAATAATAGTAGGATGAAACCCATTGGAAAGGGAAGAGAAAATAACAAAAATGAAACGAAAAATTATTCACGGGCGATCTGAGGTCGGGAAGTGGAAGGGGGTGAGTTTTTAAGGGTAAAAAACGGTTTATCTCGATTTCCGGAAAAACTACGAGTCCTATGGAAAAAACTTGAATGGCAAAGGTGTAGGTAATCAAAAGATCTAAAACTTTTGTCATTACACTTTTTTCACATAACCTCAAAATTCATGTGACAAATTCAAATAACCAAGTTTTTGGTTTTTTTATTTTTATCTTCTACAACAATTTTTTTTCCCACGAAATTTAGTGAAAACCTTCTCTTTCATGTTCCGAACACACTGTAATTTTTTGATTTAAAATATTTATTTTTTCACCTTAATTTGACTTAATATCGAAAAAGCACCCTAATTTTCCATCTGAAATTCTCCCGTCAAAATATCAGCTTTTTTGAAAAAGTCGGTGAGCTTTTTGTCCGTTGAAATCTCTCCTTTCTGATGGTATGAAAAAAAAATTCATTACTTTGACAGAAAATGCAAAGAAACGAAAAAAACTCGAATCCGAATTTAATAAGACATCTACAATATTTTGAGAAAGTTGTAGAATCTTCTTTAAATTATATGCGTAGATGCCTATTTATTGCTATTTCAAGATAACTTGAATACCTGAGCGACCTACGGAAAATTTTAGCCCATCAAAAGGTATTTCATAGAGAAGTGGGGAAGGGGCTAGGAGGGTCTGGGCCTTACTACCTGTTATTACTTTGCATTTTCTGAGAACATTTACCATAGTAATGGCTATTTTTTTCACACTATCAGAAAGTGGACATTCCAACGAACAAAAAGCACACCAACTTTTTTAAAAAACCTGATATTTTGACGGGAGAATTTTTGATTGAAAATTAGGGTGCTTTTTCGATATTAAGTCAAAATAAGGTGAAAAAATGAATATTTCGAATAAAAAAAATTACAGTGTGTTTGGGACATAAAAAAGTAAGTTTTCACCAAATTTTGTAAAAAAATTTTTATTTTTGTAAAAGGTAAAAATAAAAAACCAAAAACTTGGTTATTTGAATTTTTCACATAAATTTTGGGATTATGTGAAAAAGTGTGGAGACTGAAGTTGTAGATCTTTCTATTACCTACAACTTTTCCACCAACTTCTTTCCATAGGACTTGTAGTTTTGCCGGAAATGAAGATAAACCGTTTTTCACCTTTTAAAACCCACCCCTTCCACTTCCCGACCTCAGATCGCCCGTAAATTATTTTTACTTTCATTTTTGTTATATTCTCTTCCTCTTCCAATGAGTTTCATTCTACTATAATTTTTTTTTTGTTTAAAAAATCATCGACCCTGGTCTATACGCAGTATGTCGGCTGAAAAATTGAAGGGGACTGTGGATAACACTAGTAAATTAATTGAACTCTATCGAGAATATCCTTTAATATGGGATGCTGGAAAGAAAGAGTATAAAAACCGCTATAAAAAAGCGGATGCAATGAAAGAAATAGGAAAATGTCTGCATTTGTCTTTAGAAGAAGTAGAGGAAAAAATCGGCAGATAATTTTCAATGTCATATTTATTTCTTCCTCGTAAGGAAGGTTTCACCCAGAAGCATCTTTTATTTTTTCTTTGAAGAAACACAAAACCAACGACCTGATGAGAAAATCAATTCGTTTTTCTCTTTCAGCATGAAAACGCCACATATTTTCACCGTTTGTAAATCTGTGATGAAGAAAACTAATTCTAGGTGTGGACGACACGTGACAAAAGCAAAACTGAAAACTTTTGTCTCTTGGCAGTGTGGACACAAGGTTCCATTCTGTGTTGTTCACAGAAAGTTGCTCATTTGTCGTGTTTCTGTTTTTAACCGACGAAATCTAAAAGGAGGAGGTTCTCTAGTCGACGCGTATTTTTTTTATGTATGATCACGCATAACTTTTCATAGAGCAGTTCGATTCCTATGATTCTCTTCTCATTGAACTTCGTAGTTCTCATTTGAATTTGAAAAAAAAATCCATCCCTAAGGGTAGCAAAATGGAGGATATTGATCGTTCACCCTCTGAATTTTGGTCCGTTAACCGATTCTATCAGGCATAACTTTGTAGTGGGTTTTCCGATTTAGATTATTCTTTTTTTATTAGATAGGGTATACCTCTCATAGTTGATCATATTCAAATTGGTCTAAAAAAAGGGATGATTGATTTTTCACTTGTGAACATTGGCACAAATATGTAGTTGACATTGACAGATCCTCCTATATCCGTCACAATAATTACATTCTATGAAAGGATAGAATTATATACAAAGTGATGGAATCAACTAAAAAGAACTTTCAAAAATAATTTATATTATATAACACTAAATCGTTTAAGTAGATAATCATATTATTCAACAGTTAATAGTTGAAGTAAGCTAGGTATGTAAGTATTTTGGAAGTAATCAAAAATTAAGTAGGTAGTAATTAGTACATTTCAGCCACAAAAAATTGAAAAATAAAAACTTTTTGATAAAAAATCAAACAGACGAAAAATCAACTGAAATGAAAAAATAAAATAAACCTTCTTAATCTTAATGTGAGTAACTGATTTTGAGTCGGCGCCAAACAAACTAGCAATTGAATTAGGTGAAGCGTAAAATGATGGCAGCGAGATGCACGGCTGCGTTTTGATGACTTCTTTCATAGATAATGATCTTCGATAATTGTTTGTTTGGCGCCGACTCAAAATTTGTTACTCACATTAGTTCAGGAGCTCAATTATCATTAAGACTAAAAAGGTCTATTTCATTTTTTTCTTCTCAGTTGGTTTTTTCGTCGGTTTAATTTTTTGTTGAAAAGTTTATATTGGGTGTTTTTGAAGTGGACCCGGCATAACATAATCGAAAACAGTATACAGCGTGTTCTTGATACCGCAACTGCGATGCAACTCGTAACATTTTGTACAACCTTTCCTGTAATTTGTTCGAATAATCAGCGAATCTACAATAGGAAACGGTACATGAAAAATTATTGCATTATATGCAACTTCCACAGGATACATAAACCATGCTCATGACATATTTCGCTATCAATTGTTAAGATTGCATGTGTAATATAATATGGGACGTAGTTCCATGGAATGGAATTGCAGACAATTACAAAGAAAAATTACACCCATGTGTTAATTAAAACTCACCCATTGTAGGTAATTGGTTGACAATAATTATGATGATGCGACGGTAAAAATATAATTGTGTATGTTTCTGCATGCAATTCCTTTTATTCAGCATAACGATTATTTTATTCGATTTATGTCATTTCTGGGTGCTCTAATGATATATACCATGCTATCGTTTCTACGCAATTATTGGTATTTTCGTGCTGGTAGAGGTAATTTTTCATTCGTTCGTCAGATTTTTATCTTTTGTCATGGGAACCATTGGATTTATACTGATGAGAGTATCGCTATTAATACAAATTTTATGAGGATTGGGTGATTCCACAAAATATTATAGATAGACCACACTGAATAAATTGATCTGAATTTATGGAGCAAAATTATTTTTTATTCAACGATTTGCCTGTTGTGTTGATGGAATCATAGAAGTGATTTACGTATCTCGCATCAATTTTCACTATACGATTTTTCCAATATATGCCCAAGTACAACGCATTTTTTTAAATATATTTCCCAACCATATGGTGTAGATTCTCCACGTATAACAGTTCGATACAGTGTCCGGCATAAAATTCGCAGCATATGGAAAACTTTTTTATTATAGATTTCTCAAAAAAAAACATTCATGATAAAAACCTCTGCTTCATCCTAAACCTGAATTGCGAACACCAAAATTAAATTGTATATGACCCTATACGAGGGAAATAGAAAAGTATGCTTTATTTTCAAAATAATATGATCACATCACTTTATTTCTCGCGGTAGAATTCAAATTCATGGGGAAATATTGTTCTAAATCGAATGTTGATCTATAAATTCGAATCATAGCCACCTATAATAATTTTATTTTTCAATTTTTTTCCCTTTTTTTCCCATCGCCCTGTACAACATGAGGAATATTATGCTAGACGAATGGTATATTATTAGATATGATGATATCACTCTCTGATTGTTTTCTCATTTCTCCCTCCCATCGGAAAATCACATTAATTGAATTATGTGACGGAATTTCACAAAATCTTGCTGCAAATAGTAAATAAAACTGAATTTTCTCCAAGGTATGATGCCAGAATGCCAATTAATTTATTTTCACAATACAAATAACATTTCTTGAAACAAATATGTCCTATGCTTTATCCTACGTGGAGTCCTCCATTCTCAATACACTGCATAGTACGGCGGTGCATTGCATCATGAACATTTCTTAGTATCTGGGGAGCTATTCCCCGAATACAATCCCTGATAGTATTCTCCAAATGACGTATATTTTTTGAAATGGTCTTCTTGAATATACCTTCTGTTTGAGATATCCCCATAAGAAAAAATCCAAAGGAGTGAGGTCTGGTGACCGGGCGGGCCACGCGTTATTGGAATATCTACCAATCCATCGATTTGGAAATGTTCCGTTTAACCACCTTCTCACTTCTAGCGTAGAATGAACGGATGTACCGTCTTGTTGAAAATACATTCCAGCTCTCATGTCCAGAGGAATATCATCTAAATAATCGGAGAGAAACGTCTGCAGCATTCTTAAGTATCTGGCAGAATTCAGTGGTTGTCTGAAAAATACTGGTCCAACAATAATGTCATTAAGAATTCCGCACCAGACGTTAACTTTGAAGTGATATTGGTCTCTACATTGTATCCTGAAATGGGGATTATTATCTGCCCACCACCTGCAATTCTGGGAGCTGACTACTCCATTTGATGTGAAGGTTTTCGAAAACTGTCTATTATCTTCCATCATAGACTGAAACCAGAAACAGAAATCCAAGCAATTATTCGGATTTCTTGGTTTCAAAGTGTGTATGAATTTTGGTTCATACGGTTTGAATTTATTATTACCCAGAACTCTTCTCATTGATCGATCGGACATACCAAAATTTTCTCCTCTTTGCGATAATGACATTCTTGGATTTTCAATCGTAGACAGCATAATATTCATAACAGTTTCTTCATTTTCAGTTATCGGTCGTTTATGTGTCACTTTGTATTTTTTTGAAACCGATCCAGATTCCTTGAATGTTTTCAAAATTCTTGTAATTGTCGAATTATGAACGTTTTCACCTGGATGTCTTTCATTAAAAATATTGGCAGTGTCTCTACAAGCATGGTAATTGTCATCATGTATCATTACAATCTCCACTCTCTCCTGTATACTTAGTCGAGCAGCCATGATTAAATTGAAAAACTACCGAAATTACTCTACAGATTTGTAAGTTATTCTTGATGCGTCAAAAATGGTTTGTTTACAATTAGAAATGAATTTGTTTTCAAAGCCAACTGTGATCGGCAAATCTTCTGTATCTCAATCATTCACAGTAAAATTCAAAGAACAAAACTATGGAAGCTGGGTATTGCTATCGAAGTCGAATGTAACAACTAACAATATTTCGAAATTCATAAATGATACGTGAATAAACTTTTCGAGTGGATCAAAACCTCTATTTTGTACGTTGAATGCCGCAAAAAAATTCAATAAAATATTGTAGATGCTTTTCGATGTCTTGCTTGAAAATAAAAACTATAAAAAAATTGTCATATTCTACAATTCCTGATTGTCTTAAAAGATGTTATTCGTAGTGTGAAAATGAATTCATTTTAATTCTGGCATCATACCTTGGAGACAATTCAGTTTTATTTACTATTTGCAGCAAGATTTTGTGAAATTCCGACACATAATTCAATTAATGTGATTTCCGATGGGAGGGAGAAATGAGAAAACATTCAGAGAGTGATATCATCATATCTAACAATATACCATTCGTCTAGCATAATATTCCTTATATTGTACAGGGCGCTGAGGAAAAAATGGGAAAAAAAGTTGAAATATGAAATTGGTCATAGGCTATGACTCGAATTTATGGATCAACATTCGATTTTGAACAATATTTCCCCATGAATTTGAATTCTACCGTGAGAAATAAAGTGATGGGATCATATTATTTTGAAAACAAAGCATGCTTTTCTATCTCCCTCGTATAGGGTCGTATAACATTCAATTTTGGTGTTTGCATTTCAGGTTTGGGATGATGCAGAGGTCTTTATCACGAATGTTTTTTTTTTGAGAAATCAATAATAAAAAAGTTTTCCATATGCTGCGAACTTTATGCCGGACACTGTATAACACGTATAAGTCAAACGCATTGCCGTCATTACCAGTACAATCATTAATGACGATCAATTCACAATAATTAATCATGATAATGATGAGACATTGTCTTCACTCACCATGAGTTAAAAAAAATACTGTTACGATACTGGGGTTCAAAAATAGTCCGATAAATTCAATCAGTTTTATTACACTTCGAAACAGAACTCAATAGTATACTTTAACAATACAATACAATTACAATGCTCAACAATATTTCCAGGTCTATCTTCTGACTGCCTGCCGACTTCTGACTGACTCGCCTATCGCATATGATCCGCTTATATAGAACGGCGGAAAGTTCTGGAATACCGGCGATCGGGAATGTTCCATACCATCATCGTTAACGGCCGGATTTCATCTATTGAGTAGAAGGCATTTTTGCAGAGAAGATTTTCAACACTATTTTTGAAATTAATGAGATTACAAATTTTCTCAATGAATATTGGAAGTTTATATAGTTTTATAGACATGATATGAGGTTCGTTACATACAGAAGTTAATTTGTGAATAGGAACTATTAAATTATAATTTTGTCTCAAATTATAAATAGCGGCAAGGCGAGCAGTATCTCTGTGCTGAAACTCGTGGAAGTGTTTCTTCATGTAAGTAACACAATTCAAAATATACCTAGATATGACAGTTAGAATTCGTAATTCAGTGAATCACTGCTTACAAGAATCACCATATTTTTTTGAAACATATGTTCCCTATTATTATTATTCAATGTACTGCAGTAACCGTAGCAGACTTAGCAATAACTCAGACTTGAGTGAACATAGGCATAGTAATAGCTTAATAAGATTTTGATGGGGACAAAGTTTCTATGATTCCAATTATCGAAATAATTTATGGCTAATTTTTCCGAACTAGAGTCAATATGGTCATTTCAGATAATTGTGAGTCCTAGGAAGTTAACTGATGTTTTCTGTACAATAGATTTATTATTGGTTCTTACCAATATACTGCAGTCCATTTCTCTAGGAGAGAAAACCATGGTATTCGTTTTGTTACTGTTCAGTTTAAGGCCGTTCTGGAAACAGTAATTTATCATATTTGCAACTGCAATACCAGCCTGAACAAAAAGCCCTTCACATGGAGCAGAACTAAAGATGAAGGACATGTCATCAGAAAACTGTACAGTACAATTTCGTTGAATAATATTGGAGATGTCATTTACAAATAAAAGGAAGAGAGTAGGACCAGGGAGAAAACCTTTTGAGATGTTACGATTTTCAGAATAAAATGTGCCCGATTTGAGCCTAACCTTGACACATTGAGTTCTGCCAGTTAAATAAGTTTCAATCCATTTAAGACTTCGACCACGAACACCAAGGTCGTAAAGTTTATCAAGGAGTAGTTGATGACGTGTCAAATGCACGTGACAAATCAAAAATAATACCAATCGTTTTTTCACCATTATCAAATGTGGATAAAACATGATTGACCTAAGAAAAAGTAGTATCTTGAGTTATTAAACCAGCTTGGAATCCATATTGGCTCTCAGAGAGTAAGTTATACTTATTACAGAAAGATACAAGTCTGTTCGGAAAGGATTTTTCGAAAAATTTGGACAATGAAGACACCAAT
The DNA here is from genome assembly GCA_018342105.1 of Gonioctena quinquepunctata. NCBI lineage: Eukaryota > Metazoa > Arthropoda > Insecta > Coleoptera > Chrysomelidae > Gonioctena > Gonioctena quinquepunctata. Next base: position 200,391 of record JAFIRS010002145.1, read on the forward strand.
GCAAAACATCTGTAGTGCTTATCATTTTTTTGTGAACAGGAACAACAATGGCGTGTTTGATACATGAGGTAAATTAATCCTCAAGTTGAGGACTTGAGGAATTACAGAGTCACCATGAACCCGAATTCCATTATCAGTTTCAAAATAAGTTGGTTAACAATTGCTGTTTTATTATATTCAGGACAACTTCATATTTGTTCTCAGCTGTTAGGAATTTGTTGCTGAAATACCCTTTTTTGGAATGGTCAATTTTTATCCTATGATTCTCCAAGATAAATTTATATTGCTCATTAATCTTCGTTAAATTGCATCCTGATCAGATTAAAAATAGCACGAAGTAGTAAACCTTCATTGATGATTCCATTGGTAATCCAGGGTATACCTTTCTGAAGTTGCGTGTTTTTTATTATACGTGAAACAGGCGGAAACGCTTAGTCAAATAGTTCATGGAATCAGGTGTAGATTTTGGGAAATTTTGTGTCGAAGTCAATGTTGTTGAGATAAACAAAGACCCAAGATTCACTCGACAGTAAAGTTCTGAAAAAATATATGTTTTGATCACTCAACGTACGCTTGGGAGTGAAATGGGGCTCATTAATAGTGCAAGATTTAATTGGTAGTTTAATAATTTGCAGTGCATGTCAGAAAAATCAGGATGAATGACAACAGAGGGAATTTGACAAGAAGTGGACGAGAAAAGATTATCGACTGTAGACATACTGTTCCCCTGTATTTTTTCGTAATCAAAAATACATTAATTAAATCCATATGCAGCAAGTAGATTACGAAGAGATCTTGCGTTGCTTGAATTCGAAGTCACCACAGATAAATGCCGTAGATTGATAATTTTTTCCAAGAAATGAATCAGAAAATGCTTTCATTTTCGATGGGAATATTTTACTGTCAGTAGATGGAGGTTCATAATGACAGCTAATGAGGAATTTAGTACTGTAGGCAGTTACTTTGGTGGTGGAATATTCGAAAGTATCTTGGACTTTATCAATATTTAAGCGAGCTATCTTGAAGTTTTCATAATATTACGAATATGGCAACGCCACTGCCATCTTTGTCCTTTCTACAAAAATAATCAGTAGGAATATATGAATACAGTCACTGAATTGATTTCATGAACTGCACCAGGTCTCAGTTATACAAACTATGTCAGAATAATCGAGTGAATGCAATAAGAAGTTCAGTTTGTCTATTTTGTGTCTAATACTATGAATGTTGACATGAAAACCTACCAGATTAGCTGAGTTTGGAGAGCGATCATGACACGTATCGTATTTTGGATTATCACGAAAAAAATATAAATTCCTTAATTAACACATTTTCAGGCCATAGGTCACTATTCAGGGTCAACTGCTTCAGAGACTTCGGGACCCCAAATTTGAATGATTTGTTATTTCCCTTGGTATTCAATTCGGGGAAAGACTCATCGTAAGATGTGAGAAGTCATTATAGTTTTATATTGCCAATAAATTTGATGATTTAGGTGATCAAATGCTTTCGAAAAATCTCGTAGGACAAGTGTGTTCAGGTGATTTTTATCAGTAGGAGGAAATATGTCGTCGGTAACCTTGAGAAGCACGAATGTGCAGCTGTGATCGAAAACCTGTATAATTGATTATGATTTTCTAAGTATTCCCTTATTAACCGACGAAACCAAAAAGGAGGAGATTCTCTAGTCGACGCGTATATTTTTTTTTATGTATAATCACGCATAACTTTTCACTGAGACGTCCGATTTCGATGAATCAGTGGATAAGGTGTACTTCGAAGTTGGTCCAATTCGAATTTAAAAGATGAAATCCACCCCTAAGGGTAGCAAAATGGAGGATATTGATCACTCACCCTCTGAATTCTGGTCTGTTAACCGATTCTATCAGGCATAACTTTGTACTGGGTTCTTCGATTTGGATGATTCTTTTTTTATTAGATAGGGTATACCTCATAGTTGATCATATTTGGATGTCGAATGGAATCATATACCGTTACGGGTAGAAAAATAGTGAATAATTGATTTTTCACTTGTGAACATTGGCACACATATGTAGTTGACAATGACAGATCGCTATAATGTCATTATTTTTGTTCTCCTACATCCGTCACAATCATTATATTCTATGAGAGGATGGAATGATATACAAAGTAATGAGATAAACTAGCCAGAGCAACAAAAATAATTTATATTACAACAAATAGTAAAAGTGGATAATCATATTATTCAACTGTGATAGTTGAAAAGGGGGTAATAAGTTTCGGAAGTAATCAAAAAACAAGTAGGTGGTAATTAGTAGCTTTCATCTACAAAAAATTGAAAAATAAAACATTTTAACAAAAAATTAAAGCGACGAAATACGGAACTGAAAAGTTAGAAATAAAATTAACCTTCTTAGTCTCAATAACTAAGCTCCTCAACTAATGTAAGTAACTAATTTCGAGTCGGCGCCAAACGAACAATCAACGAAGATCATTCAAATACTTCAAAACAATTATCAGAATATCACCGCGCACCTCGATGCCGTCATTTTACGCCTTATCTACTTCATTTGCTTGTTTGTTTGGCGCCGACTCAAAATTAGTTACTTACATTAGTTTAGGAGCTTAGTTATTGAACTAAGAAGGTTTTTTTTTTTGTATGTTGATATTTTCTTTATCGAAAGTACATTTTATGAAAAGAGTGAACTTGAAAACTTTTTGGAAATTTGAAATTCTTAGTTGGCCCAAAAGTTAGGATTTTGGGTTCATTTGAAATAAATCCATTATTTGAGTGGAACAAATTAATTTATTTCATTCAATACAACAATGTTTTAGTACAAAAAAAATATTATTCTCCCGATTTTCTACCTTATTACCTACCATACTACTGCATCTCCCACTTGGAAAATCAGAAAGAATTGCTATGATTCCTGACACTAGATCAACATAGGATGACTTTGATATTACAGAATATCATGAAGAGGAAGTTATTCAGGCGTAAAATAATTCGGGGACCTGATCAATCTTCTCACTCAGATAGTCCGTCACTGCAGATGATTTTGGAAACGATGGAGGCACATGCAAACCCACCCTGGATACACGAGTATTATTTTTTCCAGTTCAGCTTATTTTTCGGTTGGGAAAATGCATAATTGAACATGTTACTAACGAATTGCTACATATTTATTCTTAGAAAAATTATATGGTGAAACAAGTAACTTATCTGTCCAAACTAATTTGTTCTTCCGTCTGGACTTATTAGTGAATCGTCGTTGTTTTTATCTTTTCAAGCTATAAGAGGATATAAACCCATAAATCCATGTCGAGAATATTACTGCAATCCCAGTTGTGAATTCGTTCTAATTTGTTCAGGAAATGTATTTTATTTTGCACTCCACAGCTCAGAGCGCTTTATTTTTTCACTGCGTAGTTTTATTTTTTCACTGACACCTTTGTATCCAGCTGTAATTTATTTGTTAATATTTTGAAAGGACCATCTCAACCTCGAAGATTTTGATTTACTGCATGTCAAAGATATCCGGGGTTTATTGACATTGCCAAATATTAAATGCATGCTGCACACATCCATAACTCCATATCCTCATCCTGATCTACACAACATCCTGCCGAATTCAGAAATTTGCCTCTCAATTGCAATTGTTCATATTCCAAAAAAACGGATGCATATTAATAATATTTTAAATATGGATATTTTTTTCATTAATGATGTTGATGAAAGAGGAGAATGTTTTTGAAAGAATTCAAATTGTTGAGATACATCGTAATTAAGATACCGCGGACTTGTCAGTAGCTGATTATTATTGCATGAATTAACATAAATTGCTACTTCATCAAAGCATGCATAAAAAATGATATGAAATGAAGATATGATTATCATTCAGCACATTTTTTATACCAAAAAATAAAGTACGAATATAAGGTTGTTGAATATTTTAATATTGATGGCCTCTTGTGAGGAACTCTGGAAATGAGATCACAAAATATATCGTAGCTTCCGTTGAAATATATTATACTTATCTTATTGAGTTATCAGAATGGCATCAATACGGATTAAATATTATGTCGGAATAAGTAAAATACTGATTTTATTACAGAACTCCCTATTATAATCTTGTTCCTCGGTACCTAGATTATTGTATAAATTTTAACATTTTCGGTTTACTGCGCTTGCTCGGTAATGGATAATTATTTTTATCACTATAAGAATATCTGCGGTCCATTTCAGGGGTATTTTTAATACATCGTTATTTCAGCTATCGTCGGAAATAAGTACTTGAATCCAACAGAAAATAAGCTGAAAATTTCAGGAAATAGTGACACAGTTTCGGATGTGGAAGAGTCAGAGTAAACGTGTGTGAGAAAGTCAAATAAGACGAAACCTATTGAGAGATAGGTATAGACAAATCCATTACAAATCGATGCAGAATTAAATTCTACATCTGATAGGGTAATTATTTATTTTGAAAAAAATGGACTCCCAGTCGTTTGAAAAATATGTAATTGAAAACTCAGCAATGAACACTCTGTAATTACCAAGTAATATTGTCAACTATTTCCTTTTTCAAAATTTTAAATTTTTCTTGTTTTAGATAATCATATTCATTCAAATTCTTTCCTATTTTTATATTCGACAGTTTCTATTCATTATTATTATTTCTTTGATTGTATTGCTTTCTTTCATTTCAAAATTTTTATTGGCCATATTTGTGTCATTTATTTCCATTATTATTATTTTATCTTTTATTATCTCTTGTTGCATCTGAAATTTTTTATTAACCATGTTCATATCATCCATAAATTCATTATTTTTGTTATCAAGATTCATTTTTATATTTTGTATTTGTTTATCATATTTTTTTAATAAATTATTACCAACATCTGTTTTTTGTATAACTACTCCATGCAATTTATTTTGTTCACTATTTGTTTCAAATTGTTTACATATTCCTTCTGAACTTTCTTCCATTTTTCCAATACTTTCTATTATTCTATCTGTGTTTTCTTTCATTGTATGTTTCATTTCATTTTTCATATTTTTCATACTTTATATTCTTTCATTTCCCTTTTCATTTTTTTCATATAATTTTTCATACTCTCTGTGTTTTCTTTCATGAAATCCATCTTTTTTTTAAATAACTCTCCAATTACTCCCTCTCACATTACTACTCTCTCCTTGTTCCTGATCACCTATCTCTCTATTTTCTGCACCTTCTTCCAAACCAACTTTTTTACCATCTCTCAAATACATTTTCTCCTTTCACACTTATATAATATGTCAATGCAAAAATTCTAAAATGTCAACATTATATTTTTCCTGTATAAATATAATTGATTTCAAACAAATGTTTTTTTTTTCAATTTCTTTGAAATTATTATTTTGGCTGTTCTGTCCTTGCTTGTTGTTATTGTTGTTATTACCGTTATCGCTCCGCGTTGGGCGCCAATCAATATGATGGGACTAATCAATATAATGATTGTTATTGCTATTTATTTATTTATTTAGTCATAATAAAATATTTGTTATGATAAGTTTGTTCATTTGTTTTTTTTTTATTTGATAATTTTGAAAAATAAAAACCTATTATAACAGTAATGAATATCCGGCTATGTTGTTCTTACCCTTTCTCAAATACTCTTTTACCTGAATTCTTTCACCCTATCCCAGCCAGGGTACGCCCATGGAAAATGATGTTTCTCCGTTCTCGAAGTAGGATTCAGTAGTGCCAACTTGTTGCTCTGCTTGAAGTCTAAAGTACTGTTTTGTGGAAATATTTATGGTTAGGTGTTCAAATAGATAAATAATGAATTCAGAAAATGGTCAAATAATGTTTCTCTTATTCAAATAAGTCCTCAAAACCTGCGAAATCCAACTTAATGTTATGAATAGTGCAATAAATTTATCAAACCTTTGCTCATGTGCAATATATATATATATATATATATATATATATATATATATATATATATATATATATATATATATATATATATATGTATATATATATAGATAGTTAGATAGATAGATTCATTTCACAACTTTACATTAAATGTTTGCTGCAAGTCAAGAGTTACAAGAATTATAATAAATATACATATAAAATCTTTAAAAAAAATATATAAAATTTTATATATATATATATATATACAATATTAAAATTTTAATATTCTATATAAAAAAATTAAATGACAAAATTACAAAAAAAACATCTATAACAAGCACGTGTACGAAAAAATGAATTGACCCTGGCAAGGTGCCAAAAATTTATTTACTCAAAACAAAAAAGTTGCATTTAAATACTCCTCAGTGCTATAAAAACAGTTTTCCAACATGAATGACTTAATTTTAAGTTTTAATGACTTTAGGTTAAGTTGTTTGATATATTGAGGTATATGGTTGTAAAGGTTTATATTTGGGAAGTTTTTCTGGGACTTTGTTAGTCTAAAGTATGGTATTATGAGCAGTTCAGCATTTCTTGTATGATACTGATGAGAATAAATGTTTATTTTATGGATTCCAAGAACGGTGTTATAGATGTAAAGAGATGGAAGGGGTAAGATACCCAAGCTTTTGAAAAGTGGTTTGCAATGGTCTCTGTACTCCGCGTTCATAATAATTCTTATGGCCTTTTTTTGTTGTCTGAAAATCTTAATGGATTGGGAGGAATCACCCCATAAAATTATGCCGTAATTTATGTGTGAATGGAACATGGCAAAATAGGCAGTTTTCAAAGCATGAAGGTCCACTATTTTTTTTGGATGTCTTAGAGCAAAAATGCTCTTAGAAAGCTTTACATTCAACTCATGTATGTGGGTTAACCATGATGAGTTTCCATCGAGAGTTATTCCCAGGAGTTTTCCACTTTTAACGCTACTGTTACTGTTGTTTGAAGAAAATATAATTTCCTTGGTCTTCTCTTCATTCACTTTCAGTTGATTTTCTGTAAACCAATCTGTAGCCAGTTTCAATGCCTTATCCGTGTTGACGGATAACATTTCCAAGTTTTCGCCGTTTGACACTGCGAAGAGAACTGCGAAGAGAACACTCATGTTCGGCAACATGAAATTGCTAAAGTCATTGACATAAATCAAAAATAACAAAGGTTCTAAAACAGAGCCTTGGGGAACCCCCGTGTAAAACATTTTCAACACCAGAAAACGTGTCATTCATACTCACTGACTGAGTTCTATCCGTCAAATAGGATTTGAACAATTTGAGGGGTAGCCCTCTCACTCCATAGTATTCCAGCTTGTCAAAAACAGAAACATGGGAAACATCGAATGCCTTGGAGAGGTCACACAGTGTAATGGCCACGATATCACCATTCTCAAGACCTTCCACAATGTAATTCACAACCTTCAACAAAGCATCAGTTGTAGACTATCCAGCTCTAAAGCCATACTGGTATTTGCTGAAGGAATTATTTAGTACAAAAAGATGAACCAACCTGTTTTTCAGGATAATTTCAAGAATTTTGCCCAGAACCGGAATTATTGAAATGGGACGATAATTGTCGATTACAGATTTATCACCCTTTTTCCATAATGGCAAAACTTTTGCATACTTGAAACAGGTAGGAAAACACCCTGTAATTATGCACGAGTTGAAAAGTGTAGTACGTGGATCAATGATTACATCAATGATCCCTATTATTATTTCACTAGATAAGTCATAGCAATCCAGACATTTGGAAGTTTTTAATGACTTTACTGCCTCGATAATTTCACACGGCAATATGGATTTAAGAAAAAAGGAGTTACATGATGCGGAAGTGGATATATATATATATATATATATATAAATATATATAAATATATATACACTCCTGGACAAAATTAACGAAACACCATATTAAATCATACAAATCGCTATAATGAAATAAATTCAATATTTTTCATAAACATTGATTACATTGAAAGTTAGAAAAAACATTTTTGGATACTTCAAAGTGAATGAGCTACAATAAGATTTGAATTGAAATTATTCTTAAGACATAATAACAAAATCGTTTAAATTATGAAATGATGATTTTTTTTCTTTTGAGCAGTTCTTTTCAGAATATCTATCAGATTCAGCTCAATATCCAGCGTGGCTTTAGTCGGGGAATCATATGTTTCCTGTTAGACATTCACAAAAAATAACTTCATTTTTATCGTGGATTTTTCAATTTTTTTCTATTCAATATTCAATTGCGAATGTTTTTCTTTTCAACATGAACAGGATGTTCACAAAATCAGATGAGGAATCATCTTCGAATGAAAGATGAACTCCAGTCACTATCTTCCATCGTTCAAGAAATAAATTAATAGTTTAATTGGGACACTAGTTAGCGTGTGTTGCCTCCTGTACTTCGGATTACAGCATTTATGCTCCTTGGCATTTTCAAGTTGCCTCAGGTTCCTAGGTGCAGGTATATAACGTTTCACATTTTGAGGTCATCTCATACATGTTCGAACGGATTCAGATCTGGGATATTTGGTGGCCATTGCATAATTGCATAAACGCGAAATTGGTTCCCACAAAATGGCCGAAAGGCATCACGTGTTCTACTACAATATTCTCAATATAGTAATCAGCATTCAAAGATCTCGTATGGACTATGGAACTAATTCTGTGTGAGCGTCAAAGCAGATTCCACACCAAAACATAACAGAGCCCCCACCGACTGAAATCCTTGCAGAGATATTGCAAGTGACAAATATCTCTCCTGGCCTTCGCCATACTCGCTCACGACCCTTTGGATATTTTAGGCTAACCCTAGTTTCATCTGTGAAATTTTTTCTCCTACTCATCCTCAAACCAATTTTGATGATTTTGACGTCTTTTATTATTTTTTTTCCATCGGATTCTGGTCCTGTCGCAAGCTGCAGCTCAGCCTCTTGGGGATTTTATGCCTTCCGGTTTGGTTTCACAGCACCCACTCCATAACCCTAGTCCCCTATACCAGTCCCAAGCAGCATTATAGTGACAGAAACTGATACTGCAACTTCGACTCGGTGGTTATCACGTAATCACCACTAAATCTACCACTATACAGTAAGAATAACTAAAATTTTATATGTGTAAGGTTGTGGTCACGTAATTCTCATCTATGGTAGCCACTCCACAGTTCTATAACTTCTTAGTGTCATTTGAGGTGTCTGAAACATTATGGCCACTGAGCCAAATCACTTTGAAGGTTTTCAAATTGGAAAGTGGAAAATAACCGTTGCGGTAACCATCCTGTACCACTCAAATATCACTTAGAAGTCACAGTCACTTTCAAGAGAGTATGATAGTTTCGGTGATGTTTTGGTAACTTCCATACAACCTTCAATGTGGCAGGCACTTGATTGTGATATGTGGTGATGGTTGCCACGTTCTTGTTATCTCCATAAGTGATAACCTTCAAAATTCACCATTCCGCGCGATGACGAAAGCTAACCTAAGTTTTCTCAAATTATTTTATTGTGGTTTACAAAAAGTTCGTTGACCTGTTACGTGAAACATGAATGATTTTATTCACTATGAAATGGGTTATGCGTTTTCAATAGACAATTTTCCTTGATTATGAAGTGACCGTGGATTGGTCCGTGCGATGACGAAAAATATCCTAACTTTTCTCAAATTATTTTATTGTGGCTCACAAAAAGTTCGTTTTATCTGTTACGTGAAATGTGAATGATATACATTCAATATGAAATGGGTTATGCATCAATAGACAATTTCCCTTGATTATGTATAAAAAGGTTAATTTAAATAGATCGGATCTCTGACTTGTGCTCTTGCTTAATATTTATACTTTCATTGTTAATTCTGTTTGCATAAATGCCATCGTTTTCATTACTTTTTCATTGATAATTGTTACTTGATAATTGTTGATTGGAGCTGCACAAATCCACTATACTTGCTACATGTCCTTTTTTAACAATTAATGAATATGTACCCGCAATTTCGAGGTTAAAACTTCGAAGTGGCAGGTTATAATAGCCCGACGTATTTGCCCCTTTCAAGGGTATAAGACCTATTGTAATTTTAAGGTTATAACTTTGAAGTTGTGAGTCATGGACCTGCGATGTGGGTGCCACTTTCCAGTGGTGGAAAAGTTAATAGTTCAGTTCCACTGGGCACTTTATGATGGGAGCAGCTTTAGAGTGGTATATTTACACTTCCTGCCACTTTAAAGTTATATTCTGCAAAAGCCGCCATATTTACAGGAATATGCTGGGTCGCCATTATTAGAGAAATGATCGAAATATTCAATAAATATTTATTTGTCATCAGCACTGCATCAAACGTAGTAATTTGTTACGTAAGTATTTGTTTCAACTAACCAAGATTGATACAACAATGTTTGAGGGAATTAAGTACATAATTTCAAAGGCGAGTTATTTTCAAAATTATAATGTTTTCCTTAAATAAAGTGTATTCAGATGGCGCTTGCTCACAATCGAGCTACAACACCCATATTTCACATAAAATTTTCAATCGTTTTGAGTTTATCCCGATCAGAAGTATCCAAATTCAATATACTTACTTACGCGTTTGTATGTTTATATGTTAAAGTTGATCGGGGGTTAGAAATGAATCAGGCAAAATGGAAGGAGGAAGAACATTTATCACAAAAATATGTTGCTGAACAGAGATCGAGCTACATATCAGTCAGTTGTTTAACGTGTCTAGTGTCGGTCACTACATATCCACGTTTTTGCCAGGTGACCACAACGTGGTTGGAATGTGGCTATCTGAAATCCAGGAACGTAGATCGGAACGTAGCAGCCCCCAAAAAAGTTTTTCCCATTTTGGTAGCCGCCGCGTGATAGAACCGTGAATATTACGTGGCAGTGATTGTGGCCAAACACTTCAAAGTTTTCCAGAATCGTGGCCGCTACGTTCCGTCCACTTAAAATGCTACTTAGGGTATGATGTACAGGTTCTTTACCGGTTGGCTGTTGTATTCTTCGGGAGTAAGCCTTAGCTGTCCGAATATTGCTTGTCTTTTGCGGTCAAGTGCCTCGTATTCTGTTATTATTTGGCCGTTTTTGTCCCTTCGCCATATCGTCTGCAGGAAAATTGCCTGTTGTTCAGCCCTATTGCGTATATTTCCGCCTGAAATTAGGAAGACAAATTTAAAAAAAACATGTTTCTGATCTGTTGTGTGACATCGAGCCACATTCATTACAAGAGTTCATGGAGAAATAATTTTACCACAGCTGGAAAAAATTTTCAATCCATCTCACACCTATGACTGTGATATATTTATATATTAATAAAAAAAAATTTAATACATGTTGTAATTACTTTTACTAGGAAGGATTTCTAGTTATAAGTGACTTTTGTATTTTTTATATCTTTTATATTGTGTATTATTGTCAGACTTGAGTTTTCAACTGTTTAAATTGAAAGCTTCAAATAAATCTATCTATCTATCTATTTATACCCAGTGAGGTGCTCAGTTGGGAGTTGCTCCCCTCACTGTTCATCTTTCCATTTCTTTCGATCTTGCATAATCACCTCGAAGTTAGTCGAAAAATTACCTAGGAGTTGTGTGGTCCCTTGGTTTTATTTCGAAAATATTACCACCTACGATTTATTTAAAAAAATATATCTTCTAACGTTTCTAGAAGAAATTGCGACATTACAGATAGCTTCGAGTTCGTTTCTCACCATAGTGGCAGTACAGTTTCTTGTCTAAGAAAACGTGCATCGTTTTCGCCATTGCTTCGCATTCTAGAATCAGTTCCTACATTGGTCAAACGTTACACTATTGTGGAACGATGATTGCCTAATAAATTGGCAGCAAAACTCTGACAGTATCCTCAGACCAATAAAACTGCTGTTCGCACTACCTCGTGTTTAATTAAATTCCTTGAGCAATTCCATTTTTCGAAATTTTCGGAGTCACAAATACAACAGTCTACCATAAAAACGAATTACTTTCAAAGTAGTAACAAATAATACGCTTAATTTTCAAGAAAATCTATCGCAAGTATTTCACAAAATCGTTTATCTCCTGAAAAATTATTTAGAACTGTGAATCTAAGCGAATTGTTTTAATTGCTGTCATCAACAAAGAAACAAAATATTCATAGCCTACTATTCAAATACTCGATTAACTTCAAAAGTGGCATAGGATGAAGATAAATGTATTTTTCCATTTTCGTTACTAAAATGTGACATATTAGTGGGAGAAGTTTTACTTTCAATCTTTTTTTCGCAAGTGATCAAAAGTGTTACCTAGGTTACCAATAAACAACCATCATACACATTGCTCATAGGCTGGTTTCCAAATTGAATGCAACACAAGCAACGGTAGCGCAGATTTTTATTCTTAGTAGGCTGTTTGCAATTTTGTAATGTTCTAATAAGGAATAAATAAATACATATGTGTTATCTTTCTCAATAATTTCTTTTAATTTCTGTGAAAATGGAAAAAAATCAGGTTTAAAAAACGTGAGTACAGCGCATTTAATCACTCGGGCGCTCAACATCCAGGCTCGTGATTAAATGCTACGCTTTACTCACTTGGGTCGATTTTGTTCAGAGTGTATATACAGTGCGGCTTTTGACCTTGTTAACTTTAAAACGGTTGGACAAAGAACAATGGAACAAAAACCGTTTTGAATGATATCACCGATACCACCTTCTGATACTGAAGACACTGTGATTGCTCGATATATGGCGCGATGGGGGCACATAAACTTGAAAATTTCAAAAGCACGGATGGTCAAGCTGCACATCCTTGAAAAGATAATTCAATTCTCTTATCAATCTCCCTATTTTTTTTGAATTTCGTTCAAACATTTTTTCTCAATATGCAATTGAAATCTTAAGTATAAGTGCGGATCGGAATGGTACTCTTACCTCGATAACTTTTGAACGGTTTGATGTCAAACAATGAGACATGAAATACAGGGTGATTCAAAAGTAGTTTGACAAACTTCAGGATGTGATTCCTAACAATATTCTAATATGAATTGTCCGCATAAATATATGTCCGAAAACGCTTCTTTTCCAAGACACAGGGTGTTGAAGTTTTATTTTTAGTTTCGTTTTTCAAATACTTTCGAAATGCTGACCTTAATTGAACGAAAATTAGTATTGAGAGGTTTTTTGAGGTGTCGAATTCGGACCTGATGTTATAATTGCTCTTACTCGTAGGGGGCGCCACCTACACGTCATTCTCTTTTTTTTGAACATTCATAACTTTTTTTGAGCGTACTTCTAGCACATTTTTCAGTAAAAAAATCGATTTCCCTATCATATCTACGTAAAAAAGCTATCGCTATAAGCAACCGTTTCCTAGATATTTGGACTTGGAAATTTCAAGTCGATTAGTTAGTTAGTTATTACCATTATTTTGCATTTTTCACAAGAATGCTTAGGAAATGAATTTGACGTTCAAGTAAGTAGTTTTGGTTTTTTGTAGGGGGCACCACCTAATCTTTTTATTTTTACTCGTTTGAAATAGTTATTTTTGTATCAAAGGTGCAAAATCTGTATTTGTTTTAATGAAATTTGCAAGAAATATCAACATTTTATTTCAAGAAATTTTTAATAAGTAGGATAAAATAAAATAAGGGAAACTAAATTGTATTCAAATGAATTGTTCAAAGTGTCCACCTTCAGCGAAGATACAGGCATTCAGTCTTCTAGTCATTTGATCTCGTACCCGCCCAAAAATTATTGGTGTGTTTCTTATTGTTTCACAGGCGTCTACTATTCGGTTTCTTAGATCTATCTCGTTCGCTACTGGAGTTTTATAAACTAGCGACTTCAAATGTCCCCAAAAATAAAAATCTAGCGGGTTCAGATCTGGAGACTTTGGTGCCCACCCCTGGTTAGGTTCTCCTACACCCCAACCGATCCATCGATTTGGATAGACAGTGTTAAGGAATTCCCTGGCTACAACGCTCAAATAGACTGGAGCCCCATCATGCATAAACCACATGCGGATACGAATTTCTAATGGTACATTCTGAAGTAGTCCCGGCAATTCATTTTCTAAAAAGTCTCTGTAAGTTGCGTCAATCAGTCGGAACGGAAGAAAGAATGGACATATCAAGTAATTGTCAATTATTGCCGCCTACATTTACAGAAAATTGATACTGATAATGTCTTTCACTAACTGCGTGCGGATTTTCCAGAGTCCAAACATGGTTGTTATGAAAGTTTTGTGATAGCATTTTGGAAGGAGTTTGCCTCGTACGTGAAGAGAACATATCTTAAAAATTGAGGATAATGCGTTGGGGAAAATCTCGTGGCAAGAGAGCTTGTACCCTTTGAATATGGTAGGGATAAAATTGTTGATAGTGGATAATTCTCCAACCTGTGGACTGAGTAGAATTGAAAATTATTTAGAAAAAACGAAAATAATACTTAAACACCCTGTATCTTGGAAACGAAGCATTTCCGGACATATATTCATTTGGTCAATTTATATTAGAATATTGTGAGGAATCACCCCCTGAAGTTTGTCAAAGCACTTTTGAATCACCCTGTATATCGAATGGTATTACTGGTCCTACTTTTGAGAGATGATACATTCCAATTACTCGACAGAGGGCACTGGGGGCCATTTGAAAATTTCGAAAGGCATAGAGGACGAGTTGCACATCGTTGGAAAGGTTATTCAATTTTTTTTTTCAACTATGATTGTTCTACGGAATCACAATTGCAGCTCTTTATAGCCCCCCTCCCTGTTAACTTTTGAACGGTTTGACATAGGACAGCGGATCTAAAACTATTTTGAATTATATCATCGATACTACTTTCTGAAATAGAAAACATCATGATTGCTCGATAGATGGCGTGGGGGGCACATCATCTTAAAAAAATTAAACAGCATAGGGGGTCAAGTGGTACATCGTTGAAAAGGTAATTCAATTCTCTTCTCAACCATCCAGTAGTTTTTCTATTTTGTCGATTCTTTTTTTCACAATATGCATCTTAAATTTTGCTATATATATAAAAAAGGTATTGACGATATCAAAAAACTGGATGGTTGATAAAAAAAGGGTTATCGTTTCAACGATGTGCCACTTGACCCCCCATGCTATTTGAAATTTTCAAGTTGATGTGCCCCTCCGCGCCATCTATAGAGCAATCACAATGTATTTGATTTCAAAAAGTAGTTTCAGTGATATCATTCAAAATGGTTTTCGTCCCATTGTTCTATGACGAACCGCTCAAAAGTTGACAGGAGGAGAGGACTATAAAAAGCCGCTCTGTATAATAGGGTATAATATTTCAACTAATATTCCCGTGAATGAGGGCGTATAATGGAGTGAAGTTGGGCACGAAGATGCTTCGTCCCTACCTCGTCTATATTGGCCAAATTATAATGTATTTTCAAAGTGGTGGCTGTTGCAAGTTGAAAAACATTTAAACTTTCCATTGTATACCAATGTTTGCCATATGTCGTTTCATAGACCTTTTTGAGAACCACACATTGTGAGCGAAGAGATTTTTTTGAGACGTACACACAGACAATCGCTGGAACTTACCATTGATATTTCTCAATGAATTAATAATTTTGGCCCAATATGATCCCTTCAGTAGAGGTTTGTTCGTATTAAGGTAGTTGTCGTGCTACAAACAGTGTCAAAAATGAGGCCCGATTGTAGAGCGACGCGATACATGTGCAAACGCTGAATTAGAGGGATATTTTTTAAGGGAACTGTACACTCAGAAACGCAACTAGCATGCATGATACAGCAAATAAGCCATGACTGGACTATTGGCAGCGTCGCAATCCAACTATTACAGGTATTCAGTTGTTTAAGATACTATTATGAACGAGCAGTCAAATATATGGATCTATTTCGCGCAAAAAATGGTAGGTTTGCTGAAGCAAAAGTTGAAAGAAGGAAAAAATCAATTGTCTGAACTGTGTGAGACTCAAAAAACAAACCAATAACACTGTAATAAAAATTAATGAGTGTGAAGGAGATCGCATTGTTAATCTCAAAGAACTTGGGAAAAATTTGAAGCGTCGTAAATGCCACCAGGTTTTGAGTTTGGAGAATGTGCTGAAAGAAAAACATTTAGGACTTGCATCAATTTTAAGTATCTGTTGTGATAAGTGCGAAATCCACGAAGCGATGTATGATGTACAAATTTTGCAAAAATTAGTTCGTTTCATTGGTAAAGAGTCAACAACATGAATGAAAGCATATGAAGAATGTATTTCAGGTCGACTTGATAACGAAAGAATATCTTGTAATTAACCTAATTTATTGTTATATCACGGGATTTATTGAAAAAAATGCGCAACAAAATGTTACATACGATTTTCTGAAACTAATTTATCCCGATGAAGGAGAAGAAGCTGTGATTATTCGGCCAGAGCTCTCCGGATCTCTGGCTTGACTACTGATGATGGCCAAAAAGCCTGAAACCGGTATGCGGATTGTTACGCGGACCCGACATAAATTAAACATAATCGAGCTTATCAGAAAGAAACATTTGCAATCAATTTCCATTTATATGGAAGTTCGCATGGATTTTCAGGTGAATATCATTCAACGTTCTGCGTGGTATTGGCTAGGAAAGTAGTTGTTTTTCGCCTGTGGTCTACCAATTTTGGTTCAATTCATATTGAATCTTTTGTGAAGATGACTTTGTACACTTTATTTCTTATTTCATTCCACTTCACTTGGCTTTTTTCTTTTAATATACAAGTTTTTCAAAAAGATCTGAATGGAGGGTTTTTAGTTATGCCTAAAAATGTGGTGTCCGCGGTAGCTCACTATAGGGAAAACGTGTTAAACGTTGCAACTTTGAAGCCTTACATCTCACTTTCGGTGTGGTAAATCATTCCAAAAATGTATATGATACAGGTAATAATGTTAACTAAAGGTGGGATAAATATTAACACAATCTGATTGGGATTGTATTTCAGGACAACTACCTTAATTAGATACACATAACTCATTAATTCTTATTTTTTTTTATTTCTTAATTTAACGTCGGCCTATTTCTACGACCAGGTGAACACACGCCGGTGAGCACACTTTCCTCGACCGGAAATTTTGCTGAATCCTGTGATTTTTCCAACCAGAGGTAGGGAACTTTAACAGGCTCAACATCCATGCCATCTCAACATCCCCTCCGAAGGACGGTATATCTATCGCCATAACTCGTGCTCATTGATATCACTCCTGCAGCTGTGAACATGCTACTACAATGCAGTTATTTGGGAAAAAAAGATATTTAATTTTAAATGTCTCAAAGAAAAAATTTCGAGGTATTTTCATGAAAAATAGCAAAAAAGTTAATAAATAATTGAGTTGGAGCTTCGGTTGGAAACTCAATTCATTTATTGTTCAACTGAGAATAAAAAACATTTGGGGTAATTTTATCGTAACTTCAATAGTTTATAAGTTATTTCAATTACAATAACGAAAAAGTAAAAGACAACGACAAACAAGCTTAAGAATACGAAAATATTTAAAATTATATAAAAAATGAAATCATACATGGTTGGTTTTTTAGTATCTGAAAAAAATATTGCGCAGAAGTCCATTTGTTTATAACAAATTGTTAATTGAATAAACAAATAAAAAATAAACCATCTTTTTTCTGAGAATATTAAAGAGCAATAAAAATAATGATCTAGAAAAAACGATTCCCTAATTAATATTTAGCAGCAAAAATTTTTTTAAAGAAATGTTTCTTGAAAACCATAATGATTAGATTCAGAAAAAAATTCCTCATAAACAATGCCTTTGTTACTAGCAATTATTCAAACAATAGGAGTAAAAAAATAAAAATAAAATATTTTCATGTAGTTTTGAACAATCATTTTTCAATGCCTTCAATTGTTAATAAAAATCTGGAAAATATTTTATTTTTCAAAGGGGATCTCATTTAAAGCTTTCAAAGAATAGATCCATGGAGTGGAAAGAATCTCAGGTTATTAGTTTGAACATCATCAGGGTCTTTATGTTAATTTCCAACTTGTAAAAATAACTTAATTAACAAAAGCACAATTAATCGAAAAATTGCTGAAACTTTTTTTTCCGACGGATTATTGTTTATTCATATATTCACATGGTACATAATTTTATTTATAAAGTTGTTTTTTGTTTAACGAATGAATCGTGCGGTGCCATTTTTCAGCACTATTCTATTGGGGGTAAAATTCCGGGAGGTGAGAATTTTTTAGGAAATTTTCTGTTCTTATTTTTCGATTTCAGATATCCGCGATAGTTTTTGAGACATTCGCGGAAAAAGAAACCCTGTTTTCTTTTACTAAATTGTTCATAATTTTTGCAATTTTTTCGAGCGGAAGGCGAACTAGAATTCTAAAAAAAGGCACAATCAGACTAAATAGTTTGTGAAGTATACGTCTCTGATTGGACTCGACGTCGGTTTGTTCACCTGTAAATCCTCAATCATGTAAATTTATTCTTCAACAAAACTGCCGAAATGTAAATGTCAACAAACTCATGCCCATAACACTTCTTGATTACTGACACATATTTTTTTATTGCCTCACCTGACACCTTGTGGTTACACTACCAAAACATTGAAGTTGGGACATGATATCATAATTGGTAACTCGTTGACCTCGTCTACAATTTTGTTCATAATTGTATGGAGTATTGTTTTACAAGATATTTATAGCGGCGTCGAATAAAATGAAGAATCTCACTGGCATTTCGTTTGTTTTTCGGATTTTTTACAACCAATATCTCACTCAAGCTTCTTAGAATTTTCATGAAGAACAATTGCATAAACTTACATGTCTTTTCATCTGGATATTCCACTGTCTGACTATCCCTAAGAATTCTACCCCATCTCTGGCAAGCAGCATATATTTATCATGTCACTTTTGAAGTATCATCAAGTATTATTTCAACTATACCACGCTCAATGATTTTGAAGACATCAAACTCCCAAGATGAGATGAACATGTACACAATTATGTGATGAATATTTTATTTTGTGACATCAAATTCTCAAAATGAGATGAGTCATAACATGTACACAATTATGTGATGAAGAGTTTATTTTGTGAATTTTTGGAGCACAGTTCACTTTACTCGGACCGATTCAAAAAATCAGATGGGCGCCAAATCGGGAGGGGTAGATTCACAAACTATTGCTGGCATACGGATAATATCCGACCTGGTTTTTACAACTTTCATAATATTCCATTTTAGAACAAAAAAGACTGATGACTCATATCAAATAAGTAAAGTGATGATTTTATTATAGAATTATCTACCATGATCGTGTTCTTCGGTATCTAGATCATTAAATAAGTTTGAACATTTTCAGTTTATTGCGATGCCCACATAATGCGTTATGATTTATCCCTAAGAATATCTGAAGGTCATTTTATGGGGATTTTCAATGCATTCTACAGCAACAGCATCATAATTTCAGCTACTGTCGGAAATATGTACCTGACACTAACAGAAAAAAAGCTGAAAATTTCCTGGTATAGTGACACTTATCAGTTCCGGATCTGGAAGGGTCAGAGTAAACGTGTATTCAATAGAGAATGTCAAATTACACGAAACCTATGAGAGATAGGTATAGACATATGCAGGATTGAAGAGGAAACGGAAAAGGAACAATGAGAGAAAAAACGGAGTGGTGGGAGGAGACCACGCAAATAAAATTGATCTCAATCCATTCAGTTTTCCATCACACTTCTTGCAATGATTCAACCTGAACGAGTTCTGCTCTCAACAAAAATTATTACCGTATCAGGAAACATTTTTGAGAAATGTTTTATCATTTATTTTCACACTATCACAAGCATATTCCAAAGATGTGATAAAAATTATTGGAACGTAGTTCCTTATCGCGCGTTGCGAAAGAGGGCTAGACGGAATAAATTAAGACCAAAAGTTGTAACGAGACTTTCGCTATGGTTATAAGCCGTGCGGCGTGCGCGTGTTTCCCTGTCTGTCTCTCTCTCTCTCTCTCTCTCTCATAGAAAGCAAGCCAGTTATTTTCGTTTCGTCTTTCTATTTCACATTGAACAGTGTGGTGTCGCGACGATTATTTTTATTGAGTGTATACAGGTTTTTTGTACATAATAAATAATGAAAAATAATAACAATAATGAATCCTGGCAGTGTTTCTGCACAAGTTCCGGATATTGCTGATGGAGTTAGGTAAGTAGAGATTTTATACAGACAATAATAAATTTTTAGCAAGTACGCATTATAACCTCTCTTTACTATTGTGCTAACCAAGTCATACGCGTTATAATCTCTCCATTATTGTGTGTTTAGCAAGTGTACGCGACATAACTTCAATAAATTCAAAAGCAAATTATATTTTAATATTAAATATAATGTTTAACCTGTGTTTACGAAGTCGAGAGAGTATATATATATATATATATATATATATATATATATATATATATATATATATATATATATATACACACTCTGTTGTGTTTACAAAGTCCCGCGCATCTATGACGTGTACGGAAGAATAGACAGACAGAGTGCATATATATATATATATATATATATATATATATATATATATATATATATATATATATATAAAAAAAAAAATGTTATTACAACTCCTTCACTAATTAATCGAAAGGAATTTCGTTCCATCCGGGTGTCCCTTGACCCTTAAGTTTTTATTTTTTATCAGTTTCCCGAATGAATGGAGAAATATTTTGCATTATAGATTATCGGGGATGTCCCCAGAACGAATTATCTTCATCTCGAAACGAGGCATTTTAGGTCTTATTTTAATAAGCTGATATTCGTTGATATTCCGATCAAATCATCTGCTGAGATAAACTGGATTAGAAAAAATGTTATCAATATTTTCAATTGCTTCATTGGCACCCGGACATCATTGGCAAGATCAGTGTCGTTACCGAAAAAAAAATATTCACCTACTCAGGATTCACATCTGTTAGGAGTGGACATGAGGAGGGCATAACACCTTACATCACGTGAATAACTGAATTTAATAGTAACTTAAGTATCAAGTGCGTAAATAGGCTTTTATGGACCGCAGCGATAGCGAAGGCTATTAACAGGCCGGTCCATAAAAGCGAGTTTAATATTTCATAGTAAGTGTCTTTTCACCTTTCAAACACTATCGAAATATATCATCAGTGAGGCTGTATATTCGGATTATATCGGAAACACAATAAATCAAGAGGTAATAGCATCAACATCACCATAACAACTCAGTCAATTTTTCGAAATAAACAAGTAGCCATATTTTCTGTCAGTTTCTATTATCACATAAAATATCTGAATATTTAGCTATTATGTTGATATATTATTATTTTCTAATAAATTTAATACTATTAAAAATCACTCTGAAACCATTTATAATCTTATACCAGTCTTATATCTGTCTGATTATATTTATTATGTACTTTCATAGAAACAATATGGTTTTTGACAAGTAAAATCCACGCAGGATGCATTATCAAGACTGATAAATGAAATAGCAACCAATCGCCAACCCTATGTATCTTCGCCGACCTAGCAAAAGCAGTTGATATCGTTAGTCACATCCAACTTTTCGAAGACTTATTATAACATTGTTTTGTGGGAGTTGATAATTATTGATGAATTCACTGAATGTGAAAGAATCTTTTACGTACTATGGGTTTTCTGTTTCATAAGCATTAGTTAATATGTTGGTTAAAAATCCAGAGAGTTTACTGGTGGGAGTATCAATGGAAGATACTATTGGTCTCATTGAGAGGATCGATTTATGAATTTTCGGTAATGTATAAAAACGAGGAGCTATCGAATTGTAAATCATTAGAGATTTTGCTGTAGAAATATCCATTTTCTTAGTATCTCTGAGTTTTGAAACAATTTTATTAACTTTTTGCTGTAAAGTACAAGTGGGATCCGATTTGAGTTGCTTGTAAAAATGTTTATCTTCCAATAAGGTTTTATTTTTATCAATACACTCATTCTTATACATTGCCACAGTTACATTTCCTTTATCACTGTTTGTTATGATAATTTCTGGGTTTTCTTTCAAGTATTTTTTTGTTTTCATATATAGTTCATTTAAAAAATGCAAATTTCGATTATTTTTATAAAAGAAATTTGTTATAATGTTGGTAAATTGAGATCTGTATATATTTTTCTCATCATCATCGAATGTTTCTATGATATATTCCAAGTCAGCTAGGAAATGTGGAATATTGATATCACAGTTATTGGGAGATATACTGAATTTTAGGCCAAGTGATAGGAAATTCTGAATATCGGTAGGAATATTGATTTCTGTTGAATTTTTGAACTATTTCATTTCGAAATGTATTATGGAAATTTTATCATTTTTCAATTTTACGATTTTATGAATATTTCTATGTTTAATTAGATGGAATTTTCTATTATAATTGATGTTGGCCCTGCGTTGAAATTCGGAAATGATATATTGAGGAATCAATGTTGATACTTTTTCTTTTATATTTTGAAATTCATTTGTCATTTTAAATATATCGCTGGAATATATCACAGAAACATTCGATGATGATATGAAAAATATATACAGATCTCAATTTACCAACATTATAACAAATTTCATTCATAAAAATAATCGAAATTTGCATTTTTTAAATGAACTATATATGAAAACAAAAAAATGCACGAAAGAAAACCCAGAAATTATCATAACAAACAGTGATAAAGGAAATGTAACTGTGGCAATGTATCAGAATGAGTATATTGACAAAAGTAAAACTTTATTAGAAGATAAACATTTTTACAAACAACTAAAATCTGATCCCACTTGTACTTTACAGCAAAAGCTAATCAAATTGTTTCAAAACACAGAGATACTATGAAAATTGATATTTCTACAGCAAAATTTCTAATGATTTACAATTCGATAGCTCCTCGTTTTTATACATTACCAAAAATTCATAAACCGATCCTATCAATAATACCAATAGTATCTTCCATTGATACTCCCACCAGTAAACTCTCTGGATTTTCAACCAAGATACAAACTAATGCTTATGAAACAGAAAACCCTTTATTTATAAGTATGCCAAGTTTGAAAATAGGACGAAATGAAGCATAATGGATCGCATAGCAATCCAAACGAGAAATTGGGCTTCCTTGGTTACTAAATCCCCAGAATGCCTACTAAAAAACGTTCATTCTTCTGTAAGCTTACAAGTTTTATAGTAGTTGGCTATTGCCAACTCTACCGAAGGCCGTTACATGTATTTACTCAAATTTACTTACTTTATGTTAGAAATACAATATTTTGCTTAATTTAATACACAAGTTAAGTTTGTGAAATGATTATAATGTTTGTATGAATTTTGAAACATGAAGATGAGTGATTTTGAATCTGTTCTCGACAGTGTTTATCGTACCCGGATCCCATTGCAGAAAAACGTCAACAAATTTATATCATTACCCAATTCAATGATGAGGTCACTGGACGTCTGGGGCCATCGCTCAACAGTTTCCAAAAGGTTCCTCCTTGGTTCCACAATCTCGGAGCATCTCCTTGTTTTGTGATCCAGGCAGTCAGCCTCTTCACAGCTCAGGCAGACGTTATTTGCCTTTCTGTCGATTCTGTGCAAGTACACCCCTAGATCATCATGGCTACTGGGGAAACAAGCTGTTGTCCTCTCCAGGGTGACATCATGTGAGTTCAGCCATGACTGAATCAGCAGGATCAATTACCTAGCCCAAGCTCCTTTGGAGCTGGCTGTCCACTCGATTAACCAGGTACTAATAAGCGGTTCCAGCAAGTGCCGGTCTAGGTAAGTTTTGTACCTGAAATTTGATGCATTTATTTCGTAATGTCCACTGACCAAGTCTCATATTAAGATTTTCTGCATAAACTCTGGCTTGAACTACGTTGACTCTATTAGCCTTTTCCACCATAATATTGGCTAATTCTAGGTAGGCATCTCTCATTTGAATGAGCGGATGGTACTCAGTTATTATCACACCTGCTATTTGTAGGAAACATTTTATATTTTTAATATGTGATTGTGTATCAATTTTGAAATAAAAAAATTTGAACATTGTCTTCAAATGATCATTCCGTGCCTCAACCATCCATCTCGTTTTTGTTATGATTCTGGACTTGTTGGCTTCGTCAGTTAGTAGTTGTCTTTGTCCTCGGGGTAAAACTGAAGGCATTTCACAATGAATGCCAATATTCTGAAGAGAATATGATTGTCGTAATACCCAGAAGTTGCAACTTTTGTCGATTTACAAATAAGTACCATCTATATAAACTATTGCTTTTGTAATGGGTTGTGGATTGTACCATTGATTCGCAAAAACACTAACATGTCGTTCTATAAATTGTTCTCTTGCTATTGCGGTTAATCCTATATTATCGGGTACGAAACGAGTCATCAAAGATTCTCGCACTTTAGTTATCACTAAACTTGATGCCTTGCGGGTCGAATAATTGAACATCATGGTAAAAAAATTCATCAGAAATACCTTGTAGGAGTTTGCATAATAAATCTTTTATAGATATATGTTTCTCACCTCTATCTTGTTTTGGTACAGATACACAATGATTATGCAGGGTGATTCAAAAGTACTTTGACAAACTTCAGGAGGTGATTCCACACAATATTCTAATATGAATTATCCAAATAAATATATGTCCGGAAACGCTTCGTTTCCAAGATACAGGGTGTTGAAGTTTTATTTTTATTTTCGGTTTTTTAAAATAACTTTCGAAATACTGACCTTAATCAAACGAAAATTGGTATTGAGATGTTTTTTGAGGTGTCAAATTCGAACTTGATGTTATTATTCCTCTTGCTCGTAGGGGGCGCCACCTACACGTCTTTTTCTTCTTTGAAGCGTACTTCTAGCACATTTTTCAGTAATAAAATAAATTCCTCTATCATATCTACGTAAAAAAGCTACCCTTGTTACAAGTCGCTATAAGCAACCGTTTTCTAGATATTTGGACTTAATATCAAGTCGATTATTTGATAATCAATGCGTAGTAGTAGTAGTATTTTATTAATCGCCAAATTACATGAATTTATAAAAGCATACAATAGAAAAAATGGGCGATTAATATAGGTAGAAGGAAAGGTTTGTCAAACCGAGTATTATTACTGAATTTATATCAGCGGAAACATAGGTATTGATGATTCACTTAAGTTTTTGGAAAACTTGTCTGTGAAACATCAATATCGTAATTCTTTCCTTTGAAGATGGTCAAGATATAATGTATTTTGAGATACTCGGGCAAACATTATAATGCGTGTTGAAGTTATTACCATTATTTTGCATTTTTCACAAGAATGCTTAGGAAATGAATTTGACGTTTAAGTAAGTAGTTTTGGTAATTACATATTGTGTGACAGTTAAACGTTTTGTTGTTTTGTTGAAGTTTTTGTAAGTTTCAAAACACTAATTTTGAAAAAATAGATTATTTAAACAAAAATTCTCATTTAGCCGATATGCATTTCGTTTATGGCCTTGCGGATGGCAATGCGCGCGAAGCAAGACGTATTTACCAGTAGCGATTTCCTAATGGAGTACTGCCTTCAGCTCCAACATTTACCAGTCTCCAATGTCGTTTGGCAGGAACATGTAGCTTTGAGAGGGCAGCTGGTATTATTGGAAGACCACGAGCAGTCCGAACCCTAGAATTGGAAGAAGCTGTTTTAAACGCTCTCGAGGAAAATCCAGAAACAAGTACAAGAATAATTGCTGAAGCTCTCAATTCCACTCAGTCCACAGTTTGGAGAATTTTACCCATACCATATTCAAAGGGTACAAGTTCCTTCGCCACGAGACTTCCCCCAACGCATTACTATGTGTCGAAGGTTTTTGAGAAAATTGGCTGGAAATCCTCAATTTTCAAGATATGTTCTCTTCTCGGACGAAGCAAACTTCTCCCGAAATGCTATCACAAACTTCCATAACAATCATGTTTGGGCTTTGGAAAATCCGCACGCAATTAGTGAAAGACATTATTAGTATCAATTCTCTGTAGATTTATGGGCGGCAATAATTGCCCAAGTAGCACACAGAGGTCATAATTCGGTTGTACAGACGTCTACTAGACCTTTCGCAAAAGTCCATGACTTATGTCTTGTAATATGCTAAGACGTCGCTATGTATGCCAATACGACAAAAAGGCACACTTTTGCGACGTCACATCGACGTTATAAAGTAGTGGTAATGACTTGCCAATATAGACTTATATAAGCCAGTCGCAAAAGGGTCGTTCTGTGGTCTTAGTGCAGTCATTATATCATTATGCATGAAGGTCATAATCTTTCTAATATAGTATTACAATATGTATACCATATCAAAAGATTTTATATAATATCAATATAATATATAAGTCAGCCTTCCTTTACATGTTCATGATACTCTGTGACCGTGATAGTTATCGAGATAAAAATGATTTCCATTTATGTGTCTTTAAGAATTGTTCTGGAACTCTAGTGACCAAGCAAATCCATTTTTACGATCAACATCCAATTCTACTCACTTGAAATTCATGAAGAGAAATAAATATTTATTTTCATTTCAGAAAAAATATATTTTATGAATGTTTCTCATTAACCGTTGAAATATGTAGACCATATTACGAAAGATACTTGATTAGCACATCTCCAATGATTTTTAAAATTGATATAACACCCAGGGTCCCATATTCTTTATTTTAAATATTTTTGTTCCAATATGGCTACCAGAATGAAGTTATCAATCAATAGAAAAACATGGATGCCGTCCTTCTGGTGCTGAAAAGTTGTGATTACTCCGGTATGTACTATCATAGAATAGTTCACGAGTGTCTCAAAGACATCGCAATATCTTATATAAAAAAGTTGCAATGTAGTCGCTGTGACCACAAGTAGCAAGTTTTGTTGTACTAACGTCGTAACGCTATCAAAACAGAAAAAGATATACACTGAGTGCATAAGCATTCCGCTAGTTCCGCCTTATGGTAAACGCTGAAAATAACTGACATTTACAATAGAGGTTATGTTGATGTTGAACTTTGAACAGTTATATTCAAATATTTTTTATTTATCACTCGAAGTGCGCATACATATTATTTATGCCTTTCCTTGTCGTGAAGAAAATTCAAGGAACTGGATGAACTCCATTTTTTGCAATGTCCCCATAGACTGATCAATTATTTCACATGTTAATTTTGGGGTAGGCACTCATCCTTCCTCTTTATATTTTTCTATACACTTCAGTTCTCTTGTACGGCAGATTGGATTTTTGTTTTGGCATTTTAATCATTCATTCGGAACTGAATATTCTACATACATAACACAATTTACCTATCCAACAAAAATAACATGACCATCAAAAATAATCTAACTGTAGATACATAATGTAATCATTACGACCAAAGTTCATCAGTTGATAAAACTACATTACATGAGTACAATATGTAGTCGTAGAAACGTTTCAAAAATCTATTCATTAGAACCACATATGTTCATTGTCATAATAACCTCACAGCAACTGCTCTTAAGTTTTACTTAACGACACATACAATTTATTAACATACAAACCACAGTACAACTTCATCTCGAGAATTCTTTATTGTACTCTCGTTATATCTATTACACTACGTCATAGCAACGCCTGGAAGTTATAAAACGCACATTATCTTTTTGGTTCTGAAACATACGAATACGTGGTCTTTAAGACGGTATAAGAAGTCATTATGTCAATTTTATGTATCTGTGCTACTTGGGTGATAATTACTTGATGGGTCCTTTCTTTCTTCCGTTCCGACTGAATGGCGCAACTTACAGAGACTTTTTAGAAAATGAATTGCCGGGACTATTTCAGAATTATAAATTTGTGTCTGCATGTGGTTTATGCATGATGGTGCTCCGGCCCATTTAACACTGTCTATCCAAATGGATGGATCGGTAGGGGTGTAAAAGAACCTGACCAGACGTGGGAATCAAGGTCCCCAGATCTAAACCCGCTAGATTCTCATTTTTGGGGAGAGTTGAAGACACTAGTTCATAAAACTCCAGTAGCGAACGAGGAAGATCTCTGTGAACAATAAGAAACACATCAAAAATGTTTGAGCGGGTACGAGATTCAATGACTAGAAGACTGAATGCCTGTATCTTCGCTGAAGGTGGACACTTTGAACAATTTATTAGAATACAATTTAGTTTCTTTTATTTTATTCTACATATTCAAAATTTCTTGAAATAAAATGTTGATATTTCTTGCAAATTTTATTAAAACAAATACAGATTTTGCACCCTTGATACAAAAATAAATATTTCAAACGAGTACAAATGGATAGAAAAGGTGGCGCCCCCTACAAAAAACCAAAACTACTTACTCAGATTCATTTACTAAACATTCTTGTGAAAAATGCAAAATAATGGTAATAACTTCAACACGCATCGATTATCAAATGATCGAATTGAAATTTTCAGGTCCAAATATCTAGAAAAGGGTTGCTTATAGCGACTCGTAACAGGGGTCGATATGATAGAGGAATTGATTTTTTCACTGAAAAATGTGCTAGAAGTACGCTCAAAAAAGTTATGAATCTTCAAAAAAGAGAAAGACGTGTTGGTGGCGACCCCTACGAGTTAGAGCAGTAATAACATCAGTTCGAATTTGACACTTCAGAAAACCTCTCAATACCAATTTTCGTTTAATTAAGGTCAGTATTCCGAAAGTTATTTAAAAAAACGAAAATAAAAATAAAACTTCAACACCCTGTATCTTGGAAACGAAGCTTTTCCGGACATATATTTATTTGAACAATTCATATTAGAATATTGTGAGGAATCGCCTCCTGAAGTATGTCAAAGAACTTTTGAATCACCTTGTATAACCTACCAAACTGTTTTTTTGTGAGCGGAGCAATGGATTTGAATTTTTTATCAGAAAAATCATTCTCGTCCAAGTAATCCAATTTACGCTTAGCGGCAGTTCTGAGTTCGTTTAAAAATGATTGAAGATTCTGACCTTTCAGAGCGTAAGGTCTATCTATACATCTTAAGCCTATCTGCAGGATATGGAATAAAAACCCACGAACAAGATAATATTTTCTGTTATATAGATGTTCTGATCTATGAACACGTTGACTCTGCATTCTATTGTGAGTCTTTGAAGATCAGCTACACCATTGCAAATGAGACACGTGTGCCTTGCGGATTGTGTTGAAATATTCTATCTCAAACATCCTGGATCTTCTTGGAGGTGATGAATCTCTTGAATAATCAGTTGGTTGCATGTAAAACAGATCCTATTTCCACCAATTTCTGCGGCATGTGGAAGTCCCCTTTGGTCGCGTCTTTCTATGGCAATTTCTCGTTTCAATTCATTTGGTTCTCCATAGAGTCGCGCCATATTTTGTGTATTGAATATAATATCACTCGTAAAACAATTCAATCGGTGACGATCAGCCATTTGTCCAATAATTGATCTGATTTCATTGAAAACTTAAACATATGCAATGATTGCGAAATGACAATTCAGTATTTGTTAAACAAATGGATATGGCTCTTATGTCATTCCGAACCAAGGCCATTCTGACCAAACTAAAGTTGCAGCTAGTCCATCTCCTATCCACGTGGATTTCAAATGAACTTAGTGTCGGGATAGTATACATGACTCAGAGTGAACATTTTATGGTATAGGCTTACAATTGGAAAGTGCGAGTCCATATTTTTTCGTAATAAAGAAAGCATTTATATGAGATTATATTGGCCACAAATGGTTCACAGCAGGCTACTAAACATGTATTCCTTTCCATATACAGGAAGTTTCAATTACCATTCAATCGATATTTGAACAATTGAGGTGTGAATTCGAGTAACGAGTATGTTTTGTGAATTGGTAGTTTTGCTAGTCATTGGTGGGAAGTTGATTGTGGTTTATTCCAAAATTCCATATACAACATATATCTAGAATCTAGAAATTCTCCAAGGAGTATTAAAATTAATTGTTGTCACGCAAATGTGATACACTCTGTATAGATATGAAACATTTTTTGTAATGAAATATGAGCATATTCAGTTACCTATAATATTGTTATTCAATGATTTTGTTTTATTTTTTGAGATTCTCTTACCTTCACTCGAGTCGTTCTACTACTCGTAGCATATATAGGTTAATACATATCATTCAAAATATTCCAGAGAAAATTGTTCGAAATCTTTCAACAGTTGTGTGTCGAATACATATTTGTGGAAATGCTTCAATACCAATCATAACTACTTCAAGGAAATTATCAGTGAATGACACTAGTTTTTGATCCACCCTGTATATTTTATGTATCTGCAGAGTGAACTTTCACCGTGGACGATCGAGTTTGTAACCGACTTTTCCGAAATGTCAGGCATTTGGTATATCAATAAGCAGGACTGGTGCAGTTTCATGAGAAATACATAATAGATATGTCAGGAGATGCTAATATCTATCATCAATCGAAATTGATATTGGTATCCCACAAAATAACTGAATATGAATGAAATTCCACCTCTCAATTTTTTGGAAATCACTGAAAAATTTGTTATCTTTGGACTCACCATGTAAATCGTCTGTACGTGCAGCAATCATTGTTCTCTAGAGTGTATTCAAATCGGCCGTATGAACAATCGACACATACTCTATTTGGTTTATATATTCGTAGAAGTCTCTTCACAATGGCTATTTGAAATTTTGGAAAAGTTATCTATAGCTCCATATATAATCTAAACTGTTGAATTTAGAGCGAAGGTGCAATGGAGACATTCTGCAATATATAAAAAATTCGAGTAAATTCACCAAGAGCCAATTTCGCATTGATGTGGTGCGAGGTCCTTTGTAGTAGTTGTCACAAAGCATTACTTTCGCTGTCAAATCAAAAATACCACCCAAACGAGATAACGGGATCACAGGTCACAGGATAGTGGGATAAAGGGACAACGGGAAACGGGATAACGGGAAACGAGCTTTCCATGACGTAGGAGGACGAGAAAGGGAAAGAAAAGGCTGCCAAGAGTTCATGTTTTTGAATTGATATATTCATTGGCTTGAATGGTATTTGACGTTAATATAGGTTTCTCGGTATGAATTGCCCAGAGATTCATCTGAATATTTCCAAGGATAGTTTCAATTTAGTTCGAATTCAAAGTTCAATTTCATTATTTTCGAAGTGATATTGAATCTGAATCAATCAATAAACAAATTATGGAATGTACCTTTCTCTTTGGCCGCGCCATCGAGTTTTTTATTTTTACCTTTTTTTTTTGTATATCAACAAGTTAACTTTCTACTTCTGACTAATACGTTTTAAAAGAAATCCCATGAACACGAATTCTACGCACTTCCTCTGACCTGGCAGTGGAATCACTCGAACACGACAATCACATTAAAAGACAAGTACTTTTTCAGGTTTTTCCTTAGCCGGGATGCATTTCCTTAAGTACTACTCATTGTTACGCTTACAAACAATACTTATTGTCACTAATTATAATGCTATCTTAATGATTCGAGTTGTAGAAAAAAGATAATTGTTCGCCGGAATTAGATTTCCTAAGTGATTTATATTTTCATTTGTTTTTTGTTGTGCCGGGAAATAATTGCACTTTGTATGCATTTATGCTAGAGCAACTCTTCCGTCATCATTAGAGTGCAACAGTATCGCTTGGAATCGGGAAAAAAAGAATGAGAAGGAGGAGGGATACAAACCAACGGTCGGTGCGACACGATCGAGTGGGTGCGATACACAGACTGGGGAAGAATGCGAAAAAAACGGTTATCATACAATCGAAGAATCCAACCTTATTGTCACTGTCACTGGAATTCAGTTTACTACGAAAACGAAAATGGAAACTCGAAATAAATTTACAATTCGGCAAATTGCTTTCTATGGATCGAAAATAGTTATTTTTTATTAAGTGCATAAAATTAGTGTTTTTAATGGCATATGAGAGTGTTACGTTATCTCGAATGTTCCATGAAAACACGAATTTTATAAACGAAATAAAAACAACTTTTTTTTTCTAATTGACGTTATCAAATGTTTTACTTTTCATCACCAGTTGCGAAAACTAAAATTTTTCGCAACTAGTGATGAAAACTAAATTTCACCACCTATTTCAAAAAATACAGGAATGAAATTTGTTATAATTTTGAGGCTGTTCAATACATAATATGTATGGTAAAAACTAATTATTAATATTAATAACATAATTTGATCAACTTGTGATAATGACCCCAGCTGACAACGTAGTTTCCATGGAAATCTATCCAAGGATGAGAACACGCTTTTAACGCACTAAAAAGTAAAACATAATTTTCATATTCAATGACTATGCCAAAAATCGTGGGGTGCTTTGTTGAAATCAATTAAAATAGTCCAAGATCCCAGAGCCCGAAAACCTACGTCATTTTAGCAAAGCTGAAATTTAGAGAATGAGTTGTGTGATATGTAGTTGAGAACGAATGCATACTTGCTAACTTGAAAGGGGGGCCTTTTCACGGGTAGCAGGTATAAAGGTATGAAAAACTTTTTTACTTACGTTGAAGTATGGTAATGCATTTGACAATTAATATCGTCCAGTTGGCCAAGCGGTCTAAAGCGCAAGATCTGAGCTCTGATATCAAAAACTGGCGAGGGTTCGAATCCCCACGCCTGACGATTTTATTTTTATTTTTCCCATCAAAATTAAGAAATGATTTGTTTTTTTTAATATTCTTCCCAGAACTAAAACATTTCTCAATTTCAAGCTAGCAAGTACGCATACGTTCCCAACTACATATTACACTATTCATATTTGAAATTCCAGCTTCGCTAAAAATGAGGTAAATTTGCCCGCTCTGGGATCTTACTCTAAAAAGTTTCTCAAAGATATTGATATTGTTAATACTACTTAGAAATATAAGCATTATAATGTTTGCCCGAGTATCTCAAAATACATTATATCGTGACCATCTTCAAAGGAAAGAATCACGATATTGATGTTTCACAGACAAGTTTTCCAAAAACTTAAGTGAATCATCAATACCTATGTTTCCGCTGATATAAATTCAGTAATAATACTCGGTTTGACAAACCTTTCCTTCTACCTATATTAATCGCCCATTTTTTCTATTGTATGCTTTTATAAATTCATGTAATTTGGTGATTAATAAAATACTACTACTACTACTACTTAACCAAAAGCACCTCATGCTTTTCGGCATAGTCGTTGAATATCAAATTTTTTATTTTTATTTTTAGTGTGTTAAAAGCGTGTTCTTCAGTTTTATATATATATATATATACATATATATAATATATATATATATATATATATATATATATATATATATATATATACAGGGTGAGTCAACAGGATTCCCGTGGTTCATTGCTCCTTAATGTATCAATATTTCGATTTCTTATATTTTTTTTGTCAAAGGGACCATCTGAGACCACCTCCTAAAATTATTTTCATTCATACAGGGTGCATCATTGATGCGTGGCTAACCAAAGTTGTTCTTTTTCAAATGAAACACCCGGTATATTTTCATATATTCCGATCGGCTGTTCCATTGGCTGCTCAATGATTTTTTCAATTTTGAATTCCGTTGCGGTGTTGCCGAGTTATTCAAAAAAAATCTATTTTGTAGACTTCTTTTCAAAAAATTACCTATTTCACATTTTGAAATATTTAGTAAAGATAATTGGGAAATCGTTGGTCGATATGATGATGTTCATTGAGAATACCAAGAATTTGGAATAAATTGTACAGGATGTTCGATACAACAACACAAACTCAGCTATTTTAATGGAACACCCTATATATTTTCATTTCAATCAAGTCCTTTTCAATAACTCTCTACACTTCTCATTCTCTATGTCATGTATCTAAAACAACTCGTTTCCGAGATATTCTACATCCAAAAGATGGATATTTTTCCACAGAAAATATTGACAATGTTCGCCTTTGGGGTATCATATTTGGAATCAAACTTTGCATAAAAATCATATTTATTCGAATCTAACAGAAAATTATAATTAATGCAGCAAATGTTCAATGTGCCTGCCATTTTCACCAATACACGCTCTCAATCTGTTTCGAAAATTAGTATCCACATGTGCCAGCATGTCCTCTGAAATTTCCCTGAAAGCAGTACGAATTCTTGCTTTCATATTTTCAGGAGTTGTAGGCGGAGTTTGATAGACAACCCATTTAATGTATCCCCATAGAAAAAAATCCATTTTTGGAAGGTCCGGTGACCTTGGAGGCCACTGAACTGGCCCTCCTCTACCTATCCATTTTTCACGGAATTCATTATCAATGTATTCCCGCACATCAGTGTGGTAATGTGCAGGCGCGCCATCTTGTTGTAGCCACATTCTCTGCCTTATTGCCAATGGAATATCATCTAATAAATTTGATAACTGACTGACTGACTGACTGAAAAAAAGGGCCCAATTACACGCCGTCCAATGATACCTCCCCAAACATTCAGTGACCAACGTTGTTGGTGATTGACATATCTTACAAAATGAAGATTTTCAGTTGCATAATAGTGCATATTATGCCGATTCACATGGCCATTGTTGTGAAACGTGGCTTCGTCCGAAAATAGAACATACTCAAAAAAATCAGGTTCTTGGTTGATTTTATCTACACCCCATTGGCAAAACCGCATTCGCTTTGGAAAATCTCTTTAAGTCAGCTCTCGCATTAACTGCATATGATATGGATGGTAATTGTATTTTCTCACCATCCGAGAATCACTAGTTTGAGATATTCCCAACTCCCTACTCAAAATACGTGTACTCACATGAGGATTCTCGGTAATATGCAATGCAATATCAAGAGCATTTTCATCATTCGTTACAGAACAAGCACGTTCAAACTTTTTGTAAAATACTTTTCCGGTTTCCTCAAATCTTGTTTTGAGGTCTCGAAATGCTCACTGGTCTGGATGTCCTCTCTCAGGAAACTTTTGTTCGTATAATCTAGATGCCAGTAAGCAATTGCCATCACTTTCCCCCAAAGCATACACCATTTTAACCATGTCCTCTGAACGATGATTCATAATGCCACAATAATTTTTAACACAACTGGATTGTTGTTTGACAGTTACCTCTATTTATAAATTCCGATAGTCATTTTCTCAGCGGTAGTCATGGATAACAAAACTAGAAAAAATAGTTACATTTAAAAATTTCTTTTGCTATGATAGTTATTCATGAGTTGCCAAGAATGCTTTTGAAGATGGAAAAAAAATATTGAAACGTCATTCAGTATCAGTATTTTCTAAGAACAAACATGTAGATAAAAAAATCTATAGAATTGTTGATTTGATATTGAAGAATTCCTTTAAACCAGAATATCTCGGAAACAGGTTGTTTAAGGTACATGACGTCGCGGATGAAAAGTGTAGAGTCATTAAACAGGAGTGCATTTAAATGAAAATATACAGGGTGTTCCATTTGAAAAAATCAAAATACCGATGTTTGAAAATGGCTAAGTATGTGTTGTTGTGTCGAACATCCTGTACAATTTATTGCAAATTCTTGGTATTCTCAATGAACATCATCATATCGAACAACGATTCCCCAATTATCTTTACTAAATATTTCAAAATGTGAAATAGGTAATTTTTCGAAAAGAAGTCTACAAAATAGATTTCTTTTGAATAACTCGGCAACGCCGCAACGGAATTCAAAATTGAAAAAATCGTTGAGCAGCCAACGGAACAGCCGATCGGAATATGTGAAAATATACCAGGTGTTTCATTTGAAAAAGAACAACTTTGGTTAGCCACGCATCAATGATGCACCCTGTATTAATGAAAATAATTTTGGAAGGTGGTTTTAGATGGTCCCTTTGACAAAAAAATATAAGAAATCGAAATAGTGATATATTAAGGAGCATTGACTCACCCTGTATATATATTATATATATATATATATATATATATATATATATATATATAATATTTTCAACTTGAATTAGAATCACATATCAGAATTAGAAAAAATATTGTGTGAAACACGTTGGAAAACCCTATTTTTCGTAACTCTCTTTCTTTGCCAGAACTCGCTCCGCTCGTTCCGCAGAAATTCGCTAATTCCGAAAAATAATGCTTTTCCCAACTGGTTGCACAAATAAGTATTGTACAGCTGTAAATTTGAATTAATAAATATCGTCTAGAATATGTCATGAATAAATACTTTCTATACATCTTGACATTTTTCAAAAATAACTATTTCATGTCAAGAAGTCAATTTCCTCCACAAAACAAAAATTTAATCAATACTTCCCATACAATTTCACAGTATTCAGACATCTTTCTTTGTAGTTACTATGGAAACGGTTTGTTGGCATTCTGCATATGTTTGACTGTCATACATTTATAATTTGTTGGTATTTGCTTCAATTTAGTTTAGTTATTTTCAATGAGACGGATGTTGATCATGGTAGTGGCAGCGATATCCCATCGGATATAACCGATGTAGCCAATGAGATAATATCCAAGTTAGTCTATGAGAAAACATATGATCAATTTCCTGAATGGTGCACAAGAAACATGTAAGATGATATCTGAAAATGTGCTTCTATGCTATTGATCTTAAGATATACCATGAAATTATCACCACAGAAGATAATATAGATCGCCTCAATCTCTGGTGCATCAAGAATACTTATTCCTTAATTTAAACCTTTTTCACCGCCAAGCTGAATCCAATTCTTCACAATTATAAACTGGACAATGTCGTATTCAAAAGACTCGACACTTTCAAAGATCTAGGAGTGACATTCGACAAAAAACCGTCTATTGCAAAACATATCGAGCTAGTCACCAAAGTGTCAAAAGATTTTGGAAGGAATGAGAAAACTCTTCTGCAATTATATTTAACATTTGTTAGATCAAATTCAAAGTATGCATCAATTGTTTGGGCACCATATTATCAAGCATATCTAATTTAGAAAATATCCAACGAACATTTTTGTATCTATGTTCCAAACTTGAATCTCGTCGAAATATGTGACATGTTATATTCCTTTTTAATCTTATTCACAACAATTTGGACTGCAGCTGCATTTTGGACAAATTAAAGTTCCATATTCCTAGACTCACATCTCGGAGAAACAATACTTTCTATCTTCCACTCTGTCACACCAATGTTGAATTAAATGCACCTGTTTATAAGATGTGCAATACATATGATAAGGTGGATGAAACCATTGACATTTTTTGTTGCAGTTTGGCCACCATAAAAAAACTTTACTGTTCTGTTTTTGTCCAATGATTTATATTAATGTATATAGCTAACATGTTGAATAGTTCATACTGTATATTCCTATTCTGTAATTGGATCTTGTATCTGTTGAATACTGTAATAAAAATATACTACCTGATTTTCACCTTATTCCAGATATATTTTCGAATTCAAATCGGGCAAACTTCGAGATATACCATAAGCAATGAAAAAAAAAAGAATAATTAAAATTGGACTATTTTGTAAAAAGTTATGCATACATAAAAAAATATACGCGTCGACTAGAAAACCTCCTTTTTTTCGTTGGTTAAAAGCTGATTCTAAGAAACTCGTTCAAATCAGTATTTTCTTGGGAATAACATTCAAAGTGGTAATGAGCCAAAAAACAAAAGTACTTGGAAATGAATGGAAAGATAGTTGCTATAACTTTGTATTCACTTTGTATTGAAATGAATAATGACGTGCATTTCCTGACTATGCAGAGACTTTCATTCTGGAAACATACCAAACATTCCATTTCGA
The DNA here is from genome assembly GCA_018342105.1 of Gonioctena quinquepunctata. Taxonomy (NCBI): domain Eukaryota; kingdom Metazoa; phylum Arthropoda; class Insecta; order Coleoptera; family Chrysomelidae; genus Gonioctena; species Gonioctena quinquepunctata. Next base: position 238,093 of record JAFIRS010002145.1, read on the forward strand.
TATAAAAAGAACATTCCTTCCTATTTACACTTCGCAGAGCAGCCAGTTACAGGAAGGTAATAGTGACTTGTTTCGCAAGAAAAACGGTGAATAGAGCCATGTCTGATTAATAAGTCAAAAAACGGGGTAATTTTTGTTCCCGGTCCTAAGAATACGTGCGATAGCTCATTCGATTCGGAATGTATCTCGAGCATTTATTAGCACATAAAAAATTGCAATTGTTATTAACAAAATAAAATGAAAAAAAGAAGATATTCAGTTTTTCGTTAATAACTCAGAAACTATTGATATTTGAGACCTTTTGAAGAAAGATCCCCAATTAGGAGGAAATTTCCAATGAAAAAATTCTGACTGCCGGAATTCTATTATTTATAATTTTTATTCAACGCCGAAAATAGGTCTCCGCGGGGCCGTTACGGCAAGAGCGCAACACCGCTGGAGACAGTATATCACACAAAATAATTTTTTTATAGTATTTAATAATAATTTAAAAATTTGAAAAAATCATGCTGTCATTAGAACACTTGAAACAATAAAATTCCGTTGGAAAAAAAAATTATGTCGATTTTTCAAAAAGTTATACGATTGTTTATTAACTAGTCGACATAATAGTTTAAATACTTGACCTATAAATGTTTTGCTTCTTGCAATTTTGTTTAGTGATGAAATATCTCCCAAATAACCTTTACATCATACCCATATTTCTTATAAGATCAAATTATAAACGTATTTCAATTGTCTGGTTCACAGCTGTATTTTCATTTTATAACATGTTATAAGTCAAAAAAAGAAAGGAAATGTAAAAAAAAATTTTTATAAACAAATGCATATAACAGCTGATTAGCAATAGTTACAAACTTGGATTTTCATTCATTTCAAAGATTTATTAATCCTTTACAAAAATGTCCGGAATGTCCGTTATCGTATCTCTTATAATTTAAAAGTTATTAAGAGGTCTCTTTGATTTTGCTGTCGTGTAATACTTGAAAATTTTATGAAATAATAAAGACAATTTTTTTCAGTACTTTGTTATATTTTTTTTTACTTTCAGGAAAAAAATAAACCGAGGGTCACAAATTGTTCATAACAAATTGTTAAGTTAATAAACAATGAAGTTATTGAAAAAAAAATTGTTGATTTATAGAGAAAGGTCAATTATGATTTTCAAAGGAAAAACAATTTTTTTATTGATTATTTAAACAAACGAAATATGAAAAGAACGATAAGAAACAATATTTTTTCGAATCATCATTTCGTTTTGACCATAAAATGGTAAGAAATTTTTTTTTTATATTATACTTGTCTATTTCTTTATAAACAATTTCTTAACAAATGACGTGATTTTTTTTTCCCATCTCAATAAATCCATTGTTAGTTGCAAAAACAGCAGTTTTTTAACATTTGTACACATTTTTTTCAAACAAATTTTATTTTTTGTTCATTTAAATTTTTTTAACAAATAATAAAACTTTAATAAACTTTTATCACGTGATCTTGTTAAATATGTATACAGTGCTTCTCAAAAGTCCCTCCCCCCCTATTATTTTTGGAACGATTATACTTAAACAAGTGGAATTTGGAAACTGAATATTAAAGGTTGTGAACTTCCCTACTAGTGATGATAGATGACGTCACAAGTCCATTGTGACCAATAATTTTAAATGGAACCCTACGGCAAGCGACACCTCTTTTGAAAGGTATCGAAAAACCCTATTCAATGATACTAATTTTGTTTGTGTTTATGGCAGATTTGGCAACTCGCTTTTAAAAAACGCAAAGCTGTGATGAATTAAATCAGTTAATACTAAAATTCCAAATTCAAGCTCCGCCTCTGGATAGTTGTCGAATAAGCTGACGTTTCTGTTAGTCTCCCTACTTCGACGTTTTTGTAATTGTCCAAGTTTTTGAACATTTAATAATTTGTGTATTGTTGATCGAACGTTCAACTGTTTTAGCAGCTTTTGGTACTTTTAATATTTTTGTACATTTCAATAATTTGTTAAACTGTTGTGAGCCGAACGTTTAAGTACTTCAAGAAGCGGAATGGTACGTGCTTTATATGATAAAGTAGCAGCGATCCTAATTCTTGGTGAAACTGGACAAAATATTCATGCAGCAGAACGCATTTTTAATGAGAGGTTTCCCGATCGCCCCGATTCGCCCCGTAACTTATTTAAGGGAGCTTCTTCGTAAGTTTGAAACAACGGGTAGTATTAATGATGCGAAACGATCTGACAGACCACAAATTTCTGATACGAAAAAAATGTATATACTGGCAGAAGTAATAGTTAATCCTACTTCTTCAACAACTCACGTTGCACTTGTGGAGTCAGTCGAAGTACAGTACACAGGGTGTTGGAAAAAAACAAATTTCATCCATACAAATTAAAAATGATTCAACAACTCCCAGACGACGACCCAGACCGATGACTAGAATTTTGTGAAAATATGGAAACTAAAATTAACCAAGAGCCAGACTATGTCAAAGCAATTTGTTTTAGTGACGAAAGCACTTTCTATCTAAATGGAAATGTAAATACACAGATTGTGAGGTATTGGAGGTACGCAAATCCTCACCTGTTTCGTGAAACACATACCCAATTTCTCCAGAAGGTGAATGTTTGGGCAGGTATCCTGGGAAACCACATCGTGGGGCCTCTTTTTTTAAATACTAATCTAACTGGTGAGGTTTATCTGGAGCTATTGCAAAACGCATTAGAACCGTTGATCCTTGAAATTTTGGAAGATAATCCAGATGAATTCGGCAATTTGGAAATAACATTCCAACAGGATGGTGCTCCTCCACACTATTACGGTGCAGTAAGACGGTATTTGGATAAGGAGTATCGTGGTAGATGGATTGGACGACGAGGTTCAACGGAATGGCCAGCTCGATCACCGGACCTCACACCTTTGAATTCATTTCTGTTGGGGTACTTTGAATCGAAGGTTGACGCCACTGAACCTGACAATATTGACGTTTTAAAACAACGTATTGTTGCAGAATGTGAGGCTGTTTCCGCAGACACATTTGCAAAAGTACGAGAAGAGTTTAAAAATAGGATATTTCACTGTTAGGAAGTAAATAGAGGTCACTTCGAGCAATTTTTTTAAGTAGATACTGATTCTCAAATCTGTAATTAATATCATACTGAATGGAATTTAAATCTTAATGTTTACTAATGTGCCATTGAAACTGCCATAAACACAAACAAAATTAGTATCATTGAATAGGTTTTTTTCGATACCTTCTAGAAGAGGTGTCGCTTGCCGTAGGGTTCCATTTAAAATGATTGGTCACAATGGCCTTGTGACGTCATCTTTGACGATTTCGTCATCTATCATCACTAGTAGGGAAGTTTACAACCTTAAATATTCAGTTTCCAAATTTCACTTGTTTATCTATAATCGTTCCAAAAATAAGAGGCACTGTATAAGAAGGGCTCTAAGAGGCAAAAAATGTAAAGGTCAATTATTTAAACTTTTATGTCGACTTTTGTAAAAACAGAGATTGGATGAAAATTAGGTAATTAACAATCGTATAACTTTTTGAAAAATCGACAAAAAAATTTTTTTCTGGCGAGCCTTCATTTTTTCAAGTGTTCTAATGACACAATAATTTTTTCAAATTTTTAAATTAATATTTGATACTATAAAAAATTATTTTGTGTGATATACTGTCTCCAGCGGTGTTGTGCTCATGCCGTAACGGCCGAGCGGAGACCCATTTTCGGCGTTGAATAAAAATTACAAATAATGAAGATAGAATTCCAGGAGTCGAATCTTTTTTATTGTGAATTTCCTCATTGAGGATACTTTTTCAAAAATTCTAAACATTGATAGTTTTTGAGTTATTAACGAAAATCTGAATATATTTTTTTTCATCTCACACTGAAAAAAAGGAATCCCGGGAATTTCCGGTTAAATGAATTTCTGTTTTTTAAACGCAACCATTGTTATTATAACAAAAAAAAAATCGTTCTGAGAACAATCTGTACTTGCTATCTAACATGCCGGTTCCGGTTAAAGTGACTTGAGTCGTATGAACAAGAAAAATGGTTAGTATGACAGTAATAAGGAACTTTTAGTTTATGAGGAATATTTCCTGTGATTATAGAATAATGCTCTGCAATATTTACAAGACACGACTGTAAAACATACGAGGTCGGAACCATAGGTGCAACCGGAATAAAACACCGTGAATGTTACAGGAAATATTTGTACGACTAACAGTATGGACACATTAAATTCAACAGGAATGTTTGGCATTCCTCACAGAAATTCAGATTATTCTACCGGAATAATTCTTGTTCAGCTGACTGTATTTTAATTCATGCAATATATTCCTGTTATCTCTACGATCCACGCTACTGGTGTAACAGCTCAGAACGTTGATTTTACCAGAAGTCCTGTAAATCCCACAATTCAATCCGCTACTCTGTCATTCGTGTTTCGTGTTGGTTGTTGGATACCTACGCATAAGCAAGTGCAAGTGAAGTGATTGTGAAATGAATTCTAATACTTATTAAAAAAATAGTTATGTCGGCGTCAACTAACTATTTATTCGAGTTGCCCCCTATTGCCTATACTTAAGCAAGTAGACGTATGTTATAAAATAAAAAAATGATAACAAAAGTCAAGAAGAAATACATGACCGTTTGCAGTTGATTAAATTATGTCAGTCAAGAAGCAACTTCAAATTGGACACGGTAGGTCTTCTGGTAAATATATTCAGAACCCCTTTAATTGACGAAAAAGTGATAGATCGTGTTTCGGTGTAGTGTGACAAACAGTCATGTACATTTTTTTTGACTTTATTGTCAATTTTAAATTTCATAACCAGAAAGTAATCTTGAAATCGGCTTGACAAATTCTCAGGTCTCTCTGGCTGCTTTAAATAAATGTGTACACATAGTGTACACGTGGTCTTGATACGTGATGAGGATGAAAGGGCTGCAAATAAAACTTTTACCTTTAGTTTAGGTTTATTATTGTTGATTAATATGTTCATCATTAATACTTTTAGTTAAAAAATTATTCCGTAAATCCAATATTTTATCCATGATTACGACCTTGCAGTACTTCTTATATGGCAAAACCGTAATCGTGGTTGAAATATTGGAATTGCGGAAAGGCACCAAATATCTTTTTTTTTTCGTTTTTCTTTTGTAACATTTATTCCAAACAAAATATTGATTTTTCGATAAAAACAAATTTAAACATTCTAATTTCATATTTTTCATACCCTACCTATATGAGAAGTGCATACTCTGTTTAATGGGTATTGTTCTATTACATATCTTTTATTGTAGTTGTAATTGTCTACCTGGATTATTCCTCAGTTTGTATTCATTTGCTGATTTGGGGTTGTAACAATATATTGTTAGTCTCAATACAATAGCGGGCACCCACCCCTAGAGGTAGTTAGCCACTGAAAATAATTTCAGTCTTTTAAAGCATAGCGAACCATATAAACCTGTAAAATAATCATTTTCCACAGCTGCATAAAGTTCGCTGTTATTTAAAGGTTACATTTTTTAGTGTACAAATTGTAAGAGTGTAGACAGTAATTCCATAATGAAATTCGCTATATGTGTCCGGAATCAGGAAAATTTCTTTCTATATGTATTATGGAGTGTCTCCATACTGGTATTCAACGAATGTCTCTCTAATTCGTTAGAATTATGTTGAGATACTCTATAAAAGTGGAAAATTCTCCCCTGATTCCAGACACATATTCCAAGTCACTTTTTAAACAGAATGCGTTACAAAAATTACAAAATAGCACTTGAATACTGACAGGAAGTAACCCAAATTACAAAATGCCCACGGTAACTCAAGGAAACTTCCAGTAAAATTCAATGGAAAAAAATATCAACTTCAGATGGAAATTACTGTCAAAACTATGTAGTTGATCAAATAGGAAATGCAAGAAATTCCAGTTAAATACTAGGTAAGTACAGGAAATTCATTTAAAAGCTCAGGTGATAAGTTTCGAATACAACTATCTAGTACTGTAATATATGAACGAAAGTTCTTAATTCAACGGAAAATTCCTGTTAAGTCGATACTACAGTTACGGTATGAGTAAAGTAATTCCTGTTTTGGTTTAGTGTTAATTACTGGAAATTCTTGTAAAAACTGAAGTTCGAAGCTTCGAATACAACTATCTAGTTTGTTTATTGAACAAGAAATTCCTGTTAAATCGAAATAACAGCTCCGGTAAAAGTAAGGTAGTCCATTAAAATAACTGAAAAATTCCAGTTAAATCAATGTAACGATTCTGTAAATAGTAAATCATATTCCGATTTTTGTCACATTATTATTTTCCTGTTGAAATGACAAACTGCAGTTTGGTTGCATTAACTATTCTAAAACTTGTTATTTCCAGAGGAATTAAAAGACCGGAATTGTCATGTACAATTAACAAATATTCCTGCTGTCGCTTATATAGGGGGAATTTCCTGTAGAATTCGCCGAAATCCTGTTGTATATCCTGGTAAATTTCTTTGCGTGTATTTTGTTAATAACAATTGCAATTTTTATGTGCTTATAAATGTTCGAGATACATTTTCCATGACGCCATTCCGAATCTAATGAGCTATCGCACATATTTTTAGGAACCGGGAACAAAAATTAACGCGTATTTTAACTTGTTAATTAGACTAATAGCTGACAGTGAGTAGAATCATACCAGTGTTTGGGAAATTCATAATTCAAATGGAAATGGGAATTCCTACCTTTACTTATAACTAGAATTTGTCATCACTTTTTCCATTCCATTGAAAAAATTATACAAAAACCCTTCCTATGCATATTGATCCATTTTTTTTGTAGAAATTAGTTTATTATGCAACGATCATGTAAAACCCTTATTACACTATGCCTTTCGAAAGGCCTATTGTATGTGTCTTACTTTTCATGGCTATTTGTTGGCTGAATTTCACCCTAAAATAACAATTCTGGGTCACTATTACTCACGTGCCTTTTGATGGATTGTTCTCTAAGCCTAATTTAGAAACTCCAAACCTAAGGAAAATTGTACATTTACCTTTAAATGATTGTCAAATTGCATACCTGACTATTTGTTCAACTTTTTTTTAACCTGGACATGCATTTTTTTCCCTTCTTTTTATCACACTGAACAAAACGAAAACTATGTGATTAATTTAATCTATTTGTTGGTTATGTCAAGTCCTGTTTTGGCAAACCTGACATTTTCACAAACGTCCTTGAAATCCCCTCGATTCAGGCGGAAAAAATAGAACCAGTCCTATTTATTTTCACGCCTGAAACAATCAACAAAATCCCCACGCGCGCATGCGTATTTGTTTAAAATTTCAGCCACGGGCAGTCAGGCAGACAAATAGGCACGAAAAAGGCATAGTGTAATAAGGGTTTAATGATAGCTCTTAATACATGAGCACGAGGCAAGCTACGAAACGAGCCGAAGGCGAGTGTCGTAAACCGTGTACGAGTGTATTGATAGACATTATATGATCGTTGCATACATTATTTTTTCTACGACCAATAATTAATAAAATAAAAACAATAATTTCTGGTGGTGTACAAGATATTTCTTCACTGCTCGACATACTTTTGACGCGTTGTGATTGAATGTCAATCAAAATAAATGTCAAACAATTATGTAGAAACATACCACTTAGACTAGGAGGAATCGGCGCATGAGTACCGAAAACTATTCCACCTCAATTTTTTTATGCGATCCTCTTCAAATTGCCCTACCGATGATACAAATGCATGTTGCCATGGGGCAACCCCGTGCCATATTGTTTAAACCGAAATTGTTTAAACAATTGCAAGGAATTATTATTTTTCAACCGGACAAAATTTTTTTATATTCTTTATTGAAATACAACTAAAAAAGGTCCTATGACTTTTTACGATAAAGTTAATATTTTTAGAGATATGAATTTTTAAAGGTTCAAAAAATCTCATATTTGGGTACTTTTGACACATGAAAAATATATTAAAAAAAAAATCGAAATAATTTTTTTTTTATTCTTTATACAATAGTTAATAACATTCTTAATAGAGATTTAAAAAAAATTCATTGATTATACCTGTTTTTTAATTATCAATTTCGCGCGCTGACAAGTATGCCTCGCTTACCTTTAAGTATCGCCGTCTCTCTTTGACTCATGCGCTGCATCGGCCTCTCTGTTTCCTGAATCATTATTTATCATTTATCTTAAAAACTATTAACTTTTTTAAGATTGTTAAGAGAGCAATGTTATTAAAAATTAAATTGTCTACAATTTGTTTTTGACAAATTTTTTTCTGGAATCAATTTTACAAAAGTTATTTAAGCATGAATCGGAACATGTAATTAAAATTTTTTATGAAAGAGATTGAGAAAGAAACACTGTGTACTGTAACTTCGATGACTTCATTTTCTTCTTTGAATTCTAAAATACATTTGTTTGATGGAATGACAGTAGTACATCGATTGCAACTATCTAAACATGCAACGTTTGGTGAATTTGCTACAGCATTTTTTAATTATGTTACATCATATTTTAAAAAGCCGAAAGTTACGCGTGTTGATATTGTATTTGATCGGTATGACAATCAAAGTATCAAGTATTTAGAAGCTGCATTAAGAGCCAAAAATATAAAAAAATGTGAAATAGTTATTCAAGGGCCCAATACTAAAATTCCGAAAAATATTTCAACATTTCTGACAAGTCCGAAAAATAAGCTAGAGTTAGTAAGATTTCTGTGTCAGAATGTTTTACAGTACGTTTCACTAACTGATAATCAAGAATTAATTATTTCTGGCGGCTTTGATGATGTTTGTAAATGTTATAGTATTAAAGGTGGAAAAATTTCCGAGGTACCGGTATAAACAATCACATTGAAGCTGATACTCGAATTTTTTGTCTCGCTGCTTACAATGTTCAGTTGAATTCTGAAATAATAATTCACAGTGTAGACACTGATATTTTTGTATTAAGTATTTATTATTGGTCACGGTTGAAAAAAAGTGGTTGTTCTGGACTATGGATGGAAATTAATAATAAAAAATCACGATTTCTTTCGTGTCACAAAGCAGCTGATTCTCTAACGTACCCGGTTTGTGAAATTTTACCTGCTTTACACGCATTCACGGGTTGTGATACGACTAGTAAAATTGGCCCAAAAAAAAAAGCTTTAGAACTGATACAAATAAAAGAAAATCGTGATGTCTTAGTCCCTCTTGGCAATGGCTTAGAATTAAGTACTAAGGAGTTGAAAGGCTTAGAAACATTGTATTTAAATATTTTGGGTAAAAAAGGTAACTCCGCGGATGAAGCTAGACAAATTATTTTTTCTCGTTGCTTTGGAACTAATATTAATTTATCGAAAATTCCGTGAGTAGATAGACTACAAGGGTTCTGGCGCAACCCCTATTTTGGGGTGGGTTTTGGCGAGTGAGTGAGGGGGTGGTTTTCGGGTGGGGGTAGGGATGATGGTGGCGGTCATGGGCGGTTCGTTGTGGGAGGGGTTTGTGAAAAAGATGGCGGTGAGAGGGGTGGGGATGGTTGTATGTGGGTAGGGGGGGGGATGAGTGGCCTGTGATTGGTCGGAATGGTGGCAGCCATGTTGTGTATGGGAGTGTGTGATTGAGAGTGGGAGGTGGGGAGAGCTGTGATAGGTCGTGGGCGTGGTGATAGCCGCCGGCCGTTATCCAATAGCCGAGCAGCATATTGAAATGGGGGTGTCAACCAATATCCGTCAACGGCATTGGTCGGACGGAAGTGTCACGTGATCAGTGAATGGCGGCGGCCATTTTGGAAAGTGGGAGGAGTCAGCGATGATGCGGCTATGACTCAACCGACAAGTCTTTGCAGGAATATTATCTACGTCAGCACTTCTTATCAGTTGTTTATTTAAGCGACCGGATATCGGCGGCATCCTTTGTTTACATTGAGATAAGATATCGGCGGCGGCATCCTTTGTGAAAGAGTTTGTTTACATTAACAAGATAAGAGAGTATGCAGCTGCACGCTCGAACCGTGGGATAACTTCATTCAAAGTCATATGATTACTATTCGTATTTGTATCTAAGCGCACTAAGGCACTGTCGGCGACATGGAAGCAGGACGGATAACTTTTAAAACGTCACCATATATACAGGGTGGATCGAAAGAGTGTTTAGAGGAGGAGAAGAACGAAACAAGTATATATTGGAGTTTTTTGTTGAAATGACGTCAGTTGAGGTTATGTTGTCGATGACAGAGGAGTATACACGGAAATTGGAACAGTTTCCTCGAAAAGTCAGAGCTCTGAACGAAGAGTTACAGTTTTATGAAGAGAAACGAAACATCACAAGAAAATTGAAAAAGTTGAATCTCTGCACGACACAACCATCAACATCGAAATATGATTCAAATGATACTAGT